>JBAWJQ010003804.1:0-328789 GCA_037783105.1 Bactrocera zonata | reverse complement strand
ATAAATATTAAAGGTTTACTTATTTCTTCGATGCTATTCTGAAGCGCTTCGAAATCGTTCCAGCGATTTAATGATCTAGAACTGAAAGATAGTCTTAAATTCTCTGGACTCTATATAAAAATCAAAGCACGGCTGCTGAGTTTAACATATTTCATTGATTTAACCAATATTTTGAGCCGCATAGGAGCTTTAGTACCCATTCTTTCCCCTAATTCCTTGAGGTGCCTTAAGGATTCTCTGAACAGCTGTTTGACTGTGCTTCTTTTAGATTTTTGTGAGTAAGCGTTTCAGTTATAAAAAATTAACTGATTTCTGAACCGATCTTGAATTTTAGTATCAGATATTAACGACATATAATTTTTTGCGATCTGAAGACGGACCCTCCACCCAGTTTGTGGGTATTAAATCACATTATAGCTGTGAAGAGTGATTTCGCTCATAGCTTTTCATTTTAAAGAGGACCCGTACATAAGGGCAGTCAAATTTTTCACCGTGAGACTACCCCTCTATGTATGGTTTTCAGCTTTTCCCTTATAAGTACTTGAAAACCGAGGGCAATGATAGAGTACGTTTTCAGAGTCTTCTTTAGCTTCTAAAGGACCCATGGCCACTGAGTATTTGGATCAGGTGGAAATCCAGCTTTCCATGTTGTCTATCTATCCACGAATGTACATACATATGTATGTCAGGAATCGGTTTGTGGATCCATCTTCCTTTGCATAAAGTTTGGCACCGTTGCTGTCAGATTGCGTTGCTTTTGATTCTCTCCTCTCTTTTTTGTTGCGGTAGGCGACTCTGATAAGTTATATATTCGCGTGAATTCGTCTCTCTGGATGTCAAACGGTGCCATACTATCTAAATTTGCTTTAAATGTCGTATTTTCTAAGTGCTCCGTGAATTTGAGTCTTGAGTCTACTACTACATCAAGATATTTCGACTGTGGCTGTGAAGTATTCTCACATTCTCCCATTGTGAGTGATATCTTTTCTTCATTTTTCCTGAAGCTTATGAGCAAGACTTCTGTTTTCTGCGCAGCCAGCTCTAGAATCATCGTAGCAAACCATCGACGCAAACCATTAATGCAGTCACCTCATTTGACCCGGATGAGATATTTAGCCACAGCTATCACTACGAGGTCATGCACATATGCGATTGTTTTCACATTTTTTGTTTGCGGTATCCTTAGCACCCCGTCGTACATCAGGTTTCATAAGAGTGGGCCCAAAACCGAGCCTTGCAGTGCATCACTGGAGATCGTGTAGCTCTGAGTGATCTCGTCCGTGTTGAATAAAAATCTCTTATTTTGAAAGTAACTCATTATAATATTTTGCCAGATCTATCAACATACACATGTTTTGCATGAGCATCACTTCCGTCTGCAAGTCGTGCTGTTATATAACCAACTATCTTAACTTACAAAACAAACCGATCCACATGCTTTTGGTAATTTTTTAATTAATAATAATACTAAGCGCGCAAAAATTGATTAAGAACATAGACAAAACGAAATTTCATGCTTCGCTACAAATATGGCTGAAAAGACTATGCCCTTCTTACTCAATGAAAGCGCGACTTTTAGGTTAGGTTGGCATTCATTGCCAGACAATTTCAAAGACAGATGTGAAAGGCAATTTAAATTTAACTCCAACTGAGTGTGCCCACATTTTAATGTGTATGTGTGTGTGTGGACTCTTCACTGCCTCAAATACATACATTTTAGACCGTGCCGAGCTTCTGGTTCTGCACGATTTGACATGCTTCCAGTTAGTTTTCAATTTCGTTGTCACATTTGTGGTCAACCAAAGCAATGAACCATTGTCATATACATATGCAAATAAACACTAATGTATGCACACACATATGTGCGAGTGTGTGTGTTTGTAGGTAGCGATGATGTAAAACTGGCACAGCCATTACCATAAACCTGCATTAAACCGTATAACTACTTCTCTGAAGGCATGCAAATATGGCAGGAAAAAAATCAAAAACAAAAAATATAGAAATCAAAGAGCAACAACAAAAATCGGAGCTACTAAATTGCTACAGACCAGCAGCGGCAAGTATTCATGGCCAGACAGACGGGGGCATGGAATTATGTGAAAGAACTCGCGCCGGGGCATAATTGTTTTGGCAGTCGGCATTTGACGTCATTTGTTTACACGCTGTGCCCTCTTCGCCAAACAACCACAACAACAACAAATGCAGCCATCAGCTTCAACATCAACAAGAACCGCGCAGCCAAACTGGGTGTTGCCTGGTATTCTTTTATTATACGAATATTTAGCGATTTTCAACACCTTCGAACGAGCGAGCGAACACAGCCGCTAGCAAAGCGCGAGAGTTCGCGAGATCCTTAAACAAAAGCACACCGTTTATTTGTTGTATAGCGTTGAAGCATTCACATTTGAGCAAACTGAACATTAATAAGCAACAATTTCTTTAATATACACTCGTTTATTTATTATTTCTTATGTCTTGTTTCTTTTTTTTGCTCATCTCTTCCAGATAAAATCCAATGATGGACTGCCACAGCGTATCTGCTCGAAATGTAGCGCGCAATTCTACATTATCCACAAGTTTCGTCGTAAATGCCTCAAGGTACAAATCAGATTGCGTTCGCTTTTCGACAAAACCCAGTGTTGGGAATATGAAGAGCTGTTGGCGCGAGTGGCGGCCGAGCAAACGGAGGAACAGCCGGCCGCGCTGCCTTCACAAACGAAATCGAAGCCAAATAATTGCCAAAGACGGCGCAACCAGGAGACGCAAACCACAGACGAGCTGGAGACCGCGTTGAGCGTGAATCTGCCACCGGTGTTGGACATTGGCAACGATTTAATTAACGATAACTACAGCAAATCTCCGCGTACGGGGCTGGAACTCAACGTTAATGCGGCCAATGCTGCCAATCCCGACCATACCGGCAATGCGGCAAATTATACGACGACGAGTCTGAGCGGTAATGGCAACAGCAGTGAGACGTTCAAGTTGTCTGCTGCAGAGCAGACAGCAATCGCCACAACAACTACAGCAACAACCACAATAGCCACGGTACGAACGTCCTCCCCTTGCGCGATACAAAAGCCATTACTGGGCGTTGAACCAACAAAGCCCAAAACGAAAGTGCCAAACAATGATTTGACGACGTTGGATGTTGAGGCGGCTCTGGGACGTGATGTAAATAGGCGACGTGGCGGTCGTAGCGTCGATCAAGAGTCACTGCTGGCAACACATATTATTTTTAAGCCCACAACGGCGGCGGAACGTACAAAAGCCAACAAGAGAACAGCCTCACCAACAAGCCCAACGACTGTGTTGATGCAAACGCGGTCGGCGCGAAAAAGGCCGATTAGTTGCCAGCAAGCAAGCAATGAGGATGAATTATCCTTGGCCGCACGGTTGAAAGATGAGGCGCGAGCAGATGATTGTCTTGCCGCTGTTAATGACGTTGATGATGATGATGACGATGAGGTGAAAAATGAGGCATTGGCGCGGACAGACGACGAAGTGCCGACCGACGCCGACCAGTCTGTGGAGGCCATAGCCAAAACGGCGTCGCTATGCGCGTCTTCATCTCCGTCTCCGACGTACTCAAGCGGCGAGCCAAAGCATGCCGAAAATTGTGTGCAACGCGAGAAACGTGCAAGGGAGCGGGAACGGGAACGGATACGGGACGATGTTGGCGAATGTGTACGCGAAGGAGAACGAGAAACAGAAGCGGAAATCGCGTCAGCAGCAGTATTTATGGATACGCGACACGCCCACTCGTACACAGCGACGACTAAAGGGGCGGTAGAGACGGAGGCGGTGGCGGCGATCTCATATGATGCGGACACGTTAATAGCGCGTTGTGGCGGTGATTGCGGCGGCAATGTTGTTAAAGCTATCACAGATGAGCCTCTGACTGAAATTTCGAGTTCAACGCGGCACAACAAGGTAGACGACGACGACGTCGTCGATTTGTTACAACCAGCTGTTGTTGTTAACACTGCTAAGGCAACACCAATGGACGTCGACACATCGTCGATGCAACAGAAACCGATTAGCGGTCAAGCGGTCACAAAAACACCAACAATTGCTAATAATGCCGAAACGAGCGCAACTACAGCGGCGGCGGCAGCGGTGGCGGTGGCGGTAACGGCGGTGGTAGAGTTAACTAAAGCACCGACGAATGATGTACAAAGCAGTAAACAAACAGTGGAAGCGTCCGAGATTAGTAATTTGCCAATTTTGCCGGCAACAACGACGAATACGACGACGTGCAACAACGAGGCTGTGAAAGATGGTGCGGCTGCTTTGCAGATAATTGCCAGTGAAACTGATGCAAGCAAGGCGGCGACGTCGGCGGTAGTTGAGGCTAATAATAAGGGAGTTGCTGGCAACACTTTAGAGTCAAGCTTGAATCGCACTTCGAGTCTGAGTAATGTACAAGACGACGGCTGCGGTGTTGGCGGCAAGCATCATTTGCAAACTGATGAACGTTTGGCTGCTGAAAATGTGCCTGTTACCGTAGACGCTGATGGTAATGGTGATGATGAAGGCGTTGAAACGCTAATGGCAACAGTTGAACAGCCAAGACCAACAACAGCTGAGCACAAAGACAACATTGAAACTATTACCACTGCGTTCTCAGCAGAAACCGAACTACTAGAAACCGCAACCGCAATAGATTCCAACTCCGAGAGCGCAGTCTCCGCTTTCATAACAAAAGCTGCGCTCAAAGCTTACAGCACCTCGCCGAAATGTCGTTCACTCGCACGTCGCCATATGCAGCACAAGCTGCGACGTACACTGAAGGGGCCCATCGTCCATTTGCTCGCCAACTCGCCTGCCTCTACATCGGCCGCCGCGGCGGCTTTCACCGCCATACATTACAAGAAGAAGCAGGTACGTCGTAGCCTTACAAAGCTAGCGTCTGAGCATGCGACAGCTCTGCTCGATGGTGAGGCAACCACAGTGGCGACGGCTAGCAACGATATTGACACTAGTAGCATAGCGGAAGGCGCTGACTCTATGACGCTATCAACACAACCAACATTCTCCTATTATGCGACAGCGCGTCGTGGTCGTCGACGACTTAAATGGCGTGCACGCTCTCGCCACCCTTGTTTCGATAAACACTCACGCACAGAGAGTGCGTCAACCGATTGTGTTGGTGACGTAGATAAGGCTGAGTCGGTGACACAGCTACCCTCATGTTTTGTACGCTTGCGGCGCTTAGAAGCCACGGAGTTGTACGATGAGGTGACAAAGTCTATGTCAGCAGCAGCCGCAACAGTTGCTTTGCCACACACGAACGAGACAGATGTTCACACAGATCCGCTAATGGACAAAGAATGCGTAGCATTAAAAGTCACGGACGCGACTGAAGACGTGTCCAATGCACGCTTAGTGCTCAAACGTAAACTAGCAGCCGATGAAAACGAAGGCTCACAATCTACGCGCTCACCTTGGCGCACCAAAGCCGAAATGAAGGAAAGCCTACAGAAAGAAACTTCTATGGATATTGTGGAAGATCAACTAGTACCGCCCACACCAAGCGTACCAAGCATACCAACACCGTTTGTCATGCCCACCGAAACCCAAAAGACTGAATTATATCTAACTGAGACAGCTTGCAGCACAGATGGAGATAGTACCACGACAACCGCGGGCGGAATTTGCATAGAGCGGCGCAGCAAACGCATTAAGAAGCGACGCAAATTATTAGAGGAAACGAAACGACGTGACAATTCTACCGACGGCAAAGTGATGCCCATTATTTTGAAGTTAGTCCAAGAGAAACTTCCGGAAGCATGTGGCTCGTGCGCCACCAAACAATCTTCTGATAAAACAAGTCTTACGCCGAATTCACAATGCGCTTTGCCACGCCCATTGACAGCAGCGCGTTATCATGTCGTTGGCAGCTTGTCCAAGACGCAGAATGAAGAGGTTCCGAGCAAGTCCGAGTCTCAAAAGCGACGTCGCTTCCGTCCCAAACGCTCGTGCTGTCGCGAAAACTGCAGCTTGACTGATGACGCAGCCACCACGGAGGACGAGCACGCGCCAAATGTGATACACAAGCCAGAAAACACCAGCCTACCACCACAGCTTATTAGCCAAAATAAGGGCAAGATGGTAATAGATAATGTAAATATATTGAATGTCAATACTTGTAGTGAGTCCACCAAAGAAACTTGTGATAAGAATAAGAAGAGCATCGCAATGACCTCTTCATCCGGTACGTCGGTCGGCTCAAGCTCGGGCATGACTTTGCCCAGCCAAATAGTGCCTTTACCGCCCGTTTTACCAGCGCTCACCTCAACTCAAAGTGATCCAGTGAATACCGCTGAGGTCTCAACTACTGATAAGCCATCAATTGCCGCCGTTAAGCTGACGCCAACTAAAGCCGCGCCTGCCGCGTCCATGTCTTTGAAGACCTTTTCTACACTTATGTCCAACCCAACAAAGTCTTCGCTGTTTACCTCTCCAGTGAAAGCGGATATTATAGAGTCACCCACGAAACCTTCATCGTCACCTGTGATGGCAAAAATGACTACGCTCACACCGCCAACAACAAATTCAACCGCAAACACCAAACCAGTGTCCGTTCTCTTACGTAATCAGCTAATAGTACGCGTACCGCTCTCTATATTATCTGCCGATTTCCAAAAGAAATTCCTGAAAACAACAAACCTGCAGAAAACACCAATCAAAGCGACCTTGTCCGACACCTCAACGGGGACAAGTGAGATGTCAAAAGTGTCAGCTTTGACAGAAAAACTGACGACAAGTTCCCAAGAGACAGAGAAGGCAGAAACAGCTGAGCCCGGTCATAAAAAAGATGAGGCCAGAGAGCCAACGCAAGCCAAGGAAAATAATACAATGCACAACAATAGAAATGGTGAGTCTGAAGGTTCCATAACATCAACTGAACTACCGCATGTCAGCGACGAACAGTCAGCTAACGAACGCCAAATTTCGAAAGTTAACGCACAAGCAGCGCAGTTCCAACCCGATGCCACTAAGGCACAACTTATGCCCTACAGCGGCTATGCTTGCGGCAGCAGCCAGTACGAGAGCGAGCAAAGTGATTTTATGGGATTCAGCGACGGTACTGGGTCAAGTCCGAATCGGCGCGTAGACTGTCTAACAAACAACAGTGCTTTGTATTCAACACAGACCCCAGCGTCCACGGAAACTTTGACTGACGCAAAATTGCATGAATTCATAAGTGAACTCGCGCCTGAGTTCGCTGATGAGTCCGAAGCGCCGCAAGCCAACGAATTGCAAGCTACCTTGCCAGCCGGCGAAGTGACCGCTGCATTACTCGCTGAAGCTGAGGCCGAAGCCGAGACAGTTGCAACACAACAACATACACAGCTGCTAAGCGAAACGAACTTGAGTGAAATGCAGGATGTGGAGAACACACTAAGTGGTATACTCAACGAAATGCAGGATCAGCACATTTACACACCGGTCTCGTCCAGTGCAGATGACTTTTTCGCACAATCCGTATACTCGCCACTCTCCGAGCCACCAACCACGCCCACACACAGCATGTACGCCGAAAGTCCGCTCGGTGGCGTCGGCAGTGTGGGCAGCAGCAGCATGGCCGGCGGTGGTGGCAGCTTGTCGGTGGCCTCCAGCCCTTACGTCCAACACATGCATATGGAACCGGCAAGCGTAAGCAGCGGACAGATGTCAGAGCCATCACCACTATCGGCGCCGATGTCCGTCGGTGCACCGACACATCAGCAGCAATCGACGCAGCAAGCGCAGGGTGCCGCTGCTGGCTATGGCAAGCAATATGGTAATAAATACGGCGAATGCTTCACGGAAGACAGCACACAGTCGGAGTTGATCGGCTTCCAAAATGATATACCCTGCTTTGAGAACATTGAGTTGGTGGGAGCAGCTGCCAACAATGCGTCAGCTAGTCCGGCAAGCAGCCAGAATGAGCAAAGCCCACGTGACTTGGAAATGCGCGCATTAGCGGCGGTGTCTCTTGAGGAGGCCACTAATTGCAAGGTGGGCGTTGCAAAGGCGAATACTCTACAGTATATGGGCACTGACATGAACGCCTGCGTCAACGAGACTAACAACGGTGTGCAGGTGCATGCGCCTGCAACGGACTTACCCGCGGCGTGTGGTGCAGACAACGGCTCTGCGAAGGACTATTCAGTAGATAGCGCGGCGTTCGCGCAGCTGCTGAATGACATCCAGGAGACAGAGCGAGTGGTGGAGCAGCGTGCGCGCGCGCAGGCGCAAGAGGATAAAGCGCAGGATGCAGTGGTGCAGAAGAAACAGCAACACCGACGGCAGCAGCAACATGTAATACCGCAGCCGCAACAACAACAACAACACCAGCATGCGTTACAGCAGCAAATCTTGCCAGCAGAAGGCGCGCCGTCGCAGCAACTAATTCAACAGCGACAACTGGCGCAACAACAACAAGTGCCGCAGGCTGAGCTACTCTTACAACAGCAACGTGAGGAAGAGTTACTCAAACAACAACAGCTGCTGCAGCAACAGCAGCAACAACAAGAGCATCTGATGCAGCAGAAATTGTTGGAGCAACAACAACAGGAACAGCTAATGCAGCAACAATTGTTGGAGCAACAACGGCGACACCAACAGCAGCAACAGCAACAACAGCTGTTGGAACAACAACGTGAACGGCAGCGACAACAACAACAGGTGTTGGAGCAGCAACGCAAGCAACAACAGCAACAGCAGCAACGTACACAAATCATTCACCAAACTGTGCTTGCCACGCCCAAGCAACAACACGCACAAGCTCACGCGCACACGCAAGCCGGCCAACAACAGAAACAACACTACATCACCCTGCCGCCCAGCTGCGCTTACGAGGCGGCGCAACTGCAGCTGGCGCAAGCGGCCAACGCCATACAGCCAATACAAAATCTGGGCGTTGGTGTGAACCTGTACGCCCACGGCCTCGGCAGCGGACAAGAAATCCAATGGGCGTCCAGTACCGATCTCACGGGCCTCTCGCCGGCCATCATCGAGGCGCCAGCCGCCGGCGGTGGCACCACCACCTACTACATTAGCGCCAGCGATTTGTATCAGCCCAATTTGATTGCCACCACCGGCATGCCGCCGCATTTGGCTGGTACAGCGCAGCAACATGGCCACCACCACCAACAACAACAACAACAGCATCGCCATGCAATTGAGTTGAACAAATCATCGGTGATCGATGCAAATGAGAATTACATTGAAGGCGCTACCGCCGCAGTACAACAGCGACCGGCGTGCCAACAACAACCACAACAGCAGCAACAAATAATGATTGTGATACCGCAAGATTACGGCAAACCCGGCAGTAACGGCGCCACCCCACAATTGTACGCCACAACCGCCGGCACACCTGAACCGTCGACCACATATCAATTGTCGCAGGCGCCACAAGCCGTCATCATGCAACATCCACAACCGCAAATGACGGGACAACCGCTGCCACACATGTCAACGGTACAGGTGAACGGCATCAATTTGAATCCACAATTTATCGCTTCACCTACAGTGAATTCGGCTCAACGCACTTTGCATCAGACGCCGCCGCCACGCCACATGCAACACTATCAGTTGCACAACGGCACACCACCGCCACACTCAGCTGCCGCTCAGGTTGCCAATCGGCCGCCGCGCTGCGCTTCAACACCCTCCGCATCGCACTACCAACAACGACAACAACATCCGCAACAACAACAACAACAACAAATACAACTGCAAGCAGTGCACGGCACGCCGCAAGTACGCATGTTGCAGCACACGCGCCCACGTCAACCCGCCATGCAGCAACTACAATTGATCCAACCGCATCCGCAACCGCAAACAGCAAAACCAATTGCCACAATCGCAGCTAAACCAAGCAATGCCGGCAACGCTGGCACATCCTCGCAAAAAGTCAATTTGGTTTGTCGCTTCTGTCACAAACGCCCCAAGTTTACCAGCAATCTCGACTATAGCAATCACATTATTGCCATGCATCCGGTGGAGACGCCATTCAATTGTCCCCACTGCCCGATGCATTTCACGCGTCGCGTAAAACGTCAACAACACATTGTCGAAGAGCACGGCGCCCAGCGCTTCCAATGCGCCCAATGCGGCCAAAGTTTCTGCACGCAACGCGCACTCGATCAGCACTTGCAACGCGCCCATGCCTTGGAGCCAACGCAGCCACTGCAAACACAAGCATCAAAACAATCGTCCGCACAGGCACAGGCGGGCGGTGCACAGCAGCGTGTATCGCGGCAACAAACTCAAAATTTGGCGACCGCACAGCCGACGGCAACGCATCAAATGCAACAATCGCCACAGCGACGCAAATGTTACCTACAACAGCGGCCTACGTGGCTGGAGAGTCGCCATCGCAACGCAGCAATGGCCTCGGCAGCAGCGGCCGCTGCCGCGTCCACCAATTCGCAAACGTCGATGGTGCGTGTCGAGGATGTGCATCTGCAAATGTGCGACGATGCGGCTAAAGGCAAGAAACGTAAGTGAATCTATAGTCATTTGATTTTTATTATTGTTAGATGTGGCTTTGTTTTTATTTTTGATTTTTTTTTTTTTGGTGTGTTGTACGCTGCTAGTTTATGAATAGAACAAAGCAGAAAAATGTTGAGATGCGTTGAAAAATGTCTTTTGAATATTTATTGTACATGCGTGCAGGCGTACACTTGCATCCGCAGCTATTTGCGTGTGCAATTCATAATTCACACTTGAGTTATGCCCATCACGTAATGTATGGTGTAATGGCGGGAAAGTGCGTATGTTTGTCGTATTAGCGAGATTTAGAGTTTTGTAACCAAAAATTGTAATTTTATTCGCCGATCTCTTACAAACAGGTGATACTTATGTCTATCAGTGTTGACAAAAATCGATTAATCGTTCAATATTAAAAAGTTATACAATAAGTAGAGAATAAATAAATTTTTATTATAAAAAAGTATAAATAAAAAATAGTTATAAATGAGTAAATAAGTGAAAAACAAAATAATTGTGTTATAACAAAAGAAAAAAAACAAATTAAATTTTTTTATGTAAATTATCGAAAATAATCGATTAATCTTTAATCATTTTTGAAAAATGTTTAAAAATAAAAAAAATACGTATAATACTTTCGAAATGTATGCAAATTTATAAATATTAAAAATTAATCGTTTATCGATAATTTGTTTCCAAATAAAATTACCATAAATATTAAACAAAAAATTGTAAATAAATTTGAGAAAAATATAAGTTTTAAAAATCTATTTGAATATACCTATAATGCTTTTGAAATGTGTATAAATTTACAAATATTAAAATTTAATCGGTTATCGATAAGTTGTTTACAAATAAAATTACCAAAAATTTAATAAATTTGCGAAAAACATAACTTTTGAAAATCTATTTGAATGCACACACAATATAATGCTTTCGAAATGTGTTTGTAAAACTAGAAATAATAAAATTTTATCAATTATCGACAAGTTCTTTACAAATAAAATTATCAAAAATGTTAAATAAAATTTTTTTAGTAAGTTTTCGAAAAATATAAGTTTCTAAAATCTTTTTGAATATACATTTATGCTTTGAAATGTGTGCAAATTTACAAATATTAAAATTTAATCGATTATAGGCAAGTTGATTACTAATAAAATTATTACTAATAAAATTATTAAAAATTTTAAATAAAAAATTTAAATAAGTATGAGAAAAATGAAGTTTTTAAAAATTTTTTTGAAATACCTCAAAATGTGTGTACAAATTTACAAATATTAAAATTTAATCGATTATCGATAAGTTATTTATATGTTAAATCACAAAAAAAATTTAATAACAATTTTTGGTTTTGACATATAAAACAATGTTTTCTATTGTTTCATATTGACAATTCATAAAAAAGTATTAAAAAGTTTTGTTAACAATTTTAAATTTTTGAATATTAAAAATAAATTTGTTTGATTTTGTGATAATTTCTTGAAAAAAGTGGTTTTTTAATCAAATCGTTTAATATAATGAATGGTAGACCAAAAATAAAAATTTTGACAGTTTCAAAAACAGGTATGTTGAGAAATTTATTAAAAAAAAGTTATTGAAAAAAAAAAACAAAATCTCGATAAAGCCATAAACTTTTTTAATTTAATTAAAAATATATATAAAAAGTAGATAAAAAAGTAAGCATAATGAATTAATATAAATAAAAAAAAATAAAATTTAAATTTAAAAAAAAATTTAAAAAAAAATTTAAAAAAAAACAAAAAAAAATTGAATTAAAAATAAGAAAATATTTAAACAAAATTAAACAAATAAATATAATAGAATTAATATAAAAAATGTATATAAATAAATACAAATATATAAACTAAAATAAATAAACATAAATAAATAAAAATAAAAACACAAATAACTACTTAAACATAAAAATAATGTTTGCTTGTTTTTTTCATATGTGGACTGTTAACTTATCACTAGTATGAATTTCAGTGCGAATTCAGAGCTTTTTGTAAATCTTTTAAATTTACAAAAATATTTTTCTCCAAAAAAATTTGATTTTCATTACATAATACCACTATCAAAAGAATGCATATATTTTCCTCAAACTTTATGCGTTAAGCTATAAATATTACTTTAGTTTAATTCAGTGAAATGATCGACTTTATGTTTAAGTAAAATTTTTTTTTGCAGTAGAATTTAAACAAAGTTATCGATTATTGAAAAAATCGATACAATTTTGTCATCTCTATATAAACATATGAGCTCCAACGTAACCTTAATTTTTTTTAGCTAAAGCTAATTATCGATTATTTCAATCAAACGATAAAATTCGACCATTCCAATGTATATAGAAGCTTATGTATAACACATTCTGCCATTAAAAGGCTCTTTAAATATTTTTTTAGTTTTTGATAATTATCGATTATTTCAATCAAACGATAAAATTCTACCATACCTATTTATATATAACACATTCTGACATTAAAAAGCTCTTTACGATGTGCTGCTCACTACTACTATAGCATTTGACCCCAGCGACCTGGACCCTAGTGTGTCTAAACCGAAAGTCACACACTTCACTGCAAATAATTTGCACATGTTGTGCAGGGTATAAGGAAATTCACGTCAATTCATTGTCATAAAATTATGAGTATATTCCGTCGGCTTGCTCTTCGTGTGTTCGTTTGTTCATTTGTTTTTCACTTAGCTACATTGCGGTCTCCTTTAATATCCCAAATTAACAATGGCAAGCGAAGGCACAATGCTCGTTTGCGAAGACATCATCAGCGCACTTGATTCACATTCATATTTTGTGCACAACAAAAACACTCAAACGCACACACATACATACGTTCATACATACATAGAGGCACACAAATGCATTTGATGTTCTTGCTTGGGCATTATAAAACACAAATTTCACTCTAATGAATGAAGTTATTTATAAATTTTGTAAGCAGAGCAGGCAAACGCTAACACACACACACACACACCAACAAATACATTTGAACTTTTATGAAGCGTTTTTCACAGCGGAAGTTTAATTTTAGCGACGACTTCACGTTTCATAAATAGCAAAATAAAGAAAAGAAAGGAGTTCGAGGCATGCGTTCTACATATGTATGTCATTGTGTGTAATTGTGTGTTTATCCAAGCGAGATTTCCGGTACAAGTACTAAATACTCTTCTAATGTGCATAAATGCGTTAAGTTATAAATATGCCGGTGGTCGGTCGATGGCCTAAGTCAAGCAAGTGTGATAGGCTTTTAGGGTGGCAGCGCGCACAGAACAATTGTTGACACAGGTCACAACAACAATACATACACATACATACAACACATATGTATATGAGTTTATGCGCATTCACTATTGCTCAGCCAGCTCTTCTATTGTAACATCAAAGGAAAATAGCAAAACTTTGTAGTTGCGCTATCTATTGCACGCTTTTTCAGCTACTAAATTTTCTAATACAAAAACAACAACAAAGCGAGTCATTAACGTTGTAACACTCGTTAATTAACTGCCACCTCTAGTCCGCAGCTATTCCATTATAACGTCACACTTGAATTACTGTTGTTGTTGTTGTTGTTATTGTTTTTTGCGGCTTTATGTGTCCAATTGAGTGTATAATCACAAAGTAGAATGCGAAAGTGCGAAAATAGACAGCAAACACTAATTAATTGGACGCAGTAGAGTGCAAATATTGTGGGAGAATTAAAAAATACGAAAAATAAAAATTCTAAATTAAATCGAAATAATAGTTAAATAAAGAAAATAATTAAATGGAAATAATAAGAAGAAAACTAAAATTAAAATGAACTGAAAAAAACATCAAAAAAGTTTCTAAATGTAAAATAATAAATATAAATGATATACATATAAAGATAAATAATTAAAAAAAAATTTGGATATAAGAAAATTTAAAAAATATCAAAAAATATATAAAATAAATTCAAAAATTATTTATAATCAAAAAAAAAATTTATTTTAAAAAGTGAAAATGATTTTAAAATAAAATTAAAGGTAAAAGTATTAAATTGGCATTCAAAATTATTTTCGAAAAAAATGTAATTTAAAATAAAATTTAAAAAACATCGAAAAAATATAAAATTAATTAAAAAATTATTAATTATATATAAAAATGCGAAAATATAACATTAAAAAAAAAGTCAAAAAACTATTAAATTTAAAAATTTTGGAAACATACATATATGATATAAAATAAATTAAAAAATTATTAATTATGTATATATAAAAAAATACGAAAATATAAAATAAAAAAAGCAAAAAAAGTCAAAAAAGTATTAAGTTTAAAAATTTTGGAAACATATTAATAAAATATAAAGATGAAAAATTATATTAAAATAAAAAAGGAAAACGATTTTCAAATAAAATTTAGGTTAAAATTGTTAATTGAAACTCAAATTTATTTTCAAAAAAATTAAATTATAGAGAATTCAATAAAATTCAAATAACAAAAAATTGGAAATTATTAAAATTAAAATTGATAAAATGTAGAGAAGAAAATTTAATTTAAAATAAAAATGTTAAAATTAACATTTCACAATAAAATAAATATATGTAAGTTAAAAACTTAAAATTGAAATTTAATATTATTTTGCAAAAAATTAAATATAAGAAAATTCAAAAAATATTAAAAACTAAATTCAAAATTATATAAAAACTATATAAATAAAATTAAAAACTTGAAATCAAATAAAAGTAAATTATAGAAAAAAATATGAAAAATATAAAATTAAAAAATTATTAAATTTAAAAATAATAAAATAAAAAATATATTATTATATATAAAAAAAAAGAAAAATTAATTAAAAAAAAATAATAATATTGAATTATAAAAAAATATGAAAAATATGTAGTAAAAAGAGAAAATAAAAATAAAAATTAAATTAAAAACAGAAAATAAAATAAAAATAAACTTATATATATTAAAGACCAACTAAAAAACAAATTATTTATATAATTAATAAAAAAAAGTATAAAATTAATAAAAAAAACTAAATTTTATGTTTAGTAGCTTTTAAAAAAATAACAAAATAAAATATATAAAAACAATATATTGCAAAAAAGTATTAAATATGAAAAAATTTTGTTCATTTCTTCAAAATTTAACAAATTAAAATATACTAAAATGAAAAAAAACTAAAAAAGTATAGCAAGTTAAAAAAATCAATTTAAATAATATTAAACAGTAAATAAAATGAGCGATAACTCTTTCGCCGCTTGAAAGCCCTACCAACCATTACATGCACGGACCACCCGCGGTTGCATTTCTCACTTAAAAACACAAAAAATATATGTATAATAGCGAAAATGCGTGCGCCCTGACCACACACAAGCTTAATTTGTCTCCATTATTTCATTATTTGCTTGACAAAGCTACTTTTGGCTTAACGGCTGCTTCTTCTTCTTCTTTACGACCGTTAAATGGTCTAAATCATTTTCACTTAAAAAGTTATAATCCACTCATAAAGTATGCATGTAATTGTAATCACTGCCTTAATGTATTCCCTTTCATATTTCAACATGCACAGCAAGCGCCTCCTAACCCAAGCGCGTAGGGCTCACCGCAGTTAAAAACAAACAATTCTCCCAAACAACAGCAACAACAAAAAAGTCGAAACCATCGCTTCAACTCAACGCTGAATATTAATGCGCTCTCTGATTAGATTAACATCGTCGCTTGTTGTGTTAGCTGTGTTGTTGTTGTTGTTGTTGTTGTTGTTGTTGCTCGAGCAGGCTAACGCTGGAGGAGGGTGGCCTTGAAATCAAAGCTGATGTTTCAATTGCCCTTAATGGCGTTCTTAATTGGTACTTGTCGAGTCATGAATAAACGTTGGTTCGCCTCTGGCCTGGCCGGGCCGTGGCATATCATTGAGTTATCACTCTTGAATAATGGCGATTTGGAAATTTCCTAATTTGAGTATTTCCGGTTAAATGAATGCCGAATCGTGTGGGGAAATTCAATTATTTTTAGCCTGGCAAATGTTAATGGCAATCATTTACAATGAAAATTCTCACAAATTCTCACAGGAATAAACTAACGGCGGTGTCACTGAGACAGCGAAAAGTATTTTGTGAGAAACCGAACGCTTAAAATCAAGTTTTTGTATGGAAAACTTTTTTATTTGATGAGATATCTTCACCAAATTTGACAAAGTTTATTGTTCAAAGTTAGACTACAATCTCTGTAGAAATAGTTCGGATCGGACCACTATAGCATATAGCTGCCATACAAACTGTACGCTTAAAATCAAGTTTTTGTATGGAAAACTTTTTTATTTGATGAGATATCTTCACTAAATTTGACATAGTTTATTGCTGAAAGTTAGACTACAACCCCTGCAGAAATTGTTCAGATCGCACCACTATAGCATATAGCTGCCATACAAACTGAACGCTTAAAATCAAGTTTTGTATGGAAAACTTTTTTATTTGATGAGATATCTTCACCGAAGTCGACATAATTTATTGTTCAAAGTAAGGCTACAATCTCTGCAAAAATAGTTCAGATCGGACCACTATAGCATATAGTTGCCATACAAACTGTACGCTTAAAATCAAGTTTTTGTATGGAAAACTTTTTTATTTGATGAGATATCTTCACTAAATTTGACATAGTTTATTGCTGAAAGTTAGACTACAACCCCTGCAGAAATTGTTCAGATCGCACCACTATAGCATATAGCTGCCATACAAACTGAACGCTTAAAATCAAGTTTTGTATGGAAAACTTTTTTATTTGATGAGATATCTTCACCGAAGTCGACATAATTTATCGCTCAAAGTAAGGCTACAATCTCTGCGAAAATAGTTCAGATCGGACCACTATAGCATACACCTGCCATACAAACTGAACGCTTAAAATCAAGCTTTCGTATGGAAAACTTTTTTATTTGATGAGAAATCTTCACCAAATTCGACATAGTTTATTGTTCAAAGTTAACATTTTTTGTTGTTTTTTATTTTATTTTTTATTTATTTGTTGTTTTTTCCTGCAATCAAAGTGCATTTAATCACTAAATTACTTAACGTCTAATTTATATGCATTGTTTATTCTCGCCTACAGCCATTGATTTGCAACTGGACACCATGCAATTGAGTGCCGAGTCTACAACTACAACAACACACAAGCCGGCCGGCGGCTTGCACACGCCATCGCCCAGCTCAGGCGGCGGCAAGCCACAACGCATACTCTGCTGTCCCGACTGCGATGACCGTAAGTTGAAAAAAATACAACAACAATAACAAAAGCAACTACTCGTATAATAATAACATAATAGCGCCAACAACAAATTAATAAATACTTGCATGTATGATATAAATGGACATGAAAATGTGAATTGCGTGTGGAAAATGATTGGAAAATTGAATGCAAACTAGCTTACTAACTAATTCAATTAACTGGCATTAACTAAGTTTTTTTGTTGTTTTTTTTCGTTGTTCCGATTCAACAGCTTTCAATGAAGACCATGCGCATGCGCAACCATGCGCAGCACCGCAGCAGCAGCAACCACAACAGGAACTGCAAGCGCAAATGCAACAGCAGCAGCAGCAACAACAACAACAACAACAACAACAACACGGCGACTTCCTTCAACAATTAGAGGACGAAAGTGCATTTGAAGAAGAACAACAACAGCAAAGTGACGAACAATCACTGCAACCCCGCGCCAAGCGCGCACACGTCACGATGCCCTCACCCGAGCAAACGGAACCGGACAGCACCTCCACCAACACCGGCACATTGCGACATTTTCGCAAGCGACGCGCCAGCGCCAAATTGGCTGGCACGCCGCTCCAACAGCCAGCTGGTGGTGTTGGCGGCGGCAATGCCAACGCTGCCGCTGCGCTAATGGCGGACAATGCGAACGCCAGCGAAGATGAATTTCTGCTAATGGAACGCGTCTTGCGCACCAGTCATAATTGTCTCTTCTGCGATGCACGCTTCACCAATGACATAGCGTTGCGCAAACATCATCAGCTGGCGCACAGCAATCAAGCCTCCATGCCGTTTGTTTGTTCGATCTGTAAGCGCGGTTTTCGCATGCGCTCCGCCCTCCATCGTCACATGGAGACACACGATAGCGAGGGGCGTCCATACGAGTGTTCGCTGTGTCATGTGCGCTTCCCGCGCCCCTCCCAGCTGACGCTGCACAAATTGACGGTGCATTTTCTGCGCAAACCGCATGCCTGCGATGTGTGTGGCAAGCAATTTGGCACGGAGAGCGCACTTAAGACGCATAGCAAATTTCATGCAGGTAAGCTAAGTGGTTGCAACGCATGCGCTTGAGCCTATATTGACACATACATACATACATACATACATTCCATATACATACATATGAGTTAAGTGCATTGCTGCGCCGCCGACTGACAGCTGACTGGCTGGCAGCGCTCAGTCGGTTGGCTGGCATTTATTGTTTAGTAAATAAATAAATGTGCATAAAGTACATACATAAATAAATGCAGACACACATACACACACACATGCGTGCATAAATCCCTTAAACTCCAATTGTTGTAAAAAAAAGTGGCGGTGAAGCTCATTTTGCTGCCGCTTAACCCTTCACATTTGTTGTTGCTTTTTGGTTTTGTGTTTTTGTTGCTAGTTTCGCTTAACATTGTCGGTTGTGAGTTATTAAGTCGTTAAATGGCTAATATATTTCCACTACTATATACTAACACTAACGCTAACACTAACTCTAACTCTATTTTCCGCTACTTCCCGACTATTTTCCGTCTATTGCCAACACTACAACAACAACTAGTATTGTTACAATGTATTATATTGCCTTACTACTGTCGGCACTACTCCTTCGGATCAACTTACTGCTTTCCTTCATAGCCTGTTTACCACACGCGCTGTGCGCCGTCGCCAGTTTGCATGCTCCAGCGAACTTTATGAGCGCATAGCCAACTATTTGTGACAAAACTTTTGTTGTTGTACTTTAAAAGTTTTTTTTTTGTACAAACTAAACAGCAAGCCTTTTGTTGTTGTACTTAAAAAGTTTTTTTTTAAGTTTTCTCATTTTTTTTCTTGAAAATTGTTTGCAGCCAGCACTCTTAATTTAAAATAATTGCAAAAACAGCAACAACATTACTTCAGTTTTTTTTACATTTTTGCACTTTTAGAGTTTTATTGCTTTTTAATCTACATCCTTCATATTATACATATGTAACAAGTTTATCTAAATTACGGCATACAAATAAGTACACACATACAGACAATACATACTTATTTATAATTACTCCACTATTTGCCGCTATTTTCTATTTGCTTGACATCACATGACGTTTAGCGGAAATGTAAAAAGAAGCAAACAAAAACAATTTATAAGTTTAATGCTTTTAATGGCTCGGTGAAAATGCGGTAATCGCACGCTGCGTGTGTCAACCCGCATAAACCAACAACGTTGTAGCGCCAGCTGTCATAATTTGCCATAACATTTGCCTCTTCCGTTCAGTTCACATCTTACATACATATATACATATCTTTGTATGTATATTTATATACTTTCTGCAATTTCTTTTAATTGCTTCACGGTTTGGCGCTTATGGGTTAGACATGTTTATTATTTACCACTGTTGTTCTCAATTAAGTCGTCGCCGTAATGATGAAGATGCGCAACTTGCCGTGTTTCTAAAGTATCATAAAGTGTCACACATACAAGCTTACATAATTGCGGCTTCAAGTCGTTCACGCTGCAACGGAGTCCAGCATTTGTCATTTGTGTTTGCTCTACTTCTATGTCAAAGAATCATTAACTCCACTTTAATTAACTGCATAGGTGGAAGCTTCAGCGTGTCATTGACATTACAGTGATTTACTTCATTATTTCATTATAATTTCTGCGAACAAAGAGCAGCTTTTTGGATAATATGTGAAGAAAATGTAAAGCGAACAATTTCCATAAAGAGATTTTGGAATAAAAATAAGTTAAAGCACACAAAAGTGAAAGCTCTTTGCGTAATTTGGAAGAATTTATGCGTAAACATTTTCTTGTGAACTTGTTTAACGTTTAATTTAACAAAAGTGAAAGCTTTTTTGCGTAATTTGATAGAAATTACGCTTGCAAACTTTCTTTCGAGCTTTTCAAACATCTAAAGTGAAAGCTTTTTGCGTCATTTGATAGAAATTTCGCTTGCAAATTTTCCTTCGAGCTTTTCTAACATCTAAAGTGAAAGCTTTTTGTGTCATTTGTTAGGATTTTCGCTTGCAAACTTTCCTTCGGGCTTTTTCACAATCTAGAACAAATAGAAGTGCTATCTTTTTGTGTCATTTGATATAAATTACGCTTACAAAATACCCTTCGAGCTTTTCTGCCATCTAGAGCAAACAAAAGTGAAAACTTTTTGCGTAATTCGATAAAAATTACGCTTAAAACCTTCCTTCGGGGTTTTCTACCATCTAGAGCAAACAAAAGTGAAAGCTTCTTGCGCTATTTGATATAAATTTTGCTTACAAACTCTCCTTGAAGCTTTTCTGCCATCTATAGCAAACAAAAGTGAAAGCTCCAGAGCAAGCTCTTTGCGTAATTTGAAAAAATTAACGCTTACAATTTTCATTTGACCTTTTATACCATCTATGTACATCATTGTATGTTAAGCATTATGATATTTCAATAATGGTTTTTTAATTTGCTGCTAATTTTATGTGGATGGTGAAAGCTCTGTGTAAGCTGTATATTGAAGAGTTTATATATGATTTCAATAATAATTTTTAATTTGCTAATAGTGAAAATTCTACGTAAACCGTATATTGAGAGTTGTATTTTTCAAAAGCTAAAGTTTCAATACAAATTTCCTTCTTATTTCAAAGCTTTTCGAGGTCTGTTCCCTTTAAAATTTTTATATGATTATCAATGAAAGCTCTTTCTACAAAATTTTTATACAAACCAGCTTCAAATTTACAGCTTTATTCATTATGACGTTTAAAAAAATATAACAGACAATTATTTTATCAAGAAATTCAGCAAAACTTTAATGTTTTTATTCTTATTTAATTTGTTGTTAAACATATTTTATTTTTATTTCGCCATAAAAAACTATAAAGCTTCTTCATTAGTTATATCAACAATACATATAACCAAAAAAAAAAATAATTGTTTTTAGTATTTTTTATTTAAGTAAATTTTTAGCTAGATTTTACTGAAATTTTTTTCGTTTAAAAAGTATGACACGTCAAAATATTTTATTTTTATTAAAAAATAAATAAAATAATTCCGCTTGAGATATAACCTAAAAATAATTGTAATAAATTTACATACAATACGCATATGCTTAACTAATTTATATAATTTAAAACTAAAAATAAAAAACTGTTGTATTGTTTTAAAAGAGTTTTCAAAGCATGATATTTTTTTCAGTATTTTTTATTTTTTTCTTTATATTTTTTTAATAACTTTTTATTAAATTTTTTAATAAGGTTTTGTGGTATTTTGTTTGAATGTATGTTCAATATTTTTTTATTTTTATTTTTTTTTAAATCTTTTTGTTTATATTTATTTTTTATTTTAATTTCAATCTATTTTGTTTTATTTTTTTGTTGCTTTTATTTTAATTTCCATATTTTTTTATGATATTTTTTAGTTTATTTCTAATACTTCTTAATAATTTTTTCTTTTTTTAATATCTTTTTTTAATTGTTTAATCTTTATATTTTTTTTTTAATTTTTTTTTAATTTTTTTTTAATTTTTTTTTAATTTTTATTTTTTTTTTAATTTTTAGTTTTTTTTTAATTTTAGTTTTTTTTTAATTTTTTTTATTTTTTTTTACATTTAATTAGTGTGTCCAAAGGTTAGAAGATATGCAATTATAGTATACCTCCTCGTTTATTCTCCGAACTGTTATTCTACGCACTGTAGAGAAGTATTGAAATATAAAAACCAACTCAGCTGCATTATAACTGTCACATAATTGCCTCTAAAATTTATTTCAACCACCAATATAAAAAAAATATGTCCAAATAAATGACATACCCAAAAATATTAGCACAGAACGCATGAAGAAGTCAGAAATCCAATACCTTTTTATAAATACAGTTTTTTAATCTTTTTTTTTTTTTGCTCGCTCTCTACCCTTCAGTAGCGAACAAATGGTCATTCGTGCCATAATTTGCAGGTTTCCTACACTTACACCGCAGCAGAGCATAAAATAGAGCAAAAATATTCATGTACATATGTATGTGCACATAATATACTTCAATAACTGTAAATGTACACCACACTTAGTAAAATTGTAATTCAATTATCATATCGCCATATCGTATAACCCTTCATTTCGCACCCGAACACCCATTAACCAGCGACGCCCTTTTTACGCACCCAACCTACGCACCCTTCGGCAGCAGTGGCAGTAGCAATGGCAGCAGCAAATAAGACATATTATTTTATTATTATTTCAAAATGCCAAAAAATAATGAAGTACACGCATATACACATACACACAAACATACAAACAAATATACTTGGGAGTACATGGCTGGTGCATAGAATTTATTGTGCGGCAATAAACCCTGCTTTAGCTACCAAAAAGCATCAACTGTAAATAGTAGTGTGTATGTATGTATATGTGTGTGTGGCATACACGCCCAGCTCGCTGAAAAGCATAGCGCACATAAGCACACACATACATTTATATGTATGGATTGACTGAGTAGTGTTTAGTTGCCGCATAAAAATATCGCTCCATACGGACACGTTCACGCCCACCGAAGCAGCACAAAAAGAAAGCAAGAAATGAGGCTGCACTGTGGCACGACGCGTTTGTTCGTTTGTGTGTTGCATGCTGCAAACACTTGGGAGGTTAATTTTTACACGCCAAACACATACATATATTCTTGAGCTTATGTGTAGATGTGTGTGTGCCGCTTTGGCTGTATTGTTGCTGCACATAAATTACCTGCTGCGGCGTGTTTGCATATGCGTCGAGGGTAATTTATGTAAATTCGAAAATTATTTGTATCTAAACACACATACACACCCATACATACAGTAAGCGTGTCCTGCAGGCACAACTCCATACACACACAGGGACACTTTGTTTGCGGCGTTGTAATCGTATATCCTGGTTTTGTTCTCGATTTAAGGTTTTTGATGTTTGCTGTTGTTGTTTTTACTTTTTAAATTATTTGTTTTTCCTACTTTTCGCTTTGTAAATATGTTTTAGTGTGCTCTCTTTGTAGTCGTTTTTTTTTTTTTTTTGTGTGTTGGTTTTGTTTTTGTTTTGTTGCTTGTTTTATTCATCCACTCATCCACTTGTTGTTTGGTCGTCTGAATTTTAAACAGATTTTGTCCTTTTTGTGTTTCGTCGTTGGCTAAAAGCATAATACGATATTACTGCAAGCGCGTGCTGTATTTTTATGCCATTTTTTATTTCCTTCTTTTTTTATATTTTCAATGCTTTTTTTTATCTGTTTTCGGTTCACCCCTTGAGTGCGCTCTTTTGAATTCTTACAAACACTTAGATATGATTAGACGAGCGGCCCGTTACTGGAGTGTGCAAAACTTAACCCTAAATAATGCGGTTAACGGTGGCGAATTGAGGTTGTTTACACATATATAAATAAATAATGATTATTGTCTGGGGCTTCTGCGGCCCAATCGAATGTTAATTTATAGTCAAGCGTTTTTTGTTTGTAATCAAAATGAAGGCAGTTCAATAATTTTGGCTATTCTTTGATCTTTACTGCGCTTTTTATTGTTGTAGCTGGTTACTTACACTCAAGTTAATTTGTTTTATAAATTATGCAGTGACTCCGAAAACTGGAGCTTAAAATTTCTATTTGACTATTCAACAAATGTACTATATTGTAAGCATTTGAAAAATATTTCATTATTATTCTTTTTTTTTAATATATTATTATTTGTTTTTTATTTATACACATATCATTTAACTATTGCTTGCTTTTAGTGGAAAATTAAGAATACTTTTGTTATTAAGAATATTTATTTTAAGAAGTGAAATATATAAATAATTATTAATTAATTGAATAATATATTTTAATTGAGTAGGTTACTTTAAAATATTTTGCGGTATATAAAATTTAATTTTTTCATTTTAAATTCTCAAATATTAATACCCAGCCAAATAAAAATTAAAATAAACATTAAAATTAATCTGAACAAAACAAAAAATAAATATACATACTATATATAAATAATTATGAATAAATTTAATAATATTTTTATTTTTTCTATGAAAGTAGAAGTAAAAAGAATTTTAAATTTTTATGTTATTTAATTTCTTTAAACAATTTGAAACAATAAAGAAATATTTTTAAACACGTATCACAGCTTTTTAACTTTTAATATTAAAATTTGTCTAATGCTTTTTTGTAATAATTTTTCATTTAAAAGTTGACTAAATTTTAAAGATATTAACTTTATTTGGATTACCATACAAATATAATATTTATATGAACTTTTTTTATTTATTAAAAAAATTTCAAAAATTAAATAAATTTAAAAATCTGAAATTAAAACGATATATAAATTAAAACTATAAAAATAAATTATAAAAATCTAATCTAAAATGTTTAAAAATTTTCATATATGGATAATAAAATTCATTCAAAACTAAAAAATTTAAAATTATTATAAATAAAAAAAAATTTAAAAAACTTAACTAATTAAACAAAAAATCTACTTTAAAATATTTTAGAACTATAAAGTTTAAAAAAATATAAAAATTTTTATTTCTTTATACATAAGTATTTATTAAAAATAAAAATACATAAAAAATTAATCCACAAAATCTACTTTAAAATGTTTACAATTTTTTTACATGTACATATAATATCTTATATTATAAAAATATAAATTAATTAAAAATAACAATAAATTAATAAGAAAAAAATTAATTAAAAAAAAATAAAATTAATTAAAAAAAATAAAATTATTTATTCAAAAAATCTAGTTAAAAATATTTTATTTAAATTAATTATTTATTTTAAATGTGTATTTGTTTATATGCACATATTAATATAAATTTTCGAAATTCAAAATTTAAAATTAAAATAAAAAATAAATTCAATAGAAAAAATATATTATAAAAATAAATTAACTAAAAACTAATAATTAAAACAAAAAATCAAACAAAAAATCAAATTTAAAGTTTTGTAAAATATGTAGATATATTTTTTATATTGTTTTTTTTTTTTTGTTCTAAAAACTGACATTCATTTAAAAATAAAATAAAAAATACATTTAAAAAAATTAATTAATTAAAAACAAAATTAAATTAATTATTTAAAAAAAAGTAATAAAAACAAATGAAAAGTTAATGAATAAAACAAATTTAAAATATTTTAAAGTTTGTATATTTATGTTTTTTTATTTCTTCTAAGAACTAAGAAAAAGATTATTGAAAAATAAAAAAGTAAATAATTAAAAAGTAAAAAGTAAATTAATTAAAAACAAAAATAAATTAATTAAAAATAAAATAAAATATTTAATAAAAAAAATAAATGAAAAAAATTTAAAAATATATAATAAATGGTTAAATATAAAATTATTTAAAAAAAATATATATATAATTAAATTTTTATGAAAAAATAACAAAATATATAATTAAATTCCATGAAATATTTTAAAAATAAAAGAGACCATTAAATTTTTCATAAAATGTATATGTATGTATAATTGCGGTATTTTTTAGTTGTTATACATATATGTATTAAACAAAATAATTATATCATTTTTTATATCTTTTATTCATTTTCTTAAAAAATATATTTTTGAATGTCTTTATTTTAAACACAAACAAACATAAAACAAAAATTATTAAAAGCTAACAGATAAGGACTAAAAAAATTATTAATTATTAAAAAGGTTCATAACAACTATTTTCTTTTAATTTTCTGAATGAATTAATTAATTAAGCTATTTTTATAAATTTAAAATTATTTTACATTTTAAATAGCCTGTGCTTAGTTAGAACATTAAAACAGTACTTAAATATAAGCTAAACACTGAAATATTACTAAACACAACTTAAACGCCTAAAAGCAGGCTTAAACGAATGCTACACAATGTATATGCTAAACGAAAACAAGTAAATAGGTTTTTATGAAACTTAAAGGAATTGCAAACATAAACAAATATAATAGTATTAAATAATTTACAATGATTTTTGGTAAAAAAAAAAAAACAAATTATTCATAAGTCATTTCAAAAATAAACAAAAAAAATTAAAAAAAAACAACAAAATTAAATCGAAAACTAAATGCGCTAGCAAATGCAAAATTTAATCTATATAAATTAAACCAAAAAAATTTGCTGTATTTAAATCGGATGTGGAAACTAACTACAAATTTTGAAGACTCTTCTTACGAAAATAGCACAATTTTTGAATTATTTTTAAATAAAAGAAATTAATATAAAATAATTAGAATAAATAATATATATTAAAAAGATTGATATAACAATGTTGCTTGTGAACTAGTAATAATTGAAAATTAATTATTTTTCAAGTTTTAAATTGGTCTTTGACTTACATTCCTTAGCAATAAATAACTGTCAAAACCTGTTTTTTTTTTTAATTTTTATAAATGCAGTTTTAATGGTATATACATAAATATAAAATGAAATTTTTTTTTAAAAAAACCAAAGCAATAGTACAAAATTCATAAATTAAAAATTATAAAAAAAGAAATTAAAAATAATTTCATAAACTAATTCGAATTATTTTAAAAGCCTGAATTTTAAGAAAAAATAATAATAATTAGTAAATAAAAAATCTAAACTAAAAATTTATTTGAAATCAAAATTAAAAAAATAATAATTTTTTATCGATTAAGCGTTCTGAAGTTGTGCTCTTTTAGAAGACTAAAAAAAGAACTTAATTAACCAAAAATTCGACAATTAAATAACGAAATTAAAAATTTACAAATATCAATAAATTTTTATGACTTTTAAATAAACATACTATTTTTTTAAATACTCAGCAATTAAAAAACAGTCAAAATAATAATTAAAAATTCTTTTCTATCTCACACTAAATAAAATTATATAAAAAATTAAATAATTTTTAATTAAATTAACCAAGCATTTTTTTTTAATACTCAGAAATCAATAACCAGCCGAATAAAACTTTTAATTAAAAAAATTAATTCAAATTAAACAAAAATTTTAAATATATAAAAATTAAAAAAAAATTAAAAATTAAAAAAAAAAATTAAAAGTTAAAAAAGAAACATTAAAAAAGAAACATTAAAAAGAAATTTAAAAAATTTAACAAAATTTTAAACAATTAAAAAAAAATTAAAAATTAAAAAAAAATTAAAAAGAATTTAAAAAAAAATTAACAAAATTTTAAACAATTTAAAAAACATTAATAATTCAAGCAAAAACAAAAATAAAAAATATAATTGAAATCTACCAATTTTTCGAATTTTTGCAATTTTGATATGCTTTGCAGCGCCCAACGTTGAATGCGATGTATGCAATCGAAAATTTTTCCTCAAGAAAGATCTGCGCAAACATTTGCGCATACATACCGGCGAACGGTTTTACAAATGTGACTTCTGTACGGCTTCGTTTATGCATTATACGCGCCTCAGGGGTAATATTATAACTGTATTTGTAAATAAAACATCAACTGCAAACATATATACATACATACATTTACTATTATATCGCATTTTTATATATTTTACTATAACATACACAAATACATATAGTATATATAAATAAATAACTATACATTTTAATATATTTATTGCTGTATAGTCCATTAAGTCCATATGCCCCAACATTTTACGCACATATTTACATACATATGTATGTACACACATATGTGTTAGTTGCTAACCTAACTTAACTGGGCATTGTTGAAAGCATTCTTGTAAAGTTTCCAAGTATTTAATTAAATTAAGTTTATGCTCGTACTTGACTTTGGTTGACTGCATGGCTGAATGCCCTGCACGGCATCTTGTCAATGCATGCGCAAACAAATCAACAACGTCTTACTAAATACATACATACATATACAGATATATTCACTATAATGTGCTATGATATGTGTGCTAGGCATACATACATACTTATACATATTTATGTACATATATATATACACATGTTTGTGTAAGCGTGTGCGTGTATGGGTGCATGAGTAGTTTGGACTTGTGTGTTTTGCACAATTCTGACTAATATGTTTGCGTTTCAAGTATACATATATGTACATGTGTGTGCATATTATTGTCTGTGTGTGCGTGTGCCGCATGGTATTTGCTTAAATGCTGTATTTGCTGTACTTAAGTTAAATGTGCTTTTTGTGAGGACCTTTTTAAGCAGCAATTCAAGCATTCACTGTACAATAAACAGACAAACAAAACCGCAGCAGCAAACATTATGCGCGCCACACACACACACATACACATGCATACAAGCACGCCAACTGGAATAGAAAAAGCACTGACCGACAGCCAGTCGCATGAGCTGCCGCCTAACCAACAAAATAACACAGTCCAAAGGATGCGGATGAGCTGGCGATCACCATCACCATCAGTGTACAGTTAGCGGCACAGTCGCCAATTGTGCTTCTTCGGAGACTTGCTTGCAAAGCAAAAATTTTCCATTTTTTTCTTTGTTTTATTTTCATAATATTTAACTCACATTATGTCTGTCAGTTAAATTTGACTAACTGTCAGCGGCGAACAGATGCTCTGATGGGCTGTTGGTCGGTCGCTTGTTGGCTTGCGGTGGAGACAGGAGGAGGCAGGCGGCGGCTAGTCAGTTAGTTAGTCGGTCGGGACGCAAATGGTGTTTGCGGTTAAACAATTGCTGCGTGGCCTTTCAACGTCACTGCAGTCCGCTGCAGCTTTTTAATGTTTTGTTATTGTTTTTGTTGTTTTTCGGTACGTACGTACGTAAGTACTTGCGCATGCCAAAAGCGTGAAAAAGTCAAGAAATAATATTGTCAGAGTGACACTGTTGTGAAGTGTTGATTGCAAGGGGTAATAGGTATATTTACCTATTGTACATACATACATACACACATACACATACGCCCACAAGTATATGTAAATGTGATAGTAGTGCTTTAGCTTGTGTAACTTTAAAATTCGCAAGTAAATAAATTTTTTAATTGTTATTTGCTCATAAAAGTTAGTAAATACCGTTATATCGAAGAATATCGAAAATTTTTGCTACTTATTTTATATTTAAAGTTATCAGTAGCTTAAAATTAAAATATTATATTTAAATCTTTTTTTTTTTTTATTAATAGTAAGTATATGCAAAAAAAAATATATAGAAATATAAAACATAAATAATCATAAGGAAATTCTGAAAATTATTAAACTTAGATAATTATTATTTTTTTTTTGATTTTTAATTTTTTAAAATATGTTTATTATATATATGTTTATAATATATGTTTATAAAATATATTTTAGTAGTAAAAAAATTTCTGTTTTAAAAACTTATATAAACAAATATTTTTAAACTTCTTTAGACTACTGTGGGCAAAAAGTAGTAAGACTTTTTAATTGAAATTTTGCGCGAAAACTCATTCATCGACGTTTAACAGTCAGAGATCTTTCTGAAATCCTTAAAATTTCGGAGGGATCAGTGAAAACCAATTTGAAAGATTATTTGGGCCTAAGAAAAGTGAAAACACGATTGATTCCAAAGTCATAAAAATTTTTTTTTAAAAACATCGTCGAGTGAAACAATGCTTTCTGACTACCAAAATGTCATGAAACGTATTGTTATTGGCGATGAGTCTTGCATCTATGATTACGACCCGAAAACAGATGATCAGTCGGTCGAATATAGTGGCAACGGTGAGCTGGAACCGAAAAAACCACGTCAAAGCTGCTCAAAAATCAAGATTATTTTGACAATTTTCTTCGATAATCGAGGTGTGGGGCACTGAGAATTGCTTTCGATCAACAAAGAATAGTATTTGAGTGTTATTGTAGTTTGCGCGAAGCTATTCGTAAAGAGGGCCGCAATTATGGGGCGAAAACTCTTGGTTTGGCACTACGATAATGCACCGTCGCTTACTGCATTGATTCTTCGTGAGTTTTTTCGCCAAATTTTCAACCAATATCGTGCCGCAATTATCATATTCACCTGATTCAGCTCCGTGTGACTTCTGGCTATTCATCAAACTCGAACGATCGCTCCGGGAAACCGTCAAAACGTCAATGAGTCAATTGAAGACACGTGATCGCTCAGCGCATTAAAAGGCTATTCGGGAAATTGACTTTAACAACTGTTTCTAAGATGGGAAAAAGCGTTGGCACAAGCGTATTGGGGCCAAAGAGATAACTTTGATGGGGACGTCATAGATTTTGAAGGATAAACTAAAAATTTTAAATTTATGAACAAAGTTTTACTATTTTTTGCTCACAGTAGTATGCACAGAGTTAGGAACTAAACATAGAACAAAAAAATTTAGACTTCGTCAAAAATATTGTTTTTCTCACCGGAGAATTATAAAAATATAATTTCAGATATTTTTGTTTTTAATTGAGAAAGTTTAGTTCAGTAGTTTCTTATTGCTTTTGAAGAAAAAATTACATTAATAAATTTAATTTTAAAATTACATTAATAAATTTAATTTGTGTTTTCATATCAAGTGAAAAAATATGTATGTTTTAAAAAACTCAAAAAATTTTCATAACTAATTTTTCTTCAATTTAAATATTTTTTTTTATTATTTCATTCAAGTAAAAAATTCATTCATATTCAACATTCATCAACTCATATTATTTTATTTATTAAAAGAAAAATGTTAAAAAAATATTTTTATTTATTTAAATAAAATTGATATAATAGAAAACATTAAATTTTTGTTATAAAAAAATTGTAACATGAATTTCATTGCAGAAAATTTCTTTTTTTGTGAAATATTATTTTTTATTCTACATTTTATCTATATCCCCTTTTTAGCTGATATATGATTTAAAAAACAAAAATTAAATATCTGTTTCAGTTGATTTTATTTAATATTGTTTATATTTTATTTTTATTTATTAATTTATTAGTATATTTATTTTTGTTTTTTTTTTTGTAATTTTTTTTTTATTTATTAGTATATTTATTTTTGTTTTTTGCAATAAAATTAATTATGCTACAATTTTCTTATATAAATAATTTTGATGTTTGATTGTAATAATCACCAACGGTCAAACAAATTTTTTTTGTATTTTGGGTTGCTGTTTTGATGCTCAAATTCCGCTTCTGGACATTCAAAAACACTATTTACGAAAAAATTTGTATTTAAATATGCATATTGTTCTTTAATTTTAATTAAATTTTCATAAAAAATTATTTAGAAATATTCTTTTTTTATTATTACAATGCATTCGTTTAATAAATTAAATGTATGGATGTATGTATATATATGTACATATATTATTAAATATATATTTTTTTTAGTTAGATTTTCATAAAAAATATTTTTTTAGTTATTTTTTCAATTTTGCATTAATTAAAAAAATATTTATTTATTTTTTAATTTACTTAATTTTGTTTAAATTTTATTAATTTTAATTAAATGTTCAGAAAAATTATTTTTTTTTGGTAATTTTTTTATTACTTTAATAAATTAAACATTTATATGTGAATATATTATATATTATTAAATATACATATGTTTATACATATATTTTGGATTCTATTATAATTTAATCTTCTTAAAAAATATGGTTTACTCTTTTTTTAATGTTAAATTAATGTAAAAAAATTAAATAAATTATTTTTTTTTATATCCTTAATTTTAATTAAATTTTCATAAAAACTATTTATTTATTTTTTTTTTTGTCAATATTAAATGCATTCAAACAATTAAACTATGTATTATTAAATATTATATTTTTAATTCGATTAATTAGTTTTATTTTTCATAAAAAAAAATCTTCTTTTTGTTATTTTTTCAATTAAAAAAAACATGGACCTTATCCTATAACGTTTGAAATTCTAACCACATTATCGCTCAATTTCAAGCACCTTCGCTATTAGACTCGCACCTTTGCACCTAAAGCCAACAACAATTGCAAGCCGATTTTTTTTATTATTTTTTTTATAGCTTTGCAACAGCATATTTATTGTTATTGTTGTCATTTGGCAGCATCAGCTGTCTTTTAGCCAACATGCAGCTCACGCCTCAAATTTACACCTTTAAAAAATATATGGTATATTTAATATTTCGAATGCCACCACACTTTTACGATCTCTGTTTGTACGTGAGACTTTTTTAAAGCTCAAACCAGCGCATTTCTTAACGCCAGACTATTAATTATGCCAGCAGTGCAGCCAAACGGCGCGCAGCTGTACTTGGTCTATTGCAGCGGTTAGCGGTTCCTCCGAAAAGCGAGTAGGGATCCTTGCGGTTGCGCTTTCTAACAGCTGCCGATCTACGTCACTCGCCTCGATGAGTTATGCCACATTCGTTATGCCTAACAGAATGCTATTTTCCTCTCACAAGGATCTATGCGAATGCGCTGTGAATTTGTAATTTTCTGCCGGCGGTCACCTGTAAGTGACAGGCGACACAAAGAGTAACAGAAACCTAATGTCAGCTGTAATTTTTTAGAAAGAATGAACGTCTTCGGACCGCCACACACACAACACCACATTTGTTTGCTATACATTGGCAATTTCAGCTAAACAATGCGCTGGCACAACAAAAATAAAAGCAAAAACAATGGAAAAAAGGTGTTGTGATGCTAATCAACAATTGCTCAGCGGCTGACAATGTTGTGAAATGGAAGTGAATGGTAATTTAGTGTGTTTGCCAACTTACTTCACGCCAATTTCACGGCGCAGCGTAATTTGCAAAAGCAAAAACAAAAAACGCAGACATTAGTTAAAAGAAAACCTCCACAGTGATTTGGGAGTAGCGCGCAAATTGGCAGGATCGCTTTAACGATCGATCATCAGTTGACACACACAAGCAAAAGTAATCAACTACACACCGCCTGTTGTGCAGTTATCACAACAAACCCATCGAAGGACTCATCAAACATAACCTCACTGTTGCTCGCACACACTCGCTGCGTCCCTCGGGCGCTAGCTCGTATTCGTCAGCATTCCATTAATGACGTTGAGATTTTCAGCGTGTGTGCGGTTTCAAATACAGCTGCCGAGAGTCACACTCCGCACAAACACACACACTCGCATACACAGTAACGCTTAAAATCGCTTGACAAGTCCTTTTCCATTGCTATCTAATGTCTGCTGTCTGTCATTCGGCGTTAACTGTCTCCTGTCGCCTATCCACCGCCGCTTGTCTACTGCTTAAACAGCTGCTTACTTCCTTGCGCCGTTCATCACGCTCCGCAGCGCAGCGCTCGGCATGTGTAATTGTAATTACGTGCTTTGTAGCGTTGGCGTGTAAACACTGATCCTTGATTATGCTTTTTTCCCTTCACACACACACACAGACATACTTTAACTGCCGTTACTTATTTGTATTTTCGTGAAACTTAATGACGCTTCCTCGCTCCACTTGCATTGTGCTTCAATCGTTTTTTTTTTGTTTTTGCTTTTGTTGTTTGTGTATATTCGTGCCCGAAACAAAAATGTTGCACATTAGCAAAGAGCTTCATCGCCATTTGTCACTCTTTTGGAGCTTTGTCTTTTATCTCTTCATTAGCAAACTATTTGTTTAATATCCAAAGGGATAAAAGGCATTCCGCCGCCACTAAATAATGCGAAGGTCGTTTGTAGTTGTTGTTTACTATGCTTACAGCACTCGCACCCTAGTTGGTGTTGGAAATATTTGCAATTAAAGAAATTCAACAATATCTAAACGGTCGATTTTGAAAAGGACTTTGGTGCGAGTTCAGCTATGGCTTTCAATTTGATTACTGTTGTGTTTGCTTTGTGGCGCAAATTTGTGTTTGTTTTCATTATGCAATGATAAAGAAAGCTGTAAAGTAAAATCAAGCAGTTTCTTATCGAAAGCACGCCGGTGGGGTATTTGCTCAATATCCTAGTATCTACTAACTAGAAAAAAAGAACTGTTTTATGTTCACATTACATAATTTAGTAAAAAATAGTTAGCTATTGAACTCCAAGCTCAATGCAAGTTAGTAACATCCGCTATAAACTTTATTGCGTTGGCCGCGAGTTGTAAATTTTCTACAAAATGACTTTGACGATAGCATACTTTTAGGCGCCAATTTATTTTTTGTTAATTTTTGCAATCTTTGTTTGAAGTTAAAGATATTTTGAATATTTTGAGGCAATAAGCAGGCATTTTTTTTTTTAGTAAATAATTTACATTATCTAATCTAATTTAATTAATAATTAGTAACAGCCAGAAGACAAATCGTACAACTTTTTTTAAACTTTTGATAGATTTAATGTACACAAAGTTTGCTAAGAAGTTTGTAACACCCAAAACGAAACGTCGGAAATTATATTATAGATATACATACATACATACATACTCATTTATAAATGATCTGCGTGACGAGTTGAGTCGATTTCGCAATGCTCGTTCCTCTATCTGTGTCTAAAGTCTCTAGTTTTTGAGATAACGCTTAGAAATTTTGCACACGTTCTTTTTTCTCCAGGCAGCTACTTATTGATCGGAACCGCTGTTATCGGACCACTATAGCATATAGCTGCCATATAAACTGATTTGTCAAAATCAAGTCCTTGTATGTAAAACTTTTGTATTTGAAGAGATATCTTCACCAAATTCAACATAGTTTATTGCCTAAAGTTAGACTACAATCTCTGTAGAAATTGTTCAGATCGAACCGCTATAGCATATAGCTCCCATACAAACTGATTGATCAGAATAAAGTCCTTGTATGGAAAGCTTTTCTATTTGAAGAGATATCTTCACGAAATTTAGTATAGATGATTTTTCAATACAACTGTACAATCTCCGAACAAGTTATTGAGATCAGACTATTATAACATATAGCTACCATATAAAATTATTGAACAAAATCAAGTCCTTGTAGGAAAAACTTTTGTATTTGAAAAGATATCTTCACCAAATTCAACATAGTTTATTGCCTAAAGTTAGACTACAATCTCTGCAGAAATTGTTTAGATCGAAGCACTATAGCATATAGCTCCCATACAAACTGATTGATCAGAATAAAGTTCTTGTATGAAAAACTTTTGTATTTGAAGAGATATATTCACGAAATTCGGCATGGATTATTACTCAAAGAAAGGGTACAATCTTCGAACAAACTATGAAGATCGGCCTACAATAACATAAAGCTGTCATACAAACTGACTGGTGGAAATCAATTTGTTGTAAGAAAACTTAAACCTGTGAAGGCAAAGTTAACGTTTTTTCTCGTTTTTTTTTCTTATTTAAAATTTTTTTCAATCATATTCACTTAACAATATCGCTTATTTACCTTTATTTCCATCATTCACTTAACAATATCGTTTATTTACCGTTATTTCCACATATTTTCCATTCTTTTAATCATTTCAAAGTTATTTCGAAGTCCAAAACTGCTGGCCGTGTGTGATTGCCACACAATTATGTTATATGGGCTTGAATTCGCAACATCCACTTACAACTTTGACTTGCCCACATTAAGCTGCAGCGCACATAACCTATAATTTAGGCACGATAATCCGCGATACAATTTATATTTAGCCTTTAAAGCAGCCAGCTGAAGCTGCTAAGCACATGTTTACATGCTTAAATGCTTATCAATAAGCACTAGTATTTAGAAGCTTTTTCCAGCTGTTCGATTGCCACCATACGTGCACACATACACCCATATGCACCTAGTATTTATCTTTTTCATGCCGTTTTACATTCAATTTTGTAGTTTAAGCGCTTAATTAATCCGTTTTGTGGTCCTACTACTCTTACTGCTTACTGCTGCCCACACACATACCACCGACATTTATAGGCATACACTTTCATGTGTATGTACGTGTGTACACGCATTGCATTTTTTTTGCCTAGCTTAGCTATTCATCAGCCTTATCTTTATTTATACACATTTCTGCTTCTAATTGTAATTGAATTTCATAATTACTAAAAGCATATTCTTTGCATTCTCCACAGCGCACATGGAGAGCCATATGCCTTTGGGCGTTTTTATGTCCGACGGTGCCGTCCAGCTGCCAGCCGGCGTTGAGGCCGAACACCAACAGCCAGTGTCCGACTATAATGAAGAAGAGGATGAGGAGGCGCATGAAAAGGAGATTGTGCTGAAGCAGCAACAGGAATCGCAAATCGAAATTGAACAACCACAAGCGCAAGCGATACGCGAACAGCAAGAGCTGGAGCAGCTGCTTGAAGATGAGCAGGAGGAACACGGTATGCAGGATGTACAAACAGCTGAAGCACATGGTGAAGTTGATGATGAAATGGCCGGCACGCCAATGCCGGTGGATAGTGTTGTTGAGCAGCACGAGCAACAAGTGTTGGCTGAGGAGCACGAGGCGACAGTGGGCAATGAGTCAACACAAGAACAACAGCAACAAAATGCTGATGACTGTATGTTTGCGGCCAGCTGTAGTCCCAGCACCACCACCGGCGCCAGTCCGTATGCCTTTGCGGCAGATGCCAACAGTCACTTAAACCATTCCGATATAAGCACCACCAGCAACAGTGGCGCGCTAGTCAACAATAGCGCCGCAAACAGCAGTTGCATTGAAGGGGCTAACGGTTGCAGCAGTAGCGCTAAATAGTCTCCGGCCATTGCGTACATTGTAGGGCAACAGCCACCGACGATTGTGCTCTACTATTGTGCGGACAAATAACAGGAGAAAATGGTGGCGGCGGGATATGGAAAGGGGGAGGGTGAGGGTGAAGCGTTGAAACATCAAGCAATATGCCACAGCTAGCAGGCGCAACTGTATAGCAGCGCGGGAGGTGTTGGATTGAGCACTTAAATACATCCTATCACTCGCTGTCAGCCCTACAACAAGTACGACAGATATAATAGTATCTACTTTGACCTAAATTGAATTTTACACAATGTCATTAAATGTTTACATTTTCAATTTGCTTAACTTGGCCTTGCGCTGGCGAGCCTTTTCCTATTTTTACTGTTAAAAAATCATTTAATTAATAATTTGAGAAATTTTACTGAGGCATGTATGATTATATGCGTTGCTGAGTCAAAAAAAAAAAAAAAAAATACTTGCAATTTTATAATTGTAACTGTATTTTAAGTGACTCAAGTAGCATTACTTAAAGGCTTAACTAGCAAAATAAATGAATATGAAATAAAATTTACTGAAATGTAGAAACTAATAACATTTTCCATTTTTATTTTATAAAATTAGTTTATATAAACATTACTGATAATTACTTAAAATATGAATACATTACATATCATACATTTCTTTATTGTATTTAATTTGATAACGGCACAATTTTGCTCTCCAATGAATACTTATAATTATTACTAATTAGTACTTTAATATACATATTTAATTTGAAATATAATTTATTCATTTAGTTATAATTAATTAACACTTAATTAAATTAATAATTAATTAATAACAATTAATTATAATTATTATTATAATTATGAAAAATTATTATAATTATTATTATAATTATGAAAAACAAATAATTATATCAAAAATTTTAATTCTAAGCGCACACCTACTTTATTTATATAATTAAACACATTGTTTATACAAAATACAAGTACTTCATACATTCTCTTTTGTGTCCCACCCACCAAATGCCATTTCCATTTTTCTTATATAATATTTACATATAGTTGTTAAACACACTTCCATTCAATGAAAACTTTGAGCTGTAATTTGCCATTGCGCCAAAAATAAATATATTTTTGAAAGAAAAAATCAATCGTTACATTCAAGCGCGTAATTTCTAAGTAAAAGTATATTGTATGTATGTAATTTTAATTCAAATTAAAAATATTAATAATACAATGCTTAATACACGTAAGCTATTTAATTTAATGTTAATTTAATCAAATTAATTAAAATTACAAAACATAACCTTAAAAACTAACAAATGTGCACCAGTTAGAAAAAGACTTGTAAACAAAATTTCCAAATGTGAAAGAAGAGTAATTGTATGTATGTAAACTAAATTGACAAAACACAAAATTATATTATATAATTATATTTGATAAGCTGATAAGCTGTGCTAAATGTAAATATTGCCCTATAATTCTGTATAGCTTGCTAATGTTTGTACATATTGACATCTCTATGCATATTCGCCATACATCAATCCATTCCATAGCCATTATTGCTATGCAATTGTTGAACGCCGCTTATGTATGTATGTATGTATATTTTCATATTTAATCGTGCGTTGATAAACATTGCATAAAAAAAGTTCGTCCAACTATTTTTTTTATAAAAAATTATTTTTTACTCCCAATATGTGCATGTATTATATAGTAGTTATATGATTATTGTATTGCATTCTACCATATTTCATATATTTATATTTTTAAATTAAATTTTTTAAATTTTTTTTTTACGTATTTCTTTTTTATTGTAGTAACTATTATTAAAAAAAAAAAATAAAAGAATGTATGTATCATATAATATTTAAATGATAATTTTATTGCTTTCTACTATATTTCATTTTGTTATTATATATTTATTTGATTAATTTTTATTTTTAAATTAAGGTTTAAAATAGTTTATTTTATTATTTTTTTTTTTTCTCATCATTTATATTTTTTTGCATAATTCAAGTTAAACGTATTATTGTTATGTTTATTTAAGTTTTTTATATTTTTGTTACTTAAATGTAAGCATCTTTTTTTTATTTATTTTTTAATTAAAACTAAACTACTCGCGTCCTTTATTTTTATGTATTTTTTATTTTAAAATTTTTTTATTTTTAATTTTGTTGTTTTTTTTTGTTTTTAATTAAAGCTAAACTACTTATGAACATCCGTTATTTTTATTTTATTATTTTTTAATTTTTTATTTTATTTTTGGTTTTTTCTTATATTTATCTCTTTTTGTTTTAATTTTTATATTATTATTATATTTATCTCTATTTGTTTTAATTTTTATATTATTATTATTTTTATTTTATTTTTTTATTTTATTATTTTATTATTATTACTTTTTTCCAGTTTTAGTTTTATTTTTTTTCACTATTAGATTTCATTGTGTTTTGGTTTTATTCTCTTCTCGCGATTTATATTGCATAAAATCAAAATAATTTGGTTGTTATTTTTTGTTTACGTAATTTTTTAATTTGCTTAGTTTTATAAATATTTTTTTATTTTTTGTAAAATTTTATAGTTATTTATCCAATTAATAATTATTATTTTATTATTATTATTATAATAATAATAATTATTATTATTATTGAGTGGTTAACATATAGCTTAATTATAATATTTTTTTTTGTTTATTTTTGCATTATTAGTTTTCCATATTTATTTTTATGTTCTCTTTCATATTTACTTTATCTTTTGAAAATTAATTATTAAATTGTTAAACTGTATATTAAAATATTTGGCGGCTACTAAAATAATAAAAATGAGTGCACACATTCGTCTACTCGTCATAATTCAAATATCAGAGCATAAAATAAAATATAAAAAATAATTTTAAGGGAATTTTTATACAAATGAATTTTTAAAATAGTTTAAAAAAAATTTGCTTGCAATTTCATTTTTATTAAAATAATTAAAGAGAATTTCAGACATATGAATATATAAATTTTTAAAATAGTTTTCAAAAAAAAAAAAATTTGCTTGCAAATTTACATTGATAATATTTTTAATAAAATAATTAAAATTCTATTTAACTGTTTGTATATTATTCTTATTAAACTGTTTAAAATTCTATTAATTTTCAAATGCTACATTTAATTCGTAATTTTTAATTGGCGATGTTTTTTCGTTTAGACTTGCAAAAATTGCATTCCAAAAATTTCATTCTCATAGCTTTCAAGCATATCCAAACATGTTCGGCTAAATTATATAAACTTAAAAACGATAAAATTTGTTTTCATTGTTAACAAAAATTACACTACACAAAAAATCTGTAGGAAAAATTTACTGCTTTTGCTTAAAAACACTCGTATAAATGGCTTCTGGTGTTTTCGTTCAAAAATATATAATAATTATTTTTAATATTTTTTTCTTTTGGCTAAAATTTAGCTAAATGTTGCTATACTTTTATCAATACTGCAAATATTTGTTATTCTGGGCATTCTGAAATGACATTATATCGCACTTTATGCAAGTGACCGCCAGCGTTTTCCAGCAAAATCTAAAATAATTATTAGTACCTAACCATATTCTTTTTCTCTCTAGAATTAATTATTGTTATTATTATCATTATTAATATCATTATTACTATTATTTTTATTTTCATAATTTCTATGCTATTTACATACTTATAATTATATTTCTTATAATTACCATATAATCATACATAATTTCCAATCGTACAGTCCACATGCATCATTGCGCTTACATTCATATGTACATAAATTCAGAAATGAGCCAACAAAGAAATGAACTCTAGTGCCTAAATAATTATAAATTCCTTTTTTTTATTATAAAAAAAGAAAAAAAATTACTTGCACCTGCGTATGTAATCATTACAAAAATTATATATGTTATTTATAAAAAGCATATGTATTCTCAATGTACCCGCTATGCATGCTCACTCGTACATGGATTTTATCTCGACGTCCGCTTGTGAAAAGCTTCAGAAATTAATATTTAGCAAAACCTTAAATATATGCCATGTATGCGCTTAAATAATTTATCAGCAAATTTAGCAAGCAAATCAAAAAGGATATCTACATATATTCCTCAATCAAACAAATAGTACCAAAAATTTGCGTCGCATACTCCGCTACTAACCTTAAATTCGACGTAATATCGGCTTAATACGTGTATTAATTTATTAAAATATCAAAATATAATAAAAAATGTATAGCTTATTAATTTGTTTATGTAAAATAATTGAATATTTTTTAAGTTATTAATAAAAAGCGCAATTTTTTGCTGTACAACTAATTTCTAAACTTCTTTATGAATTATAAGTACATATAAATATGTTTTGTGACAAAAATAAAAAAAAAATTATAAAAAAATTAAATATTAGTAAGTAGCAAAAATGAAATGAAGTTCCACTTTAAAGACTTAAGCCATTTAAAAAAAAATTCATATAATTTATTAATATTAAAAGCAATTAATTTACTGCTGCCAAAAAAGCGCGTAAGAAAAAACAACAAAAACTGATATCATGCCAACATACTTCTTTATATATGTAAATGTTAATTATAAGTATATTCAAATTGAATTACTAAAAATTACCTATAATTGTTAAGGACTTACGTTAACTGTAATTCATGCTAATTTTAATTACTTGCATAAGCACTACTGTAATACACACATACTTACATCTATGCAATTTATTATTATTATATGTTTTTCACTTTGAAATGAAGGAAAATATTTATTTTACATTAAAAGTAAACAAAATCAAAGCATGCCACAATGGAGCAAGAAAAACAGAATTTGTAGTTGTTAGCAAGCAAGTTTATACTCGTATTTGTACATATATATAGTTATGTATAATTGTAGAAAATAGCATATATGTATATGGAAATCTGAGGTGTTTCTTTTAAGGCTTAAATAGTTGTGTAATTAGTAATTATAAATGTAACTACTCCTATTAATGGTTGAAATGGCGCAGGTCAATTACCAAGCCTGGCGCTTTTATTATAAATTTTAATATTGAATTCAAAAGATGAAGCAATAACTTTTATGCAATAATAAATAAAAGAACGTGGTTTTCTTGTTTATGCAAAATAATACAAAAAAAACTGTTTTTCACTCAAATTATATATCTTAGGATTTTTTTTTGACAATTTAAAGTGCTGTAGTTGCACATAATCTAAGTATGTCTAATAATTGCAAATACAGCAAAAGTCTACAACATCATAAGCTCAATTATCGAACCTAACCTAACTGCAGGGGAGAATTACTGTTCCCACGACAAGGATCCGATTTTTGTACGGACTGTCAGCTCGCTCGTATTCTTCCAATCTCAGGAATGTTTTTTTTTTGCCCCTACAACAACAACAAATGCTATAATATGATGCGATGCGGGCGCATCATTATTTATTTTCTTTTTTTGTTTTAATTTTAAAATCAATTCAGTCGTCTAAAGTGTCGATATCAAAGGCAGCATTCAATAAAAGAACTAATATTGAGGTTGTTGCTGTAGCCTTAAATATTATCCATATTCTTGGTTATATAATAAATCGTCTGATGCAGATCCAAGTGTTAAGAGAATAGAATCCAAACGCCGTCAACCGTTCTCACGACAGGCCGGTCTACGTAACCGGAACGGACCACGCGAACAGAACGGTCCAACCAAGGACTGTGAACTCGGCAAAATTCTGCCGCTACAACAACAACAATGGCGAGTGTAGAAAACAAGTTATCATTAAAGCGTCATAAACAAGCCATTTTGGAGTTTACTTGCGTGTGTTCAGAGAGGAAGAGAAACATTATTCAAATATAAATCCAGGTACATTAGTTAGAACCCCCCCCGAGTATGCTGTGAACGGACCATGACATATGGTTTCGCATTACCGAAATTAAACTGGGCTTCAACCGGCCAATGGCTGGATCAAAAAGTTGTAGTTAACAAATTGATGAAGCTTAAGAGAAATGCGATGTAAAGAGGAATATAGGAGTGATATGGGAGGGCTCGTTTGTGAAGAGAAATATAATAAACATTCCTCTGCGCCGTCATTAGACGGAACTTTGTCGTGACAAGTACGACTACTTATTACAATCCTCGTCTATTGTCGTACTCTTACCGTTACATTCACTTTTCGAAACAAAAAATAATAATAATTTTTTAAATTATATTTCCACATATATTTTTCTAACTAAATGCTGTAAAATAGCCGTTTTTATTATTGTAACGTTGCGCCATAATTATTGTTTCAGTATTTCATATATATGTTTATGTATGTATGTGCTTAAGCTAATATCGGTACAAAAAGTATTATTTACATATTAAATGTAAAAATGCATGTTAAAGTGACTGCGTACGACTGTTATAAATAATTATAAAATTTCAAACTAAATAGCTAAATATTTTTAACAGACGTTATGCCGTTTAAAAATATAAATTCCTATTAATCAAATTTCACAAGAAACATTATTAAGACAATATCATATAATGTGGACTTATTATATATTAGTTCGACGCTTTAAATTCGCACTACTTTCATTTAAATAATTTCAGTCGTAGTACCAGTCAAGGAAGAGTAAAGCAAATGACATTACTAATAAGAAGAACAGTGACCACACACGTAGGCCGGCATTGCGTTGTATGGCTTGTTTGATCTGCTCATTCGCATCTTTGACATTTTCCGTTGCACCAATAACGGCGTTTGCGATACGCTCAATATTGTGTTGCTGTAGTGAAACCTAATTATATGGAGAGAATACAAATTTATTAATTAAAATATGTTTTTAAAATATAGACAGTTTTTTAAATACAAAACACACCTTCTCAGTAAATATGTCTTGTAATTGCGCAATGTCTACCACATTTTTCTCAATTTGTTCCACCTCTTCAGCCACACCTTGCAACTCATGGTAGAGTTGCATATTCTCCTGTTCGAACATTTGCACATCTTCAGGTGAAAGCGTTTTCGCCGCTTCGGCCTCATCTTCCAACTGCTGTGTCTTTTGTAAATCCTCGTCTACGGCCACTTTTTGTGTAGATTGCGTTGACTTCAGTTCACCGCCGCTACCAATATTATCTTCTGTTGTGGCATGTGGATGTCGATGACGTAGTTGTGGACCATTCGAGTTTAATTTTTCATCGCCACTAATATATCCGTTATTACTAACAACAGCCGCATCAATTAGTTCGTTTTTATAACTCCTAGCGCTTAAGTCATCATCATCATCCGCCCAATCGCCTTGTAAATCTGACACATCTTCACCCAAATCACTGTGTGGTCGTAACTCGTCAACTACATCATCAGCGTCGTTGCTGCTGCTTGTGGACTGTCGCACTAAACGTTTTCCACTATGCTCACCAGCTGGTCGCACTGGTATTTTCTTCTTATCAGCTGCCAATTTTAGTAGTTTATAGGTTTCCAATTCATATTGCACACGATAACGTTTTTGTTCTAAGTAGATTTGTTGTACACTGTGTAGATAGCGTTCTAGCAAATCGATTACTGCTTCAATATGTTGTTGCTGTTGTGCTTTTCTTTTTGCACGTTTCCAATCGGTGCGCATTTGTGCTAAATGCTGTGTATAGTATGCTACAAATTTTTCTGATTCTCGGTCAATTAGATCACGCTGTTCATCGCTCATATAGGTCGCGCTCTTCAGGTGTTGACCTACACGCATATACGCTGAACGATTCTCCACCAGCACATTACGCAATGTTGTAATTTTATGACACACATCCTTTGCCTGTTTTGTGAAATCATCGCGACGACCAGCTCCAGCTGCAGCGCCACTCTTGGGTACACTCCGTTGTTTATCCACACCTTGTGCTGGTAGTTCACCTTTGCGCTGTAATTTCACTGTCATTACACCGGCTTTGAATTTTTGCGTTATATCCATGTTGAGAGGTGGGTTGGTGCAGCCGAAATTCAATGCTACATTAAAGTAGTAGTAGAGTCTACAACAAAAAAAGTGATATATTTATGACTGCCTTATATATTTACGAATGTTTTGTGTAAATTATCAATTTTTAGAAACCACGTCCACTGACACATCACTGCTTTGTTACGATTGACAGCTGCGGTCAGCTGTTCGATTAGTGTTGATAAACGGTGGTTGTAAATAAGCGATACTCGTTCGAGACTCGTTAAAATTCAGCGGAAATTAGTAGAACTCAAGCGTTTAATAGTCGTTTCCAAACAATTTGAAGAGTTTTTATATTATTTGCAAATGAAGTGAAGCAGTTTATATATTTGATAACAATTTTTTTGAGTATAAAGTGTTTTTATAATTTACCGATGTACGGTTTTGTTAAATTGTGTGTATTTAATTAGAAAATTGTATTATTTATAGTTCACCTCCGGTTATGAAACTTAGCACCACAATTTCAGCCGGAAATCACATATTTATGCACGCATAGTACATACATCCTCTTCCAAAAGCAACAAATTCGACTTTTGTGGAAAACCGTCATTTACAGTCATTTGCAACAATTTGAAAAAATAAGGAACTCAGCTTCGAAGAAATTTGAGGTTAGTGCTGCACAAGCTTTCTATATGCAATTTATTTTCGAATATATACTTTTTCCACTGCCGGAATTTTAATACAGTGTTTATAATAATCTATAGAAGTCGTATTGATACCACCGAGATTTTCACACTAAAATATTTATAACGAAGGAGATATTTATAACATCAATTGAACAGCGCCATTAAATGCCAGATACTTCTAATTATATGGATTGGGGAGTTAAATGGCAGCAAGTTTACGCTGCCAAAGATTAATAGTTCATGTTAGAATATAATTTATAACTCAAGACTATGCTATTAAGCAATTGTTTGTAGATATATACTGTCTGTAAGTTAGTCTTGTCCTAGTTCAATCTAGCAAATAATGCACTAAAAAATTTTTGAAAAAATATAATACCAAATGCAAAAATTTTGAAGTAAAAAATTCGCAACTCTGCTGTCAATAAAAACTCGGAAAATTAATGACTAGTTTAAAAATTGTTTATTGCATCTTAAAAATGTTGAAAAGAAAATTTAATTACTAAATATATTTTGTATTATACATTTGTTTTAGGTACATACATTATTCTACTCATTTAATCATTTTAGTGATATAATTGTAAATCACATATTATGTAGATATGATTATGGCCAATACTCGCTCATCTTGTTATTCTATCTAGACATATTAAAATATTACCAAGTAAAACTCATTGAATTATGTGTGCTGTTTGTTTCAGACAGGTTTCAGACCTTGTGCTATGTGTGTCGTTATAAACGTTACCAATTATGATTTAAGGCCACGAATAATTATTGTGAATGTAACACAATTGAGCTAACTTCTTCACCAATTTTTGGCGTAGATTCAAATGTTATCTTATTAATGAATATTTTTGCCGTCCTAAGTCACGTCCGAACAGTTCTTCAGATATAATTTAATTGCTACTTTAAGCAGTTTATTTTTTCGTATGACATTGACTGCTACTAACAGCTGATTCAAGGACACATTCACGCATTTATTCACTTTCGTTGTATTTATTTAAATTTTTGATGTTTACTATTATTTAATATTTTTTACATTTTCTTTAAAGCATTTTTTATATATATCGTGTTTTTGTTATTGATTTCTTGTTTATGTTTTCCAACTGTATAGCCAGTTTGACTAAGTTCGGCACACAATTACTTTTACATTGATAAATATTTTATTTTTATTAATAAATACATACATACATATGCTTGTATATTGGTGTATACAATGTTTTGCGCTTAAATCACTAAATGTAAAAATAGTTTATTTGCTTTTTTACAACATTACAATATTTAATAAAAATGATACAATAAAAAAACAAAGCGAAAGAACTCATAGTTCTCTCTACCCGCCCAACTAACTAGATAAATCTGTCAAACTCGTCTGTATGCCAACAACTATCAGCCAAAGAACATAAAATTATTATTTTTAAATTTAAAATTGTTTCTAAATTTGAAATTGTTTTTAAATTTAAAATTGTTTTTAACTTTAAAATTGTTTTATGTTCTCCACTTCAACACTGATTACCAAATTCCTGCTTTTGCTGCACCAAAAGCTAGTCGACTTTTAGGCGTACAAAAAAGAAGTATCAGGCATAAATATATTATTAGAGTTTTACTGATTTACAAGCATTTTTGTTTTACTAATTTGTGTTGTTGCTATTGGATTTACAATTTCTACGCCATCTATCACTTGTTCTCCAACGTCATTGCGACATCGCCTATAGCAATGTGCATTGTTTCGGTTTAGCACTCGGTTTCTTCTCCACGGCTCTCACTGCCTCCTCGAAGACTTGATTCAGATTGACCTTCTTTTTGGCCGAACATTCCACCAACGTATGCGCATGAATTTCCTTGCGCAAGCGACGTCCCTCGCTTGTCGTCACGAATTTCTCCGAATTGGGTACTCGCAAATCCAACTTGGTGCCGATCAGCACAACGGGCACATTATTGGAGAAATGCCGTATCTCCGGCCACCACTTGCTCTTGATATTCTCAAAAGATGTACGACTGCTTATCGAATAGCAAAGCAGGAAGCAACTCGTCTACGCGGAAAAAGAAAAAACAACAAATATAACATAATGAATGAATGAATTTATCTTCTTTGAATTTTTTTTATTCGTATTAAATAGTTTTTGTTGTTTGTATGCTTACATTCGGATAACTAAGCGGACGTAGGCGCTCGTAGTCCTCTTGCCCGGCTGTATCCCAGAGTGTCAGGCTGTATTCATTGCCATCGACCGTGATGTTGCAGGCATGGTTATCGAACACTGTGGGTATGTATTCTTCGGGGAATTCGTTTTGTGTGTATGTGATGAGTAGGCAGGTCTTGCCCACCATACCGTCGCCGACTATTGTGATTTTAAGGGGACGTAAACTTCTCGCCATTATGCTGTTGTTGTTGTTGCTGTGGATGCTGCAGTTGGTACTTTGTTTTCACTTGTCGGATTTGTTGTTGTTTTCTAGTGTTGTCGGAAGATAATGTATTGCACCGGCTGGCGCTGTAAAAGAAGGAAAAGTGAGAATATAGAAAAGTGTGTGCATTTCACTTGTGGGGAAGATATGCATGTAAGTTTGTGTGATTGTAGTTGTGCGCGTTTGATTGCATCTGTTTGCATATGCAAGTTGGTTAGCGTACCAAGAAGTGGTACATTTTAGTGAATGAATTACCCAGCAAGCATTTTGGTTGCCACTCATTCGTTATAAACACTGAGCTTTTGAGTTATCGATCTGAAATTTTGCGCACAGTCTTTTCAGGCAATGATGCTGCTCATTTGTTAGAACTATCGATATCGACCACTATAACATATAGCTACCATACAAACTGAACGATCAAAATCAAGTCCTTATATGGGAAACTTTTTTATTTGACGAGATATCATCATGAAATTTGGCATGTATTATTGTCTAAGTCAAGGTTATAATCCACGAATAAATTGTTTAGATTGGTTCACTGTAGCATATAGCTGCCATACAAACTGAACGATCAAAATCAAGTCCTTATATGGGAAACTTTTTTATTTGACGAGATATCATCATGAAATTCGACATAGATTATTATCTAAGACAACGTTACAATCCACGGATAAATTGTTCGGATTGGTTCACTGTAGCATATAGCTGCCATACAAACTGAACGATCAAAATTAAGTCCTTATATGGAAAACTTTTTTATTTGACGAGATATCATCATGAAATTCGACATAGATTATTGTCTAAGTCAAGGTTATAATCCACGAATAAATTGTTCAGATTGGTTCACTGTAGCATATAGCTGCCATACAAACTGACTCTCCAAAATTAAATTTGTATATGGAATCTTTTCTATTTGCAGAGCATTATAGTTTCGATTTAACCGACTCTACGATTTTTCTTGTTTCAATTTAAAATGAATGAATTGTTGTTGTTTTTTCGATATTTTTAATTTCTGAACTTTATCGAAGTAACCAAATCTTTTACGGGATGGTTCAATACTTTCCCCAACAGTGTTTAACGCCAAATTTACTTGTTCGTTTGCTATATTGTATTGCTTTTGTAAGTGCATTCCTTATGTTCTTTATATGTTTTATCGACATAGCGCTACTGCCACTTTTTCCAAGTGTTCAGACCCACACACACACCATATGACACCCCAATACCGCTGCCTTCACAGCTGCGCCGCCTCAAGTGAGTGTGTGTGCGCCATGCCGCCAACTTCAATTGGAGCTACAACAACAAGAATAAGAAACACCGGCAGTGCGCTGCCATCAACACCGGAAATGTTCAGCTAAATTGTAAACAAAATTATCGTAATTTGGATGTGAGGACAGCGCAGCAAGAAATGGTAAAGGAAGAGAACATTTTTGCGAAATCAAACATTACATTATTCGTATACTTGCACGTGTACGCATTTAAGTATAAGTTCTACAACGTTTAAATGTAGTACTTGTCACCGTTGACTGACCGCTTTTCAAACACTTTATTACAATTAGTTAGGATTTCCAAAACGAGCGGGTTATTCTCATGTAAATTGGAGAAAACCATATTTTTGCGCCACATTTATGGACTTTAGTTGAGGAAGTTACGTATTCAACGCGTGAAACATGCTCATCATTCTCGAAGTTTGCGCAGAAATTGAGGTTAAGTGTGTACATATGCATGTATGTATGTATATAAAGCAAGTGCGGGCTTCTAAACTTAAAAAAACGTTAGAGTAATGCATGTAATCTATACTTAACATACAATACTATATTTCATAACAGCAACAAAGCGATAAAGCCATATCAACCTCTTTTTATAACCAATACTTCATAAAAGTCTATCTATGATAAGTAATGAATTCATTTGTAAGTAAATTTTCATATAAAAAAATTTCATTTATTTAACAATAAATACCACATTTTAAAGAAAATGAGTCAAAACACAGTTTATATATACATTCGGCATACATATACACATACGTATGCATATACATATATACCAACAACTCATATATAATATGTTTAGCGAGTATAATGGTAGTAACATGATATCAGCATATATTGCCACTTATCTTATCGCCATTTAACAACAACAACAACAATTAATAAACCATAATAAAAAAATATGTACATACACATATTGTTAGAAAAAAAATTAAATGCACGAGTGCAAACGACGACTGAAGTAGCAAAAAATACTTCAACAGTCATTTATTTGCCCAAGAGCGAGAGGTTTTCTCAAATACTTCTTAAAATGGCTTTACATAGTTGCTAACGCAGCTGATCGAAAGAGTGCTCAGCTTATTTGTTTTTGTGAAAAAATTTTCAACTTGCGATTACCTAATCATTAGATGAAATGCTATTCCAGCAAATTCTAAAATTTTGCCGAAAGACCACAAGAATTTTTCTCCTGATTAAAAGCTTTGTCGATCGAGCAAAAACATTGCTTATTAAAAAAATTATATGTAAAAAAATTTTATAGATAAGGTTAGATGACTGATTCCACAATATGGCGGAAGATCACACTTAAACTTATTTAACGGTTATGTACTGTACTCTGTGTGTGCCTTTAGTTGGATATCAGCTACCTTGAACTTATCATAAAACTTAGAAGCTTTATTTCTATATCCGCTAATTCACCTGGATGTCTTATAGTACTATGAGTGCGCTCTACCCAATCCACAAAAAGGAAGATCCACAATCTGCGCCAACTACTGTGGGCTAAGTCTTCTCAACATCGCATATAAGGTTCTATCGATCGTATTGTGTGAAAGATTAAAGCCCAACGTCAGCAAACTGATTGGACCTTATCAATGTGGCTTTAGGCTTGGCAAATCAACAACTTACCAGATATTCATGCCAAATCTTGAAAAATACCTTTGAAAAGAGAATCGACACTCCCCACCTCTATAACAACCGCACCGTTAGTTCTGCTTTCTCCAGGTTGGACAAAGAAGCAAAGCAAATGGGTCTGGTAGTGTACGAGTGCAAGACGAAATGTCTCCTGTCATCAAAGAAACAGTCGTCGCACTCGCGACTTGGCTTCCAGGTCACTGTTGACGTGATAACTTCGAATTCGTAGATAATTTCGTCTATCTTGGAAATAGTATTAACGTCAACAGCAACTTTAGTGTCGAAATCCAAGGCAGAATAACTCTTGTTAACAGGTGCTACTTCGGACTGACAAATAAAGTTGTTCCTCGACGAACACTACCAAACTCTATCAGTCACTCATTATTTCCATCCTGCTATATAACGCAGAGACATGGACGATAGCAACATCTGATGAGTCGATGTTACGAGTTTCGAGAGGAAGGTTCTGTGGAAGATTTATGGTCCTTTGCGTATTGGCCAGAGCGATTATCGCAATCGATGGAATATTGAGCTGTATGAGATATACGACGACATTGACATAGTTCGACGAATTAAGAGACAGCAGTAAGTCATGTTGTCAGAATAGACGAAAACACTCCAGGTCTGAAAGTATTCCACGCTATACCCGCCGGGGGAAGCAGAGGAAGAGGAAGACCTCCACTCCGTTGGAAGGACCAGGTGGAGAGGGACCTTCGCCCGTCAAAATACAATCCAACAATTTGTACGAAACTCTGCGCACAGCTTCCGTCTCCAAACTGCTTCACCGCATGTAAGCTATATATTTTATTATTTTATTCAAAAACAAATCTGTTCACACATTCATACAAATTTCTGTGCCAGTCTACAGATATACTTGTAGTACTCGTATATACTAAAATTTTCTTGTCCGCATATTACAAAAATTCAATCACTTTGCGCTCAAAACGCTCTAAATATTATCTGCTGCAATTAATCTATACTCACAAAAGTCCACATCTGCATATACTCGAATACACTTGTCTGCAGCTAGCGCCACAATGGTCCACACTTAACCCGCAGCACCCTAGAACCCAAACAATTAAGGTTAATTGAAGTCACTTCATCTTGAAAATCGTTCAAATAGTTTCATTTCGTATCAATTATTTGAGTATCGTGGAAAGGTGGCGGTAAGAGGAATGAGAGGATATGAGAAACAAAAAAGCAGCTGCAAAAATTCATGCCGAAATGCAAGCGAAGTATTTGAAATTTAATCGATAACTGGAAAATAGTCCATTAATAATTATGAATAGAACATGGATGATTATTTAACTTTATGCATCTCATTGGTTTGCTGAAGTACTTTCTTTCGTAGATGATAAAATTATGCCCTCAATTGTTAGTTTAGTTAGAAAAAAAATATTTGGAAATGAAGCTGTTATTCTAATTGATCACATTTAAAACAAAATTTAGTTTTTAGTGTATGCTTCGAGATATGTTACGCCACTTTGATTGCAAGAATCGCCACAAACTAATAGGGACTTATTTCAGCTTTTTTTTCAAGCTAAGAGTTAGAAGATAAGCAAAAAGGATAAATATGCTGTTCTATTCAACATAATCTAGACAGTTCACTGATTTTATTGCAGTTGAATCGTTGAAACTGGTTGAACTCGCATGCGAAATTAAGAAATTAACAGCTCAATTGAAAAGTCCCGGCCCACCATAGTAAAACATTTTTTTTGCAAAATTATTATAATTTTTTTACCTAAAATAGTACTATTCAGTGGTGATACATTGATTATAGTGACCATCCAACTTTTCGATACCTTTTTGTAGTACGATTTGCCCTTTGTTTCAAAATAGGCCGCATTTTCGGCGATTACCTCTTCATTCCAAGAAAATTTCTTTGCAGCGAGCATTCTTTTCAGATCTGAGAACAGGAAATAGTAGCTGGGGGCCAGATCTTGAGAAAATGGTGAATGCGGAAGTAATTCGAAGACCAATTTATAGACTTTTGCCATTCTTTTCACTGAGTTCGGACCGATGCATTGTCTTGGTGAAACAGCATTTTCTTTTTCTTCAAATGTGGACGTTTTTCCGAAATGCTTTAAACCGTCCAATAACGCTATTTATAGTCGTTGTTGATGGTGCAACCTTTTTTAAGATAGTCAATAAAAATTACCTCATGCGTATACCAAAATATAGACGTCATAATCTCGTCAGCCAACTGTTGCGTTTTTTCAGGCTTTGGAGCGGGTTAATCGAGTGAACCGAAGTCGATTGGATTTCGGAGCGATATGATAGAGCCACGTTTCATTCATTGTAACATATCGACGCAAAAACTCGGGTTTATTACGCTTGAACATCTGCAAACACTGCTTTGAGTCATCAATTGGTCGTTGCTTTTGGTCACTTTACGGTCATCCACAATTTTGTTGGCAAATTTTTGATGTTTTCGTCGTTAACAACATCTTTTGAGCGCCCATTGCGTTCACCGTCTTTCATCACGTACACAGGTTGCTATATATATTTCTGGACTAGGCAACACTAAGTGTTGCCAGGTGCAATCTGACATTTCCATTGGAAAGTTTGACATTTTCTAGCATAACATCACTCAGAACGTTTTTTCATTTAATCGTGAATTGTTTTATTTACAGGGAATTAAAAAATTCATCTCGGCCAAAAAATGGAATTAACTCGTGAACATTTTCGTGCGATCATTTTTCACAACTTTCGACGTAGATTTTCACGACAAGAGTGCATCGATGAACTAAAATCTTTGTATGGCTATGAAGCACCATCCTATAGCACTGTGAAAAACTGGTACAACGAATTCAATCGTGGTCGACGTTCGCTCAAAGACGAATTCTGTGAAGGTCGTCCAAAAACAGCCGTTGTGCCAGAAAACATCGATGCCGTACGTGAACTGATAATGCAAGACCGTCATGTAACATACCTTCAGATAGAGGCATGCCTATGCATTTCTCCCACCAGCATACATTCGATATTGCATGAACACCTGGCCGTAAAAAAGGTTTGTTCTCGTTGGATAGCGCACAATTTGACAATCGCTCAAAAAAAGGCTCGTGTGGATTGGTGTAAAGAAATGCTGAAAAAATACGATCGAGGTGCTTCAAAAGACGTTTATAAGATCGTCATATTCGTCATCGTGACGAATCATGGATCTATGCGTATGAGTCCGAAACAAAACAGAAATCCAAGCCGAGCCAAATCCAATGAAAAAAAAAAAACATTTTTGTTGATAAATATGCCTATTTTCATTATTAGGCCAGAAATATGTATAGCAGCCCTCGTATAAATACCACCATAACAATCCTTTACTAAATATACTTTATTTGTAATTCACAAACTAATGATCCGAGCTGTCAAATTTTTACACGCGCTTTTTGACTATCATATGAATTTAATTCTGGTAGTACCCTCTATGCCTTAGACCGAAGCTTTTCAGTTGATCTGTTACCTTACACGTCCCCATAAATCTCGTAGAAACCTTCTCTCAAACATCTAAAACGTGCGACGGTCGCCAAATACCGCACTACGCCTGAATAACTGGGTTAGACTACAGCTTCCAAAGAATTTTATTCTGATAGCGTTTTTTTTAAGTTAATTAGTTGCCTTTGCCGAACTTTTGCTTCATTTTTGAAAGAAGAACACGTTGGTGGAAATTTTAGATCTATACGTAGCTTTTTTATATCTTTTGCAGAAAATAAAGAGTTTAAACCATTTTCATAACATTCAGAACTGAGCCTACATCAACAACTCATCAGGCAATGTCGCTTTTTGTGCTCACATCGCCATTTACAGTTTTAATCTTTCGTATCAGAGAATACGAAAACTGTTCTGTAGCAAGCCGCATCCCGCCGCATCTTACCACTCCCCTTAGCTTAAATGATGCCTCACATAATTTTGTGACTCATATCATTCCCAGTTGGTTGTTGATGACGCAGATTTTGGTATTGAAATGGTAAGCAATGTATGTATGTATGTACGTATATATGAACTCGTGAAACCCGTTATTAAACGTGAAATTGTTAGTTAACAATTAAAGAGGAAATCACAATATAATGTAAATGATAAACTGCGGCAAAAAACCACTTGCGGTCGAAGACACAAAGACGCACTTTTCATTAGAACCAATTACACGATTTATTCATATGGTTATAGGTATGTATAAGTACTATATGTGATATATATCTATGTTTTCATTGTGTCTCATAATTTATCATACTCATTTTATGTAGAAAGTTTGTGATTTATCGCCTTTTATTTTATTTTATTTTATTTATTTTTATTTTATTCACAACTCCTTGCTTTATCAAACAAAAATTGATGATAGAATTTCCCTGGCTTAAGCGAGCGACAAAAATACTTGTGAAAGCTTCTCTCATCCCACTCTCTCTCTTTTTCTCTCTGTCTCTTTCTCTCTCTCTCTTTCTATCTTGTCCTCGGCAAGTCGCACTCATCGCTGTCAAGCGTCAAAGCTTTGTTGACCACTTGCTGAGCGGAGATCGATAAGTGCACGCGCCTCTTCGCCCCCCTTTCAACACACCCAGGTGACTCACTGCCTTGAAAGTGCTGGCATTGTGGGCCATTTGTTGAGCCACACGCGTCACACGTTGGCTGGTGGCAACCGCAATGTAGCCAACGATGAGTAAATAAATTTGGAAACCGTTTTGGTTGGCGTGAATTTAATTTATTCATGCTTCTAAGAATTCTTATAATTTTTAGTGGAAGTATGTACATATGTAGATACGAAGTGCAGTGGCCGGTCGAGCCGCTATTCTTTTCGTAGTCTTTATTTGTGTTGGCTTTGTTTCAAAACTTGTCGCAGCTGTTTTTGTTAGCCGTTCAAATCTGGTCGAATTGCTCACGTTGTGTCTGTTAAACTGATCAACCGGTTGTTTCTTATATGTTTGTATATTTGTATATACCTTACTACCACTTACTTATATACATAAATGACTAGTAGCTTGGTATGTGGGTCACTCGTGTCGCTGTGTTGTTTGCAACGGCTTTCAATGTTGCAACAGGTTCTTTTCTAGATTATGGGTTTTATAGATTATGGTTTTTATGGGTTTAATTAAAATTATTTACATTTTGCTGTTAAAAAAACCTCACAAAACTGACAAACAAACGATTCTGACGGAAATGATCATCAGGGTTCACGAAAAAATAAAGAGGCCTTTTTTACTGCTTTGTCCCAGACCTCATTTGTTGTAGCACAGTACACGATCTTACCACATCCTTCGGTAATTTGTGATATGTAAGGCATAATACATAGATGCTTCCCTGTTACAAGAGACGGCTGCGTAGGAAAAGCATCCAACCATGAAAAGAACTATAAATTTTTATTCTGTCGATACCTATAGGGTTAGGTGATCATAATTCACTTATGTGTACAAGTAGGGCACACTGAACCCCAGAGGCAAGCCGATTCTTTTCCTTGTATTTTCTCAGTTGATCCCTTCGAAGTGGAACTCTCGTGAGTACTATGAAAATTATTACATTTTCGCTCAAAGATTGTCAAAAATAAACTTTCATCACAATAAAATTTTTAACCCTTACTTTAATTAATGTCAGATTCACACAAGTCTGATTTAATTGCCTTAAATGTGTACATACATACAAATTATAGTGTGCTATTACCAACGGCTGGAAAATTATGATGCGATTTCGACAATTAGTCGTAAGATGGCCTATCCTTACTACACTATTGCGCAAAGTTTTAGTGGTACTTTTTTCAACAGTCGTGAGTTGTCACACTGTTATGTGATTTTTGTTCATTACTGATTGGCATTTCTTCATGGAAAGACTTACGCCTGAACAACGTTGACAAATTGTTCAAATTTATTACGAATGTAATAAAGAATGTATTTTGCGCGCTTCACTCAAATTTTGGTCAATATAATCTTCCTACTGAACGTACTATTCGCAACACCATCTCTCATATTGAGACCCAGCTACGTAGGTTGCTATATATAATTCTGGACTAGGCAACATTAAGTGTTGCCAGGTGCAATCTGACATTTCTATTGGAAAGTTTGACATTTTTTAGCATAACATCACTCAGAACGTTTTGTCATTTAATCGTGAATTCTTTTATTTACAGGGAATTAAAAAATTCATCTCGGCCAAAAATGGAATTAACTCGTGAACATTTTCATGCGATCATTTTTCACAACTTTCGACGTGGATTATCACGACAAGAGTGGATCGATGAACTAAAATCTTTGTATGTCTATGAAGCACCATCCTATAGCACTGTGAAAAACTGGTACAATGAATTCAATCATGGCCGACGCTCGCTCAAAGACGAATTTCGTGAAGGTTGTCCAAAAACAGCCGTTGTGCCAGAAAACATCGATGCCGTACGTGAACTGAAAATGCAAGACCTTCATGTAGCATACCTTCAGATAGAGGCATGCCTATGCATTTCTCCCACCAGCATACATTCGATATTGCATGAACACCTGGCCGTAAAAAAAGGTTTTTTCTCGTTGAATCCCGCACAATTTGACAATCGCTCAAAAAAAGGCTCGTGTGGATTCGTATAAAGAAATGCTGAAAAAATACGATCGCGGTGCTTCAAAAGACGTTTATAAGATCGTCACAGGTGACGAATCATGGATCTATGCGTATGAGCCCGAAACAAAACAGCAATCGACCGTATGGGCCTTCCAAAACGAGCCAAAACCATTTTCGTTGATAAATATGCTTATTTTCATTATTAGGCCAGAAATATATATAGCAGCCCTCGTATCATTACTGGATAATCGATCGAATATCGAGTCTTAAATTGAAAGCGTACAAAACACAGCTTGTGCAAGAAGTGAAACCGCTCGACCTTCCCAAACGACATCGCTTCGCTCTATGGTCTCTTGAAAAGTTCCAAGAAGATTCGAACAAAATTTTATTCAGCGATGAGGCCCATTTTTGGTTCAATGGGTATATCTTCTTCTTCTTCTTCTTCTTTACTGGCGTAGACACCGCTTATGCGATTATAGCCGAGTCAACAACAGCGCGCCAGTCGTTTCTTCTCTTCGCTACGTGGCGCCAATTGGATATTCCAAGCGAAGCCAGGTCCCTCTCCACTTGGTCCTTCCAACGGAGTGGAGGTCTTCCTCTTCCTCTGCTTCCCGCGGCGGGTACTGCGTCGAATACTTTCAGAGCTGGAGCGTTTTCATCCATCCGGACAACATGACCTAGCCAGCGTAGCCGCTGTCTTTTAATTCGCTGAACTATGTCAATGTCGTCGTATATCTCGTACAGCTCATCGTTCCATCGAATGCGATATTCGCCGTGGCCAACGCGCAAAGGACCATAAATCTTTCGCAGAACTTTTCTCTCGAAAACTCGCAACGTCGACTCATCGGTTGTTGTCATCGTCCAAGCCTCTGCACCATATAGCAGGACGGGTATAATGAGCGACTTATAGAGTTTGGTTTTTGTTCGTCGAGAGAGGACTTTACTTTTCAATTGCCTACTCAGTCCGAAGTAGCACCTGTTGGCAAGAGTAATCCTGCGTTGGATTTCCAGGCTGACATTGTTGGTGGTGTTAATGCTGGTTCCTAGATAGACGAAATTATCTACAACTTCAAAGTTATGACTGTCAACAGTGACGTGAGTGCCAAGTCGCGAGTGCGACGACTGTTTGTTTGATGACAGGAGATATTTCGTCTTGCCCTCGTTCACTGCCAGACCCATTTCTTTTGCTTCCTTATCCAGTCTGGAGAAAGCAGAACTAACGGCGCGGGTGTTGAGGCCGATGATATCAATATCATCGGCATACGCCAGCAGTTGTACACTCTTATAGAAGATGGTACCTTCTCTGTTGAGTTCTGCAGCTCGAACTATTTTCTCCAGAAGCAGGTTGAAAAAGTCGCACGATAGGGAGTCGCCTTGTCTGAAACCTCGTTTGGTATCGAACGGCTCGGAGAGGTCCTTCCCGATCCTGACGGAGCTTTGAGTGTTGCTCAGCGTCAGTTTACACAGCCGTATTAGTTTTGCGGGGATACCAAATTCAGACATCGCGGCATAGAGGCAGCTCCTTTTCGTGCTATCGAAAGCAGCTTTGAAATCGACGAATAGGTGGTGAGTGTCGACTCTCCTTTCACGGGTCTTTTCCAAGATTTGGCGCATAGTGAATATCTGGTCGGTGGTTGATTTACCAGGTCTAAAGCCACACTGATAAGGTCCAATCAGTTTGTTGACGGTGGGCTTTAATCTTTCACACAATACGCTCGACAGAACCTTATATGCGATGTTGAGGAGGCTAATCCCACGGTAGTTGGCGCAGATTGTGGGGTCTCCTTTTTTATGGATTGGGCACAGCACACTTAAATTCCAATCGTTGGGCATACTTTCGTCCGACCATATTTTACAAAGAAGCTGATGCATGCACCTTATCAGCTCTTCGCCGCCGTGTTTGAATAGCTCGGCCGGCAATCCGTCGGCCCCTGCCGCTTTGTTGTTTTTCAGACGGGCAATTGCTATTCGAACTTCGTCATGGTCGGGCAATGGAACATCTGCTCCATCGTCATCGATTGGGGTATCGGGTTCGTTTTCTCCTGGTGTTGTGTGTTCACTGCCATCCAGCAGGCTGGAGAAGTGTTCCCTCCATAATTTAAGTATGCTCTGGGCATCGGTGGCTAGATCACCTTGGGGGGTTCTACAAGAGTATGCTCCGGTCTTGAAACCTTCTGTAAGCCGCCGCATCTTTTCGTAAAATTTTCGAGCATTACCCCTGTCGGCCAGCTTATCAATCTGTTCGTACTCACGCATTTCGGCCTCTTTCTTTTTCTGTCTACAAATGCGTCTCGCTTCCCTCTTCAACTCTCGGTATCTATCCCATCCCGCACGTGTTGTGGTCGATCGTAACGTTGCGAGGTAGGCAGCCTGTTTTCTCTCCGCTGCGACACGGCACTCCTCGTCGTACCAGCTGTTCCTTTGCACTTTCCGAAAACCAATGGTTTCGGTTGCAGCTGTACGTAAGGAGTTTGAAATGCCGTCCCACAGTTCCCTTATACCGAGTTGTTGACGAGTGCTCTCAGAGAGCAGGAGTGCAAGCCGAGTAGAAAATCGTTCGGCTGTCTGTTGTGATTGCAGCTTCTCGACGTCGAACCTTCCTTGTGTTTGTTGGCGTGCGTTTTTTGCTGCACAGAGGCGGGTGCGAATTTTGGCTGCAACAATATAGTGGTCCGAGTCGATGTTAGGACCTCGGAGCGCACGCACATCTAAAACACTGGAGACGTGTCTTCCGTCTATCACAACATGATCGATCTGGTTGGTGGTTTTTCGATCCGGAGACAGCCAGGTAGCTTGATGTATCTTCTTATGCTGGAATCTAGTACTACAGATAACCATATTTCGGGCCCCGGCGAAGTCGATCAGCCTCAACCCATTTGGGGATGTTTCCTCGTGGAGGCTGAATTTACCGACCGTAGTGCCAAAGATACCTTCTTTGCCCACCCTGGCGTTGAAGTCGCCAAGCACGATTTTGACGTCGTGGCGGGGGCATCTCTCATAAGTGCGCTCCAAGCACTCATAAAAGGCATCTTTGGTCACATCGTCCTTCTCTTCCGTCGGGGCGTGGGCGCAAATCAGCGATATGTTGAAGAACCTCGCTTTGATGCGGATTGTGGCTAGACGTTCATTCTCCGGAGTGAATGATAGTACTCGGCGACGGAGTCTCTCTCCCACCACGAATCCAACACCAAACTTGCGCTCCTTTATGTGGCCACTGTAGTAAATGTCACAAGGACCTACTCGTCTCTGTCCTTGTCCCGTCCACCGCATTTCTTGGACGGCGGTGATGTCAGCCTTTATCTTTACGAGGACATCTACCAGCTGGGCAGCGGCACCTTCCCAATTAAGGGACCGGACATTCCAGGTGCATGCCCTCAAATCATAGTCCTTATTTCGTTTGCCGTGGTCGTCATCAAAAGGGGGTCTCTCATCCGAGGCTGTTTAAACTTTTGCATTGGGGGTGTTTTTTTACGTGGCGGGTCCCAAACCCAGCGCACAACCCTATGCAGGGGGTGTTTCGCCTTCTCACTTTAGCTCGCCTTCAAACGGATGTTCTTAGGCTACCCAGAGGATACTTGGTCAAAGACCGGAAGTCGTGAGCTGCTTGAGTCATATGTAAAAGAATCGTTTCTGGCCACTCCCAAGTGAATGGCGATCAGAGAACTTTCCTCACTTGCGTGAACTTCTACACATGACTCCATCCCACCCAATGGGTATATAAAGAACCAAAATTGCCACATTTGGAACGAAAAGCAACCTTCAAGAGCAGCCATTTTATCCAAGTTTAAACGACCATTTGGGGCGGTTTGTGAGCCCGTGAAATCATCGGTCCATATTTTTTTCAAAAATGATACCGGCTGAGAATATGACCGTCAATGGCGCACGTTATCGATCCATGATAATATTAACTATTTGTTGCCCGAAATTGAAGTTCGTGATCTCGACGAGATTTGTTTTCAACAAGACGACGCCACTTCCTACGTGAGCAGATTATTTCACATTTAGAAAGGGTCGATTGGCCACTAAGAGCGTGTGATATCTTACCGTTAGACTTTTTCCTGTGGGGATATGTAAAGACTAAAGTCTATGCAGACAGCCCGCTTCGATTCATACTATTTCCAGTAAATAATCTAAAATCATAATTAAAGCCATTAGTTCTAATTATGGCAAATAAATGCCAATTAAATGGCTAAATGACGCTCAAATTAATGTAATGTATAATTAGTATCAAAGAAGCTGATACCGTAATTCTAATAAATTTCGATGCAGTTGAGCACGGACCTGCAAAAGTAAAGTTTCAGCACGCGCTAACACATCAAACTCAACTCGACTCGGCATGGTTAAGTCTTGGCAAAAAACGTTTTTAATAATAATATTTGCATTACTGCGTTCGAAATCGGTGGAGACAGCAGTATCTACGGAGTTTACACAACAGATTCAATTCTATAATGATTTCCTTGTGCAAATATATGCTGAAGAAAAATTTGAAAGCTGTATGATTTACGGAGAGGTGCGAAAGAGTGATACACTTAAGTTGTTGCTGCATGTTGTCGTCGAAAATTTCAAGAAACCGATTATTATTCAAAACGCAAATACGTCTTACGAAATTGGAAATTTATTCAGCAGTGAAATACTCATCATAGCACGGTTAGAGCATCTTGAAGAGGAACTGAAGATGCTAGCCAAGGCGCTCAATCATATACGACAAAAACGTATCATAATCATCGCAGCTGAGCCTGACCTTAAGTCGAAACGCGATCAGTACCTAGCGCAGCTTTTCCAATTGTGTGAAGCAGAAAAAATGCTTAACGTGGTTGTAATCCCTGTTGATTTTCCTCAGACCAAAGTTTTTTACAGCTATACGATTTTTCCGCAATTTCATTTAGAAGAGAAAACGCTCGGTTCCAGTGGTGTAGAGGTTTTTCCGCGTCGCTTGAAAAACCTGCATGGATATGGTATACGCTCAATGCCCGATCAGATCCTACCGCACTCATTTGCTTACGAGCTGGATGGACGTGTACAAGTCGGAGGTTATTTAGTGAAAGTTTTGCAAACATTCGCAACAAGCATAAATGCAACACTATTCTATCCGTTACCAATAAAGTTAAAAAATTCCGATCCAGTGGGCGTGGCCAAAATGTCACAAGACAATGTGATCGATATACCCATTTCTAGCCAGTTTTTGTTGGGAATGCGAAATTTAAGTGTGGGGACGAGCCCTTTTGATGTCAGCAATGTTTGTCTCATGACACCAATTAAGTGGTGCCGCACAATGCAGAGTTTTTACGAAGTATACGCGAATAAAACATTCTTTCAAATTATTATAACCTCCACTATCATTACGTTGACTTTATGCTATTGCTGTCGCCGGTTGCAATACAAGCTAGTTGGCAGACCTTACCATGCGACCATATTGTCGGCGTTCACTGAACCGAATTATTTTGCAAGTCGCTTGGAGTTTGACAAACCTGCTGGATTAACACGTTTGGTTACTTTGAGAGTTTTAGTTTGTTCCTCCATGTTATGGACTTTATGTCTCCACACCCATTTTTCGTCAAATCTAAATACATTTTTGATTAAGCCAAGTAAGGTGCAGAATCCAAAGAATTGGGATGACTTCAATAGACATGATTTCAAAACATTGATTAGTGCGGACCTTTACCAATATGTGTTACATTTTTGTGGCGACTTTTGCGAAAATACTGAGCAATCCTGGGTGTTTGTGGATACATTGGATGAATTTCACCATGCGTTATATAATTTGAATAACAGCTATGCTTATCCTGTCGATCAATTTTTCTGGCATTTTATCGAACTGAAAATGCGTTTGTTAAAGCAACCCGTTTTTCGTTTATCTGATATGTGTTTGAGAAAAAGTCTCTTGCGTGTTATACAGTTGCCCGAAAACTCAGTTTTCAAAGAACATTTAGACCTATTCGTAATCAGATGTGCTGATCATGGCCTATATAAGGCTTGGATTGATTCAACACAATTCGAAATGGAAAAGTTAAAGATCTATAACACGATTAACACAACTGAACAGTTGGAGCGACCGCTCGACTTGGCCTACTTTTCAGTATTGTGGAAAATGCTTGGAAATGCTTGGACCTTGAGTGCTTTGATATTTGCATGTGAAGTGATAATTGGATGTTGGCAGAGAAGAGTTCAAAGAAATAATGTTTCAAAATAATTAAATAATATCAAATAAATGGTTATATATGTTTCGCAAAAATGATTTTTTTCTAAAACAGTCTACAGTGTTATATCGTTCAGAAAATTCTTAAAATGAAAGCTGTTGGCTCGTTAATATTGCCACATAAACTTGCCACAAATAGTTGTTCGATATCTTTTTTTTTTTTTTTTTTTTTTTGAGTTTGTGACCGATTTCATACATTTTCGGCCAGGAACTGTAGTATATCCAATATTATACGTTCAGTTAATTTTGCCAAGATATTTTACACGTTGCCCGATATATGCGGTATCAAGCTAGCCAGAAGTTTGACGTTATTTTATAAGGTATATTAAGACTAGAGGTAATACTGACACGATTTTATCAATTTTTGGCGTCATCAAAAATCGATGGCGATGAAGCAGACGTTCCATTGCCCGATCATGAAGAAATTCGAATAGTAATTACCCGTTTGAAAAACAACAAAGCGGCGGGGGCGGCTGGTTTGCCGGCCGAGCTATTCAAACACGGCGGCGAAGAACTGATAAGGAGCTGCAAGAGCTTCTTTGTAGAATATGGTCGGACAAAAGCATGCCCTACGATTGGAATTAGAGTGTGTTCTGCCCAATCCGAGAAAAGGGAGACCCCAAAATCGGCGCCAACTACCGTGGGATAAGCCTCCTCAACATCGCATATGAGGTTTTATCGTTCGTATTTTGTGAAAGATTGAAACCCATCGTCAACAAACTGATTTTAACTTATCAGTGTGGCTTTAGGCCTCGAAAATCGACAACTGATCAGATATTCACCATGCGCCAAATCTTGGAAAAAGACCCGTGAAAAGAGGGTCTCCGTCGATTTTAAAACTGCTTTTGACAGCACGAAAAGGAGCTGCCTTTATGTCGCTGTGTCGGATTTTGCCATCACCACAAAACAAATATGGCTATGTAAACTGACGTTTAGCAAAAAGCTCGGTCAGAATCGGGAAGGACCTCTCCGAGCCGTGCGATACGAAACGAAGTTTCAGACAGGGCGACTCCCTATCATGCGAATTCTTCAATCTGCTGCTGGAGAAAATAATTCGAGCTGAAGAACTTAATCGAGAAGGTACAACCTTTTATAGAGCTGTTGGCGTACGCCGTTGATATTGATTTCATTGGCCTCAACAACCGGTCCGTTAGTTCTGCTTTCTCCCGGTTGGATAATAAAGAAAGAAGATAATAAAGAAGAAGAAGCAGAAAAAAAGCAATTCTAAGTTCAACTAAGGTACCTCATAGATTGAGCGATATTTATGGCATAAAGTCCACCGAATATTTAAAAATCCTTATATTAGGTATATGATAACTATAAACGATTTTATCCATCTTTGGCATTAGAACTTACTAGTACCAGGAAAGATGGTGTAGCACTATGTGTGAATACTCTATATCTATCTCGATTAGTTTTATACCATGTTCAGACTGACACTTAATCACACGATTTCGACTGTTGAGTGGTTTATCCCACTAATCTTATCAATTTATCAAGATTTCGCCATAAAAATTACAGTTCCAAATCACTTCATTGAAATGATTTGAAACTGATCCACGCTAAATCTTTCTGTGCGACTCTGATTTTGCGCCATCTACTTCTCAGCATTGGAAATCTGTTACGTTATCACAGCTGATTTAGATACTACAAAAGGAGAAAATGTAAACAAACAAAATTTTCGTAAAGCAATGAATCTAATTTCACCTAAAAATCGACTTAAAAAATTAAAAAATTCATCCATTATTTCTATTATATTGAAAATATTAAAAAAATACGGCTTTTATTTCAAAATACTATATGACAATCTTTTCTTTTAATAAATATTAAGCGATGTGAATTCTTGAATGACAATAACAGCTGTTTTTTGATCTTTCTAACGGCAGTGAGAACGGGCTGATTAGTGAATGTAATTAAATGTAATCTAATCCCTTTAAATTTTCGGTCTGAACATCGTATTAGGTGTTACTCACAATCGTTAGATAAAATATATTATTCTCTATGCAACATGTTGAGAGAGTATAAACATATTTCAGGCAAAAAAGTAGCAGAACATAAAACGAAAACAGAAATCGGTCTTACTCACCAATGGCAAACAGAAACATTAAAACTAATGGCATGCAGTGAACGATATTACAATAATACCTATGCAGCCGTATGACAAATGTTAAATGTATGAATATAAGAGACTTTCAAATACATACGTATGTGTGTATATATGGCCTGGAAAAATATCACTTCCCAAAGGAAAGAACGTTAACACGATGTACATAAGTATATACCTACGAGTACATATGTATATTTGTGTATTAAAGTGGTAGTAATAATATTTAATCTTTTTACAGTATTAATAATAAGTGAGTGTACAATTAACTCATTGACCATTCGAAATTATTGTGAAAACTGCAATGAAGTAATGATGACTAAAAAAAATAAAGGAAATATTAACTTAGCAAATGAATTGAATCACTTGTGGTAAAATTGTTTTAAATGCGACAGATACGTTGTTTCCTTCCTAAGAAGCTGCTCATTTGTCTCAACCGTTGATATCGGATATCTACATCATATAGCGCTACACAAATTGAACAATCGGAATCAAGTGCTTATATCGAAATATTTTTACTTTGGCGAGACATCTTAACGAAATTTGGTATTGATCATTACGTAAGGCAACTGTGCAATCTTCGGATAAATTTTTGAGCTCAGACCACTATAGCATACAAGGTCTGTCGCAAAAGAAACAGGACTGTTAAAAAAAAACAACAAAAAATTAAAATTTTTCAAAAGTTATATTTTTTTATTCAAAGTAGTTTCCTTGTGCTTCGATACAGCGTTTAGCCCGGTGAATTAGCATTTCAAATGAGTGTTTAAGGTAATTTTTCGGAATGCTCTTGAGAATATCGGTCGTCGGCTTTTGGATAGCTGAAATGTCCTGAAACCAGTATCCTTTCATGAACAAATGAAGTTTTCCAAATAGGTAAAAATCACAGGGCGCCAGATCAGGTGAGTAGAGTGAGTGATTAATGGTTAATATGGAGTTTTTTTGTCAAAAATCAGTGACAAGCGTTGACCAATGACACAGCGCATTATCGTGCAACAGGCGCCAGGACCCTGCCTCACGGTATTGTGGTCGAGCACGACGAATGCGTGACAAAAGACGCTTCATAACACCAAGGTAAAACACAGCATTGATCGTTTGGCCAGATGGGACGAACTCTCGGTGTACAATACCCTCGGAATCGTAAAAACAAATCAGCATTGTCTTTATTTTTGACTTCTGAAAACGACTTTTTTTCGGTGACTTCTGATCGTCACAGAGGTCCTCACGACCTTCTTGGAAACGCTTAAACCAGTCATGCACATTACTACGAGATAGGCACTGATCAGCATAAGCTTTTTTCATCATTTAAAATGCTTCAGTAAACGTTTTCCCAAGTTTAAAGCAAAATTTAATATTTGCTCTTTGTTCAAAATGTATTTTACGACCGAAGACCAAAAGCTGCTGTCACGTTTTGATCGATAACATCGATTGTAGTTATCCAATTGTCGTAAGATTTTTACGAAATGTCAACAAGAGGTCAAACTTTTTATTTCATATACCCACCAATAGGTGGCGCCACCAGAAACAGTTATATTTAAAATGTTCTGTTTCTTTTGCGACAGACCTTGTATAGCTGCCATATAAACTGAACGATCAAAAGTAATTTTAAGTAAATTCTCCGGCTCAATGATATTTAAAAAATTTATTTCGCTAAGTTAGTAGCACTGTCCTTAATTAATATGCCAAAAATGAGCGCGATCTGTCAAGCGGTTTGTTTACAACAGTTGCGAATGTTGGAAAGGGCTTACGGTGATTTAGTTTTATAAAAAACATAAACCGACGAGTGGTACAAAGCCTTCAAAGACGGTCGTGAGATGAAAATTTAAAAAAATTTAAGAATATAGTGCAGGCAAGTATTAGAGAGATGGCAACAGACCCGCGGGTCCGTTCGAATGATTTTGGTGGATATTTTAGATATGAAACGCGTACTTGCTTAACTCCTCCTGATAAAGCTGAATTTTTTCAAAAATAATACCGTAAACAGTCTCTTTGGACGTACTTGATCGTGCGAATTCCGAACTCACATTCATGGAGAGCATTATAACTATATGGGTTTATGAGTTTCCCATACAAACAAGCCAACAATCCTCGAAATGAAGGGAAAAACTAGGCGAAACCAAAAAAACCCAGTCAAAGCCGTTTAAAAATGAAGGTGATGCTCATTGTTTTTTTTGGTATTCGTGGTTTGGTGCATCATGAATTTGTACCTGAGGGACAGACGGTCGATAAGGAGTTCTATTTGGCCGTAGTGAGACGTTTGCGTAAGGACATTCGTCAAAAACGATCAAAATTGTGGAAGAACAATTCATAGATTTTACACGATGATCATCATCGAGCCACGATTATGACCGAATTGAAAGCAAAAAATGCAATGAATACGATGGAAGAAGCATCGTATTCACCAGATTTGGCTCCGTTTGATTTTTTTTTGTTCCCCAAATCAAAATTGCTTCTCCATGGAACCCGTTTTCAGTCGATCGAAGAGATCGAACAAAATTCGCTGAAGTCCATCCCAAATTAAGTGCTTATGAAAAGTGCTTCGAGGACTGAAAAAATCCTTGGCATAAGTGTATTACATCAGGTGTAGATTATTTACAATTTCCGGGTACTTTTTATCATAATATATATACATTTAAAATAGAATTTTTTTCAAACATAACAATGCATTATTCAAACTCATTACGGCAAAGTAAGCACAGTATTGATTTCGTACTGAACGTACAAAGAAAAAAATTAAAAAAAGAATTCCCGCCAATTTGATAAGACGAAGGCCAGCAAATCAGCGCCATCAAGAATAACCGCATCCTTTCATTCTCGTTTTTAATACCTATGTATGTATGTATGTATGCCCAGAACAGCATACAACAAGTGCGAGCATCATAGATACGTGTATGTTTGGTCCAGACGAAGCGACGCATACGCACAAAGCCAGAAAAGAAGAACCGAAAACGGAGGCAGTCTGCTAGCTGCCTATTAATAATAACAAAAAGGCACTTATTATACATACCCATATGTATGTATGTAACTAGAGTAAACAATGCTGATTACTAGCTGTCGCTGGCGGAACCACTGACGTCTAATGAGCTGTGATTAAAAAGCGATTAAGCCGCGAGCGCCATCAACAAAGAAGTTGGTTGATGGTTCGGCTTTTTGTTGTTTGGCGCATTTTTCCCTACAAGAAGCTGCCACCAATTACTGTGCGTCCACTTTGAGCATCGAAATTTCCAATGGGTGGTGTCATAATATATAATATTTTAATAGTAATAAGCATGCCAAAGTAGTGCTGAATATCGAATTTCTTTTTATACATATATATATATATATATATATTTTTTTGGAATTGAGTAGTAACTGATTGCAAATATCTTTTGTTGTCATGAAAAAAAATTCCAAGGAACATATTTCAAACACACATCAGGCGCTGTTAATGGAATGGTTTATGTTGCAAATAGAAATGTGATAAGGCAGCCAAGAATGTCGTGATATATATATGTACATATATACTGGGAGTGGGTTTACCCAAGCAAAAGGGAATATGAAATGATATGTGAGTTAAAAATTTACTCACTTGAATGTGTTAAGTTATATGTATATGTACTTTATTTTCTAAAATACCAGGGTAGCACAAAAAGTTTTAGAAAACGGTGATTAATGCCTTGAGTTCTAGCTTTATTGCACCAGCGTTACTTTCGTAGAAAAAAACGAAACTTTCGCTCAAAATATTCAATAACAAAAATGTTAATTTTTCATGTTAACTCTAAAAAAATTTCGAATCGTCTTCACTCGGATTTTAATAAAAATACTTTTAAAATAACTATTGAAAACAACAACTCATGACAAAAACATCAAATAAAATTATTCTTTAACAAAAACAAGAAAAAACGTTAACTTCGGCTGCAATGAAGTTAATATACCCTTCGCAGGTGCATTTCTTTTAGTAACTATGTGTTCAGTTTATATGGAAGCTATATGGTATAGTAATCCGATCTGAACAATTTTTTTGGAGTAATCCATGTCAAATTTCGTGAAGACACCAAGTCAAATGCGAAAGTTTTCCATACAAGCCATTGATTCCGATCGTTCAGTTTGTATGGCAGCCATATGCTATAGTAAGCCGATCTTAACAATTTCTTCGGAGATTACATTGTTGCCCTAGAAAATAACCTGTGCCAAATTTTGTGAATATATCTTGTCAAATGCAAAAGTTTTCCATACAAGAACCCTTTTTTCCGATCGTTCAGTTTGTATGGCAGCTATATGTTATAGTGGTCCAATATCCGCAGTTCCAACAAATGAGCAGCTTCTCGAACAGAAAATGACGTCTGCTAAATTTCAAAACGATATCTTAAAAACTGAGGGACTAGTTCGTATATATACAGACAGACAGACGGACAGACAGACGGACATGGCTAAATCGACTCAGCTCAACATACTGATCATTTATATATATATTATACATTATAGGGTCTCCGACGCTTCCTTCTGGGTGTTACAAACTTAATATACCCTGTTCAGGGTATAATTACATATAAAGGGTTTTTCAAAACGATGCTACAAAAAGTATACCGACAGCAAACGACGCCATATTTTCCCGCTCTTTTGACATTTCTCTTCAGGAGAAAGGAAAAGGAAAGGAGTTTGCCATTTCATCATGGAAATATATGCAATCCAACAACGAGTCCACACTATTAAAATTTACTACCGAAATTCGGAGTCAGTGGCCTCAACTTTAAGAGCTCTACGTCCAATTTATGGTCGTCATAAATGTCCTGTCGGATCAACAATTGAGCGTCTAGTGGAAAATTTTGAATCCAAAAGCACATGTTCCTGCGGTCCAGTGAGACATATAAGTGACCGTAGTGTCGAGAATATTGGTTCCGCTAGCGCATCAATCATCATCAAAGGCCAATCAGTCTCTCTCATCGTTGGGAATCTCTGTGACGTCGTTGTGGCGAATTTTGTGAAAACATCTTGGCTTATGTACACACATGCTTACAACATCAATGACGCAAGAACTGAAGCCGATTAACCACCAGAATCTTCGTAGGTTCGTGAATTGTACTGAGCAACAACTTAAAAATGATTCGGATATTCATCAAAAAATCATCTTCAGCGATGAGGCTCATTTTTGGCAGAATGGCTTCGCAAAATATGGGCTATTGGTCAGGCAGCAATCCACACGTATTTCATGAGTCACCATTGCATCAAGAAAAAAATTACGATTTGGTGCAGTTTATAGGCTGGCGGCCTCATTGTAGCGTTACTCTTTCGTGATGATCAAGACCGGCTTGTTACTGTGAATGGGATTCGCTACCGTTCAATGATAAGCAAATATTTTTGGCCGGAATTGGTTGATATGGACTTGGACAATATGTGGTTCCAACAGGATGGCATCACAAGCCACACAGCGAATGTCACAATCGATTTATTGAAAACCAAGTTTGGTGAAAGTATTATCTAACAAAATGGTCCAGGGAATTAAGTCAGTTAGACTATTTCCTATGCGACTATATTCCATGTGAGGATCTATGTAAACAAGCCAGCGACGATTACTGAACTTCGTACGAATATCGAACGTGAACTTACAGCAGTATCGGCCGATTTAAGTTTGACAATCGTCGAAAATTGGGTTCAGCGTCTGGACTTCTGCAAGCGTGCCCGTGGTAGTCATGCAAATGGCATCGTAGTATAGTAAACTTAATATGCCTTGTCCAACTATCTTTATTCTCTCACTCTCTCATTAGCTTAAACCTCAGTCAATTGACTGATATTGGGATCTCTTTAAAGCAACCATTTGGTAGATCGTACATATATATATTATACATACATATGTATACATACATACACACATATAAATTCAATTATTTTCATAATCAACAATAACAGTTGAATGCACTCCACATAAATGTCAACTACTTGTTATGCCAAAGCAACTCTGTCGGTTCGTTTTTATAGAAATGTCAAAGACATCGACGTCAGTTGCCGACAATGCGATTATATTGTAATAAGTGTTGCAATTGTGCTGAATGTGTATAATAAATAATACATACAAGTCAGCACTGAAAATAATAGTAATGCGATAGTGCATACAACTTTCGATACAGAAAACCGTTATATTGTATGTAGTGCCATGACTTATCTGTTGCACACCAAGCATACGCAATGCCACAAGTGTGGGTCATGAAAAGCGGCCTGAGTGCCGGTTCCAGACCACTTGTCATTTGTAAACATTCATTGTCGTCAGAGGAGTAGGCGTTGAAGCGAAGCGTTGATTTCGTGGCAAATCAGAAGGAGGAGAAAGTAAAAACCCGCAATAAGTTGTATGTAAGATTATATGTGTGAGTAAATGTATTGCAGATAACGAACAAGAGTCGTGGAATTTCACACATAATCTACATAAATATGCATAAAAAAGGAAACCCTAAAATAACTGGTGAATACAATGGTGAAAAAAATGTAGTTAAGTGTAATAAATATGTGCAAATTGTGCACATTTTTAAAAAGAGAGCGTTCAAGAGAGATATATAGAGCAAAGCCTTCTCTTCCTGAAAAGAGTGAGAAAGAGCGAGGTGCACAAGGGTACAGTGTTAAGCATATAGACGGTCCAAATTAGATAACCGAGTGGGAGGTGGTGTCTTTTCAGCAAAACTGGACCCCAAAATCACCTTCCATCTACCAGCAGTTCGACAAACCTGTTATAGTTATGGCTGAGTCTCAATAAGTCAATCCCTGACCTGCTTAAAAAGCAGGTAAACAAACATGAGAGGAATATAGGCCACACCTGTCGACTATTAAAATTCAAATCATAATGAAATACATAAGAACTCTAGTAGTCCTCTCTGGATGAACAAAAACCAAACACTCATCATTCTGCTATGTGGTATGGATGCATGGACAGTGAAATTAATCTGATTAGTCGCCATTGGAAGTGTTCGAGAGAAAGGTTCTTTATGGCACCCGCTGATGGAAGCAGAGGAAGAGAAACTTCGTGGGAGAGATCAGGTGGAGCAGGACCTGGCTGAACTTGGTATCTCAAAATGGCGCGAAATAACGAAAAGAAGAAACCACTGGAGTCTACGCCAGTAAAGAAATAGAAGGCATCACAGAGAGCCGCCTAAAGGTCTAGGCGCGTCGTTAGACATCATCCATATTTCCAAACATACGGGTTCAACGGAAAAATTTTAATTTTTTAATTGCTGGATGGGAGTAATGTTTGCATGGACCGCTTTTTTATTTGCAACAAACAAAATATCAGATCTCTTAAATCCTTTTTTGGACGGAAAAAATATTTACATTAAATAATTCGCCTTTTTTTGTTTTCTTGCACACCAAATACGTATGGCTGTACGTAAATGGAACATGGATCCGTATTTACGTAGAAGAAAATCAGCTAACAAAGATATGTACCTGCATATATGTATAGCATGTGGCTATGGATATGTTTTTTGCGTAATACTTAAAAAAATCTCTTGACCTACACATGAAACTGTGAGTTACGTAACGCCTTTGCACACAGACATCTTTAAAACAAAGGCAGATAATAATATTCATATAGCTACGTATGTACACACACATAAATGATTTTATTTTTGCAAGTAAGCACCTGATTTTAACAAAGAATATACGCTTTTATATATTTCCAGTTCATATGACTGTGTTTTTCGTATAAACAAACTCTTCGCTGAAACCGCAAGCTCTCACTAAATTTAATGAAGCAGCAATTTTTAATTGAAAACACGCTAATCAATTCTTTATCTATATACTTATTGTATATACATATATATAATATATATGTAGTAGTATCCAGTGTGTATGTACATACAGAATTCTTCATGTAGTTGTGGTGAGTGCGTCAGGTGAATTACTTGTAAACAATCGTCAGATATTTGAATCGGAAATTTATAAACTACAAGTGCGAGAAGTGATGAAAAAATATGGAAAATTTTTATTTAGTTATATAACATACATACATATGTACATGTACAGTGAAAAATCACATTATACACGTCTCCCATAACTGGACAATTTTCATACAAAAGCAAAGCCTATAACTGGACACGGACACTAGTTTGGCGATCGATTTTGGGCCAAAAGGCTTTTGCAACAGCAAACTCCGAAAACTGGAGTTGACAGAGAGCTCCAGATAAACGTACAAGATTTCAAGAAAATTGTTTCAAATTACAGTTCGCGCTTTTTTAAATTCTTAATAATTTTTGGTGTTTTGGGACAGTTTTTTTTATAATGATTTAAATTGATCACAGCAACAGACAATTTGTCTTGCGATGGTGTCATCTGGTTCGTGGTGGCTCAACGAACGAAAGCATTGGGATTTTTTTTCATTGAGTTATAAAATTCATAAGAAATAAGAAATTTTCCCAAAAGTAATCAAACTTTAACTAATAATATCTTTTAAACGGTTGGGTTTACGAAAAAATCATAGGAGACCTTTTTTGTAGAGCATTAAATTTCCTACAAAATTTAAGGAACAAAATATCTTTTCAAGTAGTTAGAAGTGAGATATATGTAAATTTTTCTATCTGATAATAAGAAAAAATAGAAAACTGTAAGTAGGAGGACCTTCCCGTTACAATTAAGAACTCATGCCTGGAGAGGCTTTTTTAGAGGTGTCTAGGAACCTATTTTTCCGAGTACCAAACGAAAAAAAAATTTTTTTTTTGAATCACCCTAATATGTACTTATTCAAAAGTTTAGTTTAACAAGTCATTTCAAGTGAAATGCTCTTCAATGTGTGAGTGGTATTTTTGAAATAATTGTTGTAGGTATTTCAATGGTTTTTGTTTTTAAGGAAAAGCAGTTGAAATTGTTTATTGAATCACGCTTGAAATATGCGCCTTTTCGTGGATTTTAGAAACAATGAAAATATAGTGAATTAGAAAGAGTCTACTTATTCAGCAGCACAAATATTTTATTGCCAAAAAAATATCCAATAAAAGGCAGTTTCGAACCGTTAAGTGGGATCTTTTTTTGCAGTTTCCTAGAAAACTTACGATAGTAATGAACATATATTTTTACAGCAACAAAAAAAGTGGTTTAAACGAAGAAAACGCCTTCCAAGTTAAAAAAGACGTGAGAATTTTTGTTTAAATTGATTGATCCTTTTCAGATATTAAATAAAAATAAGGCTAAAAACACGAAAATTTTGTTTAAAAATAATTAAAGAGTTTATGAAACATTGAAGGATGGTTCTTTTACATATGGCTCAAGCAGCTCACGACTTCCAACCCCAGACCAAGTATTCTCTGGGTAGCCAAAGAACATACGTTTGAAGGCGCGCTAAAGTGTTAAGGCGAGACATCCCCTCCACAGGTTTGTGCGCTGAGTTTGGGATCCGCCACATAAAAAGCGCCCCCAATGAAAAGGAACAAAAAAGCCTGGGAAGAGAAACCCCACTTCTGATGACGACCATGACAAAGGAATTGAGGATAACGATTTAAGGGTATGCACCTGAAATATCCGGGCCTTTAATTGTGAAGGTGCCGTTGATCAGCTGGTTGATGCCCTCGTTAAAGTGAAGGCTGATATCTTGGCTATAATCGCGTAAGCTTGTAAGATTTTTTTTGCAACAGACAAAAAGGAAAAACTAAACACTTGCTTATTTTTGCGTAAAAATAAATTTGAGGTTATGTGAAAAAAGTAAACACAAATGTTTTAGATCCCTGCATTACATAAAACTTTGCCAGGTAAGTTTTTTCCATAGGATTCACGGTTTTCTCCGCAAATTGAGATGAACAATTTGTAACCCTCGAAAATTCAGTCCTCAATTGTCCGAAAATTATTTTTCGTTTGATTTTTGTTATTTCATCTTTCCTTTCCAATGGGACTTTTTCTCTTATTGCCTTTTTCAAACGCTTCAGCGCCTGTCTGATAGTAACAATCCGCTTTAACTTTATCAAACATCGAACAACACGTTGTTGTTGCTGAGCAATAAAATAATAACTGTTTACACGAGTGTCAAAATAACTCGAAATATATTTTTATCAAAAATTTCCAAGATAAAATTCACAGAGTACATATATGAACTCGAGGATCCGGTTACGCGTTGCTGTGGACTATATGTTATACTATTATTCGATACAGCGAAAATTTGATTTACGAATAAAGGCGAAAACGTTTTTGCCAGTATAAGAATCCAAGGGATTGTACTACTTGAGATTTAATTTTGGATATATTCATACAAATAAAATTCATTGGTTAAAATAACGAGTCTAAGGCTGCTTAAACAATGTCTAGTTACCAGCCTTTCTGTTCAGTCGGCTTAATAGATTGTACTCAATTAACATCAACCAATTGTGGAACCGGCCAATGTATATGGTTAATGGAGATGGCCGCTTAATAGAGCGTCCATTTAATAGAGATTTTATTGTATTTTTTATCTATCAGTTGTTTTTACTAACTTATCTTCTAAGTTGGTTGTAACCGGACACAGTGTGCTAAATTTTACTATCCATCGCGGATAAACAACGTGAACGGCTTGATATTTTTCAAAGGTCTAACATTTATTTAAAAGGTTGTTTTATGAAATTTATTTGTGGAAAACAATTTCGGACAAATGACCACCGCGGCTGAGTTTACAGTAGCTTATTCGATCCACCCAATTTTGGAGTACTTTCTCGATGGTTTCAGGCCTTATGGCAGCAACAGCAGCTTGAATCACGTGCTTTAGATCTTGAATTGTTTCTGGATGGTTGGCGTAACATTTATCTTTAACAGCTCCCCACAGAAAATGGTCCAACGGAGTTAAATTGCAGCTTCTGGGAGGCCAATTCACATCACCTCTTTTGCTGATTATGCGATTTTCGAAGATAGGGCGTAAAAGATTGAAAGTAGCGTTTGCTGTATGGCACGTAGCGCCGTCCTGCTGGAACCAAATGTTGTCCAAGTCTTCCTCTTCAATTTGCTTGGTCGGTTAACATTGCGCAATATCGCTCACCATTGATGGTTACGGTGGTTCCTTCTTCATTTTCGAAGAAAAATGGGCAGATGATTCCACCAGACCAAAATCTGCACCTTACAGTGATTCGTGCTGTGTGCATTGGCTTCTTGACGATTACGTGCGGGTTTTCTGTGCCCCAAATGCGACAATTCTGCTTGTTAACGTAACCATCGAGGTGGAAATGAGCCTCGTCCGAAAAGATGATTTTTCGGTAAAATTGACCATCCTCGGTTTTTTTCAAGTTTTCAATATTTCCCAGTTTTCTTCTAATGAATAGCGTCCCATTTCGGAAATTTTAGACTTTTTGCTGAATATCTGTCACTTTCCGAATGGTATTTGGCGTTTCCAATGTCGAAATATAGATAATTCAAATTTGAAACGTTAGATGGCCCACCCGTTACTTTTTATTTATAAAGATGTACTTCTTTAGTTCTATAGCAGTTAGTTAAGTAGTTCAAGTGAACAAGTAAAAAATCTATGTTCTAGTGTGTTCTAGTAATAATCTAAACGTGAGCTTTCTTCCTTTTTTTCATAGAATAAAGCCGACATTTCCCGCTATTCCTTGAGAAAAAACAACGAGTCTCGCAAAAGTCGCTCCTAAGAACTCAATTAGTTCAGTGCTCGCCAAAAATAAGTTAACATAAGCTATTTTAACAAATGACCAACGGATTTATTTGTAAGCATAACTAATAAAATGCATTACTTGGCACGTAACGAATAATTAATATACATATATTTTATCGCTTTGATAATATTTTATCATTTCATTAAGTACTCAAACAACCTGTTGCCGTTCTCAAACTCGCCAGTGGAAAGAGTGTAGCGCCAAAATAACAATAACAAATAACCGAAAGTGGAAAGAAATGCTAATCACTCGCTCGTTTAATGTCCAATAGATGTAAAACCAGTTTTATCACCAACGTGAATTATGCAAAATAAGGTGAAAAACTCGTACACATTAACGATTGAGGCGATGGCGGGGCCAACACACTCAACGCAACTAGCGCCTACACAACCACAACAACAGCAATAATGCGGCACAAACAAACAGACACACCCGTCGAAGTGATCAACAGAGCACAATAAAGGCACGAAAGGCAGACGAGAGTCTGTTTTTGTGAATCTGTATATATGTGTGTATGTATGTATGCGCTTGTGTATGTTATTAACTTATTTCGTTAAATGTTTTAGCCATTGTGCTGCTTCGCCTTTGTCGTCGTCACAGCCACAATTTAGTGTCGGCCAGATTGGTTGCTACTAATAAATATAATCATGCGAACATCCAAACTAACATCCGCACACTCACATACATATGTACATAGTACACATAAATATGTATGTATGATAAACGCAATTGCACAACTAGACAAAAAACCTTTGGAAATTCCAGAAACGACGCATTTGCGACGTGAGTTCGATACAAATAGGCAATGGAGCCTTAAATAAAATAGTAACAACGAGTGGCAACAACAACAACAAACAACACAACAAAACATTTAGATAAGTGAAAATGAGACAAGCTGGGATGGCTTTCTAATTTAATATTAATGTGATGCATTGCTGTTGTTGTAGTTGTTGCGTTTGCGTTGAACTTAATTAATATTGTTGTTATTGCCTTCGTATTGTTTTATTATTGTCTAGGCTTGTTGTTGTTGTTGTTAATGTTGATTATTATCTCATATGATGCGATTATCTACTTATACGCATATATATACAACTATAAATAGGTATTTAGTATGTAGATACTCACACATGCATATACATAGTTATATACATACATACATATATAGTTTATCATTACATTCGCTTCTATGTCTTGTCATTCCGTTTATTGTATTTGCTTTCATGCTTTTTGTGTGACAAAATAAATGTATGTATGTGTATATGTGTTGCTATACATGTTCATATACATATATGTGTGTAGATATGCCGGTACCGCTTAAACGCCTACCGATTTTCCGGCGCTGGTATAATTTGATTTATCTACTGTCGGTGCTGCCGTTTTTCGATTATGAACTTGTGAAACATTTCATAAATTTTGATAAAACAGCGAGCAAACACTACATACATACATACATACATACATACAATAATTGGATAAATACAGTATGAAGGATCGATAAGTGGTCGATAAAAGATATTAGGGGGTTACATGGGTTTCCTTTTTCAAAAATTTATTTTCTCATACAAAAATTAAATATTTATTCGAATTTTTTTTATTACAAACATACACTATTAGCAAGGAAATTTTATATTTTTGGAAAACAATATTTTAAACTAGGCCATTGCGACGCCATTTTTTTTAGTTTTTTATTGTTTTAGTTAGAACCTTAACTTAGAGCTTGAACGAAGAAAAAAACTGAAAATTGGATTTTCGGCAGACATTTTAAACAAAAAAAAAAAAAAAATTAAAATTTCTCGAAAAAAAATGAAAATTTCTCGAAAAAACTTTTTTTTCAAACAGTTGTAATCGGAACAAAATCCTTCATCCAACCCTTTAAGACTTGTATCCCAAAGACCTGTGTACAATTTCATGAAGATCGGTTGAATAGTTCTCTAGAAATCTTGCCAACCGACTTCAAAAACACAGTTTCGCGAAAAACGCGTTTAATGACGGCGCACTTACCTAACAAGCCTAGAGCGCACAAGTTCTCAAGGCTGTATCTCCCGAACTATTTCTAGGATCAACTTGAAGTTTAGGACAATATTCCAGAGGTGTTGTAGAATATAAGACAATAAAAAATTCGATGTTTTGAAACCCGTAAACTCATGTAACCCCTTAAATATGGTGTGTAAGACTTCTCACGACGAAATAATGTTCAATGTTCTTGAGTAGATTTTCGTGAATGTCGAATATTGGGTGCCCCTTTATGGTACTTTAGAGTAGAGGGAATCAGTAATTCATTTCATGACTTGATTTCCAGATGACCCTTTTTCCAATTCATTCTTCAACAGATTTTTCCTACAGGGCAAATACAGAAACAGGTTATGGTAATATACATATATGAAATATATATGTATGTATGTATGTATGTGTATAATTATTTAGCATAGTTTCATTTTGTTGTTTGATGTTGCCACATAACGTTGTCGGCTTGTATAAAGTGATTTTAACACGTTTGCACGTTTTGTCCAATTATTGTTTTTTATTTTTTATTTTTTGTTTTGTTGCAGAACTTTACCTACATATGTATATGCGCCGGTTAAGAATCGGCACAACTTGTGCTAATAAGCTGATTGTGATAATTAAAAATAATAAAATATTTTTGATTTTTTCCTAGTGGTGAGCGACTCTGTAAAATACAGTGAAATTTCCCAATACGTACAGTCCTCATAACCTTACAGCTCCCATAGCAGGATAAATCTCATGAACACAACATTTCCATTACGATTTTCATACAAAACCAAGTTTTTGAACATACATACATAGGTACGTTTCAACAACCTACAACGAAAACTAACTATTTTGCTAATATTTCTTTCAAACTAACTTCGAAAATAAACGCATGATTTCATAAAATTTGTCCAGAAAATTGTGTACAATTTGTAGTTCCCACCTTTTTAAATTCCTATTAATTTTTGGTGTTTTCAAACAGTTCTTTTAAGAGGTTATATACCTTCTTTGTCGAAGAAAAAAGGAAAGTTTGGATTTTTTTTTAGGTATGTAGCAATTATTTCATTACACGCATGTTTTTATTTTTTGATAGTACACTTTATTAACAATGTTTGTGCGAAATTTCGTGGAAAAATATCAAACAGTTTTTAAGGGGTGGCTTTTTCCCTTAGAGGCCTTTTTTTGGCAGAGCCTTGCGGTGACAATTTCCCAGGTCGAACAAGTCAACTGAAGCCATAAAAGTAAATAAATTTCATTAGTTTAGTGTAATTCCTTGTGCTTGAACGATCGTTTTTATGATTTCTTTTTTTTTTTTTTTGTGCACACGGGAACGTTTTATGCAAAAAATCAACTTTTTGGTCACTAGAAATTTCACTAAAAAATTCAGTTCGGCGAAAAAAAAGTTTGTGCGTAAAAAGTCGATCGTTCAAGCACAGAAAAATTTCATTACGAACATTTAAAAAAAAATTTTAAGAAAATCGGTTCAGTAGTTTTCCGCCAATCCATGTCACCACAAAGTCATTTTTCAAAAAACACTATTTCGAGATATTTGCGTTTAATGTTTCAAGTTCAATTCATGTTAGAAGTGCTGTAACTTTTTTTCTACTGCTCGAATCACTATGAAAATTTGAGAAAATGTTCTTAAGTAGTTGTTCTTTAAGATAAAGCAATAAAAAAATTTTCGATTTTTTGAAATTAAAAAAGGATATAACCCCTTAATAACAATATATAATTATCATTCATTCACTTCTGGTTGTCACTTGCTCGCATTTATTAGTCCAGTAGATATATAGCTCTGAGTTGCAGCTTCTGACACTAAGAATATGTTTTAAACACAAGTTTTTGCCACACCCCATATGTGGACACCTTTTTTAGCCGGACATTTCGACGGGTGTGTCCGGTTAAGAGGAATTCACTGCAGTTCCATTTTTATTTAAATCATTATGGAAGAGTGGTACTTGCATTAGAACAAATATAAATTGCATAGACCGTTTTTAGAACTTATGTATAAATTTTTTATTATTTTTTTATAACAAAATCCTAATTTTACTTGTATTATTGATCTCGCTCTCTATTTTACCTTCGAAAACTAAAAAAAACGTCGTTTTAAGTTAAAAAATTAAGTTGCCGGAAATCTGAACGAATATAATAAGTACAACGTTAGTCTCTGTAATAAATGTAAGGGTAATAAATACCAAAAAAAATATACATATACATATATATGTATGTAGCAAAGAGGCTTAAATTTCTCATGACCATACGCGTTTAACAATCTATTCCTGAGAGCAAAACTCTGAATTTTTTGAAAAGAGAGTCTCGTCAGTAACATCAGAAAATTTATTCAAAATTTCTTACATTTTCCTGGTATGGAAAACTGTTTAATTTAACGATATTTATACACCAAATTTGGTAAGGTTCATAATCTAAGGCCACAATGCAATATTCGAAGGAAATGTTCAGATGGGATGACTATAGCATATATGTATGTATGTATGTAGCTGCCATATAAAATGAACGATCGGAGTCAAGTGCCTGCATGGACAACATTTTCATTTGACAAGGCATCTTCTGGAAATTTGGCATATATTATTGTCCAAGGCAACTCTGCAATCTTCATTCCAATTATTCAGATTGGATATAGCAGCCATGCAAACCGACTCAAAAAAAAATTTAAATAAATACATATATGGGAAAAAAATTGTTTCACAAAATGGCGACTGCCTGAAAAAAAAATTTGTTTGGATCACTTTTTCTGACTATTTCGAATTTTTTTTTAAATAATAAAAATAAAAATTTGGGGATGGGGCTAGTTCCAACCATAGGCAAGCCTATAAAGAAAACTCTATAAAAATTTCAAGTAAATCGGTCCAGTAGAACCTGAGAAATCGTGGGTATCGTTCCGAAAAAGTCAGTTTTGAGAAAAACGCTTTTAAAGTTTCCCTAATGTCTTTTGTTCGATCAGTTCCGGCCAAACCAGTTTGGATGCCGTGTCAGAAAAATGCCTATATCTCCGAAAATAATTTGAATTTTGAAAAATCCTCGTGTACTAATATTCTCGAATATTTAAACTTTGAAAATATAAAAAAAATTTAGATTTTTTTAAATTTCTAGACTAGAATATCCCCCTAAGGATTTTCCTTTTTTTGTATACTTATTAAAAAAAAATATTAATAATAAAAATTGGAATTTTTTTTAGAGCTGACAAAATCTCCTTCAAATCTCGCTTTATATACCATTTAGTCAATTAAGGACCGTTTTCAGTTAAGTTGTGGTTAACTTAACCAAGAATTCTTCCTTCGCAAAAAACTATGGTTTTAAACAGAACTTAACTAACATATAGCTGCTAACCAGACGTTGAGAAAACGGCCATTACTGTAATCGCAAATAGCGAAAATAGTGTTGTTATTTTGACCGTTTTACTAATAAAGTTCTGAAAAAATGCAAATAGCTAGAACAACATACTGAAAATAATACAAAAAAAGTTATTTCACAGCTTTTATTTTACTTTTTTTTGCTTCAGTATTTCACGTTTTCAAGTCAAATAACTTGGCTTCTGCTTTTGACGCATATCGCGCAATTTATTTATTGCCGCTGTGGAAATGTAAACAGCTCAAACTAACCCTAAAACATATTTGAAAGATTCACAGTTGTAATAACGACATCAAAATTATAATTTGCATGCAAATGTATAGACGAAAATGACAGCGACGGTGGCAGTGACAGTGACAGCCACAACGACGGCGATAATGACAGCATACAAGGTCATTACGTTATTACGTCATTTGTGCGGGCGCAAAAACAATATTGTGAGAAAATAATAATAATAATAACAAACTTAAAAATTTATTTGGTTAAAATACAACAACACAAATACACTCATGTGAGCAGCATACGCAAAAGGTATTAAATTGTGAAAACAAAAAAGCAACAAATATACTGTAAGTAAAATAAAAAAAAAGAACCAACTGTAACACGTACACAATATTCCGTCAACGTCTTGATTTCTATGGTTTTCGATAAATTTTATACGCTGCTGCTTAGCTGACTGCTCGCTCGCTTGCTTTGACTCTCGCTTTTGCCTCGGCGTTGGGCTTATCGCACACTTTAAGCTTTAGCAATTCTTATTTGTTTTATTTATTTATGATTAATACTCAATGCTTTTTGAATTTTGCACGTCAGCTGCTTTTGCAACAACACAAATATATGTATGTATTTGTATATAAATATGTACATATGTATGTATGTATGTATTAACAACACTTGCACTATTCGTATAAGCACCCTTCGTTTGCTCGCGCTTCGCCAATACGAATTTTTATATTTAAACTTTTAGCTTCTTATCGCACACGTCCTACTACACCCTCACGTCTTAGAAAAATCGTTGTTGTTGCGCCGTTTTATCCGCAATGCATAAATTCAGTAAAGCACACCGAACCGATCTCCACGTACTCAGATACTCGAATGAATAGCCGCGCCGCATATTCGGCGGCAGTCAGTGTGGCGGCCTGGAGCTCCAGTCAATCTCAGTCACACCCAAGTGTGTGTTAGTTTCACACACACACACGCACACAGCTATTGCGATGGGGAGAATCGCTTGATCACAAATTGTCGACTGGAATTGATAGTGAAGTGAGTAAAGAGACTCTGGTGCGTGGAAGAGTTTTTGATGGCATGTAAGAGTGCGAGAGAGGGAGAGAGATTTCCCCCTAACACTGGTTTGAATTGAGTTTTAATAAAGTTGAATCAATTGTTTTATGTTCTCTGGCTGAATCTTATGTTCGCAGATTCTCCCAAATTAATTTAGTTATTCAATACAACACCCTTTCTCTCTTCCAATATTCAGGTGGGGTCTTTATGCGGTATGTATCGAATAATAGGAAGAAAAAATAAAGACTATTTCATGAGTTTTTGGGATGCCTAACACAGGACTTATGCTACTTTGGCTCTCCCGCAGCCAGACATATAGTACATACATACATGCATGCCGAATACCTAAAAAGTGTTTCATCTGGATATGTTACACCGCTATCTAGTAAACCGTTAATATCATAAGCATACGCTAATTCCATTTTTGATAGTTCAAACCTTAGATTCGGAAGGTGAACCCGACGGATTAAAATTTCACTTGAAACATATGAATATGTATAGTATTACATGGTCCGAAAACGCTCTAAAGCGTACCACAACACATCTACCTTCCGTATTGCACGATTTTGAATTCTAAAAGCGTATCTAACTTTCGAAATTTTATATGTGACAAAAATGGCGAATATTACTTTTTGTTCCAGAACTTACATATAAATTAGATCTTTCGAGTAGATCGCGAAATCTTGGATTTCAATCATTCCCTAATTTTTGAGATATCCATCTTTTTTTTATAGTAGGAGGCAGCATCGAACGGAGTGTGGAACTTTAATCCGCTAAATCTAACCTACTCCCAACTTATGTCTCTCCCACAGGACCACAGGAGAAAGACATCGATCTGAAATTTTCCATACGTTCTTTTCTCTCCAAGAACCTGCTTATATGTCAGGACCACGCATATAGCTGACATAGAAACTGAACGACAGAATCATGTGCTTTCTTGGAAAACTTTTTCATTTGACGAGATATTTTCACGAAATTTGGAATGAGTTTTTGCCTAAAGCAGAGGTCCAACCACGGAAGAAATTGTTCAGATTGACCTACTACAGCATATAGCTGCCATACAAACTGGCCAATCAAAATCAAGATAAAGATATTTTTATACCTTTTTATACTAACGGATTTTTCAAGTATAGGTACTTTTTTCAATAGCAACTATTCGCAACAGCATCACCCATTTTGAGACCAAGCTTTCAATATTGGATAATATTCGACCGAATAGACCACGTACAGCATGCAGTGAAGAAAATATAGCAGCCGTAGCTGCGAGTGTACACGAAGACCGTGGAGAGTCGAATCGTTGCCGTTCGCAGCAACTCAGACTGAAATATGGAACGACTTGGCACATTTTACTTCGGGATCTTAAATTGAAAGCGTACAAAATGCAGCTTGGGCAAGAACTGAAGCTGCTCGACCTTCCCAAGCGGCATCGCTTCGCTCTATTGGCTCATGGAAAATTCCAAGAAGATTCGATGTTTTTGAGCCAGATTTTTTTCAGCAATGAAGCCCATTTCTGGCTCAATGGGTATGAAAACAAGCAATTTGCTGCATTTGGGACGAGGAAAACCTGTAAAGATCCAAGATCTTCTATTTCATAAAGAAAAATCAACAGTTTGGTGTGGTTTGTGGGCCGGTGGAATCATCGGTCCATATTTCTTCAAAAATGACGCCGGTGAGACCGCTATCGCCGAATATTTGATGCCTGAAATTGAAGTTCGTGATCTCGCCGACATTTGGTTTCAACAAGACGGCGCTACTTCCCACACATCGCATCAATCAATGGATTTATTGAAATAATACTTCGAAGAGCAGATAATTTCACGTTTTGCGCCCGTCGATTGGCCACCAAGATCGTGTGATATGACACCGTTAGACTTTTTCCTGTGTGGATGTGTAAAGTCTAAAGTGTATGCGGACATTCCCGCTTTGATTCAGGCCTTGGAGCAAAACATCACGCGTGTCATTCGCCAGTTACCAATCGAAATGCTCGAACGAGTTATGGAAAATTGGACTTAATGGATGGATGGACCATTTCAGACGTAGTCGCGGTCTGAATTTGAAATCTTCAAAAAATAATTACCAAAGAATGTTCTTTCGAATGATAATAAACATTCCCCATTAAAATTGAAGTTTCTGGGTTTTTTTCTTAAAAAAAGTAGGGAATCTCGAAAAGGATCACCCTATAAAATGCAACTCTGAAGTATATTGTGGACCAGTGCAGCCGAAGTTAACGTTTTTTCTTGATTTTTATTATTTTTTCCGCTTTTTCGTTTTATTATTTTTAAAAAATATAATAAAATTAATATTCTTTAGAAATTCTCACAACAAAACTCTGACTTATTTGCTGCTCTTCTTATTTAACAATACTCTTTGAATTATTCTTGTTACACCAACACATACACATATGTATGTAATATACTTAATGTATTTGTTGTTGTCATTTTGGCGTGAACTGGCAATTAATCATAAAAAACAGTTAGTAAAAGCAAATAGTTAAAAGCAGAATAAACTTTATCTTTGAAGCGGCTGTTGATAAGATTGCCATCTAACTCATAAATGTATATAAACATATATGTATGTATGTGTGTATGTATGTATGTGTATTTTGCAACGCTACAAACCCAGATAAGCGAAACAGACTCGCACATAAATGTTGCAACAACAAAACTCAGCGGCAAAGCAACAAATACAAAACTTCTTGGATAAATTTTAGTTAACAGAATAATATTTTTTTATGCTCTCGATTGCTTAATGAATAAATAATATAATTAGGAAGTATTTTTTGATAAAATAATTATGAAGTTCATATGAGTAAAGTAAATTATTGCAAAATACCTATGACTGTTTGGAAACCCAGTAAAATATATACTATAAATATGTATGTATGTACTATATATGCATACATACATATATATGTATACATATGTATGTATGTTTATGCATTATTTATGTACGTAAGTACATTAGTCATTGCTACTAAACCCAGGAACTCTTAAGTTTAACAACCACAAAAAGGAGGAAAACATCTTAATTAAACATAAACTCAAAAATAGTGAAAAAATAATGCTCGACACTCTTTGTCACACACACTGACATACATATACACACATATACACATACATATGCATATATCTTTGACTTGTGCTTCAACCCGCGCCCAAACTCTGCGCTAATTAAATTAGCCGCTTTTACGCACATTTAACGCAATTACTTGGCGTTTTTGACACACACACACACGAATTGTAGCTCAAAAACGAATGTTAGATTTAAGTAACTAAGCGGCATTGCATTGCATATGAGCATTCTCATAATTAATTATTACGCAAGCATTAATTGCTCTTTTTGTGCGCTTTTGTGCTCGGAGTTCAAATTGAGAGTTAAGAGGGCAAGTAATATGACAAATCTACTTATCGAGTTAATTGAAGAAAATACACTTATACATATGTACTTACTATATGTCAGTATGTATGTATGTTTGTATGTGTGCGTGCAACAATGCGATGACGTCGGCGTTTCCTTAAACGGAAATAAGCAACTACATACATAGTACATCTCTAACTTGCCTCGAGCAAATTAGGCATAAAATTACAAACGTAAACACATATTACACATCCATGCTTGCATATGTATGTATGTATGTAAGTTGTTGGTTCAATTTGTATGAATTTTTGATTGAATTCGGTCAAAGTGTTCGGCTGAAATAAAGAGTTATTCATGCTTCGAAGGAATTAATGAAGCAAAAAGCCGAAAGTCTTACATGTAAATATTTATTTATGTTTGTACTTTACAATATCGCCCACATACATACATACATATGTAGAGCAGACAGAAAATCCACTGCAATGGCGGAGCTGCGTTTAACTTCTCAGAACACCCTCAAACCTGAATAAAAACAAGAAAACACTTTAACTTCTAATTTGATTATGATCGGCCAGTCTCAAGGTTGCAAATAACGCATTAAAAAATTATTAACATTTGTATTATTTTTTTTTTTTATTTAATAAAATCAAAAAATAAAATAAATTTTAAATAAAAAAATTAAATTTTAAATTAAAAAACAAAATTTTAAATTAAAAAAATTTAATTTTAAATTTAAAAAAAATTAAAATTTTAAGTTAAAAAAAAATTTAAAAAATTTAAATTTAGAAAGTTTTTTAAAAATCTTAAAAAATTTAAATTTAATTTTTTTAATGTTAAACAAAAAAATTTATTTTTCATTCAAAATTTTTTAAGTAAACATTTTTTTTTTTGTTTAAATTAAAACTTTTTTATCTAAAATTTTTTAAGTAAAAAAATTTTTTTTTTTTTTAATTTAAATTAAAACTTTTCTTCACCCAAAATTTTTTAAGCAAAAAAATTCGTATCTCCGATCAGATTGTATGGCAGTTAGTAAGCGAGCTCAGCATTCGGCGTGTACATCTTCAGACCCCTTTATATACGCAACTTATCTGAGCCTCTCAGTAGCAATTCGCGGCAATACATCTGTCGACAATATCTACAGGTACTAAGTTTAAAACCTTAATGTTCAGTCAACAGATTCCTACCGATTCCCACTATCCTGCCAACCCTAGTAGCGGTAAGCCATTTTCCACCGGTTCTGCTATCATCCTTTTCGGGGACGGTTTCGTCACCCTGTGCGTTGGCGTCCCACCCGAGTACATAAAGTTCGGTTGCGAGTTACCCTCTCCCTTGTCCTTTTTTAACTTGGTACTGTCATTCTTGTATATACCTTATAGGTTATCCGAACTAGCTGTTGTTCGAGCAAAGTTCTTTCAGCTTTTCAATTAATATTTCGACACATTTTTTGCGATTCTTCAAGTTACTGTCAAATCAAAGCTGATCGCAGTTAAATTTATAAGTTCAAACTCTTTTCAGGTATTTGTGGACTTATGTTACTTAGCCTATCTTCATGGCCAATGGATAAGATGAAAGCTGTTTGAAATCAATCAATCTGCAACGAAGGGCAAGAGATTGCTTATTGTTTATAAAACAGGCAGAAACTGTCGACATATAGAATCTGATGTGTACATCTACATAGTATATGAATCTTTATAGTATTGACAACATACGTACATATGTATATATATACTTGTATACATACTTATCAATACTATAAAGATTAATATAGATGTACACATCAGATTCATACATACTTGTATATACATACATACATATGTATAATATGTATCAATGTTTGTATGTCCATTTGTTTGCCTATCAAATGAAATACGTGAATCGCCCTTATGTGCCGCACTTCCCCATTGCTTTATTATTGCCACACCGAAGTTGCCAAGGTCGAATTTCCGTTTCATTCGACAGCTAATAAAATCGCAATATTAACTCCCACCTCACTGCTGCACCGCAACCAAAATATTTGACTGGAAAAAGTGGTATTTTTAGAATTTGCGATTTGTGTGTATGTGTGTGTATTTGTCTGATCAAAGGCATGTTACCTGCTACAGATGCCGCCACCAACGCTACAGGCAGCCGCGTCTGTTTATTTATAAACACTTGGCGCAGCTACTAGTTTAAGTGTAGGAACTTGTGCATGTGCATACCCTGCGCGAAATACCATCTGCAAAGTTACGAACATTTCGTGCATTTTTTTTTGTTGCAGCCATGTAAAAGGGCTTGAGACATGCGGTAAAAAAGTGCATTAACCGGTTAAATAATGGCGGAGCTGCGGTTAACTTCTCAGAACACCCTCAAATCTGAAGAAGAAAACAAACAAAAACTTTTAACTTGACTATGATCGGTCAGTCTCAGAGTTGCAAATAATGCATAAAAAAATATTATTAATACTAAAAAAAATATTTTGTATACCAAAAAAGACGATTTATGGGAATTAAGGGGATGTATAACTTGAAGATTTTTTCTCACAGATAAATATTTTTTTATAAACAATTTAAAGTCGAAATTTTGATTAAGAATCGATTTTTTTTAGAAGCCCCAATTTTGTCAAAAATTTTTATTCTGGTTATTCCTTCGATTTGCTCTACTAGACTTAATATTATTTTAACGAAACCTTTTTGTTTTTTTTTTAATTTCAGAGGATCCAGTTCAGAGATATAGTGATCACCACAAAACGTCTTTTTTGAGAGGAGCTCGGCCTTCTTACTGCATTTAACCGCTTGAGAAAAAGCACTGCATCAATTGTTTTAAAATTTAAAGGTATATTTACAGATATTTTAGGTGTACTCAGCAAAATTTTTAAAGAAAAATCACTAAATATATTTCTAGTTAGACGTGATCTCCGATGGCGCTACACAGCGGTTCTCCACTGCTGCAGTAATTCCAAAATTTTCCATGGATGAAACCTGAAAGCAATTCCCTACTTGCAGATATTATCCTACAGCCGAGAAAATCAAAAATTGACAAAATGGTGGTGCTTTTTAAAATGTCCAATTTTACCCAGAATTTTCGTCGATTTTAGTCATTGTTAGGAGAGCTATACATACATATGTACATATGTACATATGTTTATAGAATATAAGATTTTAACCTTTGATAGTAATCGGATATACATAACTTTTAAAGGTATAACCTAGAGATATACAAAAAAAAAACGATTTCAAAGCTCCCACTCCATTTCGAAAATAATTTTTCACTAACTTATTATTACTTATTTTTTACTTTTAACAAATTTCCTCTCATTCGTGGAATATTTCCTACAAGGCTGCAAGCACAAAAAAGTACTTTATGTGTATAAACATTTTGATTTTGAAAACCTTAATGCGATATAAATTTAACAATTTTGAAGGGCGAAATATTTTATGAGTAATAAAAAAATCATTCACAATATGCAGCAAGTTCTATTAACAGGAGCAAATTTCCCCTTTCATGACATTCTTATCTAACAATATGCGCACATACATATGTATTTCACATGTATAATATGTGCTTGTATGCTCGAATATGGCTTACACTCCTTTTTATTACTAGGTATGTCTTTTATTTCTACTTCCTCGTTTCCGGTTCGCTATCGTTGGCAGTGATTAAATTTCAGGCGGCTAACATATGGACGTACAGTGATATGAATATGTAGGAATGTGCTCACAACTGCACATTTAGATACCTAACTTTTATAATCAAGCACTTACAAACATATGTGCTTAACATTCCTCAACAAATAAAACTGTTCGCATATACAAATGTACTTATGTAAATGTGTATAAGTATATGTTCATATGTATGTTCACAAATCCATTTGTAAATACTAGCAAGAGCGATATCTTATCAGTCGTTCGCTATTGCTTTTTGTTTTTGTTTGCCATAATATCATATAATTACAAATTGCTAGGCATATGAGTGCAAAAAGAGCAATACAAATGGTATTTCGTATATATAAGTAGATTTTGTATGCCTGCAACACATACTCATTTCAGTCAAACAATTCATTCCTCTCCACATGCGAACGCAAGCCTTTAAGAAGCTATAACGTTTATTTGCTTGGAATTGTAGGCAAATTAATTAGCCATACTTATATGCGCGCCATACGTGCTTCAATATATGTAAATATGTATGCATTTGTGTGTAAGCACTTTTGCCGGCTGCCAATGCAACAGTGGATGCCTTGCATGATATACTCGACTTCATACCATATTCGCGCAGTCAAAGACCAAAAATTTTTAATGCGAAACTGAGTAAAAACAAATTAAAATGTTTGATGTCTATTTTTGGCAAAAATGAAGTGCGGACGCGCCAATTCAAAAAAACTTCTGCTGACTTTGTCATTTTTGCATAGATGCACGTTGACTTTGCAAACACAGGGTGACCCGGATAAGAAATTTTAAAACAAAAATTGTGTGAACAAAGCGGTGGGTTTGCATTGAGATTGGATTAGCGTTTTTTCTCGAATTTTTGAATTTCCCAACAGTTATAATAAGTTTTCGAATCATTAGGTAGAGTATACTTTTAATATAAGTATGCAGTTAACTATATAAAAGATGCCTCATTCGCAATATTTGCTGACTCTATGTTCAAAAAATAAATTGAATTCGTACTCATTCGTGAACGTCATTGCATACTTTTAGGCAGCATTTAATCTATTTATACCCTACATTCTGTGAATGTGAAATTATTAAACAAAATTTCAATTTTGTTGAACATAGACTTCAATTTCACGAAAAACAATCCGACCAGCATATTTATTTTTAAATTTAACACTATTTGCATCATTACTTGCATTTTCTGCGTTCCTAGGTTAAAATCTTTTGCTAAGAATGTATTTTTGAATTTCTTATATTATATAACCTAATGAAATATTAATTTTTCTTGCTGATATTATTTCTATTAGTTAAAATATTAATAATATTTTCTGAAAATTTTAAATTCGTTCTTTCCTCACTTCTTGCATTATGAATCACCTTTTGGTGCTATGGTTTACGTCTATGCTATTATATGCTTTTTGACAGTTGTTTGAGCAAAACGTCAAATTCAAATGTCAACCAGGTGCAAAATAATGAGCAAAATAAAAACAATACTAACCGCGACTGCGCCGATAACCGCGAAATTCAAGCGATTTAGGGAGCATAAATCTAAACCTTATAGAAAGGAATGTGGTGTTAACTGAGAAAGGATAATGTGAAAAGCGAAATATTCGCAAAGTAGTTTAGTGCGCAAGGATGTAGAGAAAATGGCATAGACATACAAATCACTGTGGTGTCATATTTGGTCAAGTGCAGTTTTCAGTGGATTCTCGTTGTGTACAATTGGTGCGGATGAATGAATAGCGTTGGAATTTGGTGGAAAAAAATTATTTGATATCCTTTGGAAGGAGTAACTCATAAAGGATATATCTGTATTATATACACATGTAAGAAAAACGTTTTTATATAACGCAAACGTTGGAAAATCCTCATAAATTAGTAAAAAATACGAAGTAGTGTTATGTACATACAGATATTGTGCAGAAAAGTGTCTCTTGTGTATAAAGTAACTTACTTTTTGCGGTTTGTCTAAACAAGCGAGTGCGTTTCCTAAGGGATTGAAGGAAATCTTTTATATTGCTACTGTGTGTGTGCATGTGAAATCCAAGTGACACCCATTGCTATAGAAGCGACATTCATGAAAAATCGATATTCGCCAAAAAGGAAACGGTCAGCCGCGTTTTAGGTAAAGTGGCTATATGTACACCTCCATTTGGTTCAGACGAAAAACCAAAGCGTTGTCAATACAAATTTACCAGAAATAATTACTTAAACAGTTAATAACAGTTATAGGTAAATTAAAAAACCAAAAATCTCGCTGGAATCAACACTAACAGCAAATGTTGAGTTTTATATGATACTTGTGTTGTTGTCATTTGTCCTAAATTCCATTAGTCGCGTGCTCAATTATATATTTTAGACAATAACTCGTATACTCACGCATATTCACATATTAAGTGTACATATGTATGTATGTATTAATCCATTATCCTCACTGCCATCAACGTAGAAGCTACCACGTACCACCAAATTTCTCGTTCTGTAAATTCTTTGTCTACTTAAACTGCCTATTTCTGTGTATGCATTTTTTTACAAAACGTCCTCAATTCCTTCACTCATTACTGCAGATGAGTCATGTGCGTCCAAAAATATTCGAATACTTTAAAAAACTTTAAAGTAACAGTGATTTGTGCGGATCGTAAATCAAACGCTATTTAGTGCCCTAATTGGAAAATTGTACATAAATAAATGTGAATGTTTGCGGACGAAATTTAAAGTCCTTTCGGTTATTATTACAATTATAATTATTGACTTGATACTACGTTTGGAAACAAAATGAAGACGCGTCTTGTTTCGTTAACATACCGCGGCAGCGCCTCTGTGGATCCGCGCTACTCCGCCGCAATGTTGCCATGGACCATAAATGATATTCGCTCCACTGAAAGCTACTCGAAGGTAATTGTTATTTTTGCATTGCTTTATGAATGAAAATAATTTAAAACTTACTATACAGAGATCAAGGTAGATAATTTTTTCGATAAAAAAAATATATTTTTTTTAAACCCAATAGAAAAGGAAGATAAAATAGTCAAAAATAAATTAAAAAAGAAGAAAAAGAGGCACGTGGATGTTGGAGAATGTTGCAAGTGATCATAAAAACAACAAAAATATATGTTATCGGGAAAATATTTCCCATTCAATGCTATTTATATTTAACAAATTAGAGGTTATGATTCTAACCATTTAAATTCTACCATAGTTCTTATCTCCTTATAAGCATCATTATAAATATATATGTATGGTACATACATTGTTTATTTATCCCTGCAGTGTCAACTAGGCAATCTTGCGCGCTAATTAAGCGCCACAAAAAAGTACCCATCAACCACAAAGTCGAATGACCATACCTTTGCGGGTTCTACATTTTCTGTCTCCAGCACTCCGAGTTGACCATAAAATGATTAGTTAAGTTGAATGCTTCACAATACTAGCACCACCAACAACAACGCCTAACACTGGCATTGACACCATGTACATTGCCTTTTATGACAACCTGCTCGTTAGTCGTCGTAGCCGGCATAAGCGTTCTATATATAAACTAAGTGTTGTGGAATAAATGAATAAATACACGCGCCACAGGATATAATCACTAAGAACCAATTCAATTTGCGCTGTTGAGAAAATCTGTAGTCATTAGTGTGCAACAAAGCAAAAACAAAAACAAACATAAACACTATATATGTTATTGTTGTAGCTATTATTTCCATTTATATCTGCTTTGTCTTTCAAATGAAAGTGAGTAGTAGTAATTGAATGTGTCGAAGGCTTAGCAGTTAGACGGGGGTGTAGTACAGGTTTAAGCCAAAGCGGATGTGTAGGATATGTGATGTAGGGAAACCTTAAAAGTGTTATAACTACAATAAAGCGCATTAGAAGTGACAGTTTGTTGTGAAAGGAACTAAAGCTGAAAATAACATGTTTAGTTTTGTGCAGTACACTCTATAAATATGTATGTATACATTCACACCCTGAAGAGGATATATAAAGTTTGTCACGAAATTTTGCAACACCCAGAAGAAAACATCGCAGATACTAGGAAATATTTATATTAATGATCAGCCTGACGACCTGACTCGATTTGGCTACATCCGTCTGCCTATCCCTCTCAGTTTTTCAGATATCGATCTGAAATTTTGCACGAGTCCTTTTCTCACCAAGAAGCTGCTCATTTGTCGGAATCTTCGTTATTGGACCACTATAACATATAGCTGTCATACAAACTGAACAATCAAAATTAATTCTTGTAAGACAAATATCTTATTTTGAAAGATATGTTGACGAAATTTAGTAGGGATTATTGTCCAAGGCAAATGTACAATATTTTTGAAAACTTCTCCAGATCAAACTTTTATACCATTTAGCTGCCATACAAACTGACTGATCAAAATCAAGATAGATATATTTTTATACTTTCTTATGCTTTAACAAATGCACCTGTGTAAGATATTATAGCTTCGGTGTAAGTAAATAGTGATATACATACTACTGTGCCCAAAAAATAAGGTGACATTGTATTTATTTTGAAAATTTTTTATTTATTCTTCCAAATCAATTTCATCCCCTTTAAAGTAATCCCCTCCTGATGCAATGCACTTATGCAAACGGATTTTCCAATCTTCGGAACACTGGTTGTAGTCACTTTCCGGGATGGCCTTCAGTTCCGTCTTCGCTGCGGCTTGAATCTCCTCTATCGTATAAAAACGGAGCGGTCTTTTGAGCTTGGTGAACAGCCAGAAGTCGCACGGCGCCAGATCAGGTGAATACGGTGGTTGCGGAACGATATGGGTTGAGTTTTTGGCGAAATGATCACAAATTACGAGGGCAGTATGGGATGGTGCATTATCGTGGTGTAAAAACCAAGCCTTTTTAGGCGGATAGCGTTACGCAAACGACGCATAACGTTCAAACAATATTCCTTGTTGACTATTTGACCGTTTGGAAGGAATTCATAATGCACAACACCACGATAATCGAAGAAAACAGTCAACATGACCTTGATTTTTGAGCTACTTTGGCGCGATTTTTTTGGTCTCGGCTCTCTTTTGACACAATATTCGCTCGATTGATCGGTTGTTTCGGGGTCGTAAGCATAGATCCAAGTCTCATCGCCAGTTATAATGCGTTTCATGACACCCTGCTAGTCGGAAAGCATCGTTTCACACACTTCAACGCGACGCCTTTTTCCAAAAAATTCAATGTTTTCGGTACCAGTCGAGATTTGACGCGCTTGAGGCCCAAAACATCCTTCGAAATGGTATTGGCTGAACCTTTCGATATGCCAACTTCATCAGCAAGGTCTCTTATTGTTAATCGACGGTTTTCAACACCAAATCTTTGATTTGTTGAACGTGAGCTTCGTCGGTTGAGATTGATAGTCGCCCTGGACGCTCTTCGTCTTCGACACGATCACGGCCGGCTTGGAACTCACTATACCACTTGTAAACATTTTTTTAGACATAGCCTCATCACCAAAGGCTTTCTGCACCATGCTTAACGTATCCGCAGCAGAAAATTGATTCCGTAAACAAAATTTAAGGCAAATTCTTTGCTCAACAAATTTCGAGATCGCAAAAAACTCAGTTTTAGCAGCTCGCAAAACGACACGTATCTCAAACACTAATCAATATTTTGACATGAAATTTGACATAAATGTGACTGACAGTACTACCAACCTAAAAAAAAAATAATTCTCCAAATCCTTCGACACGTGCAGTTTAAATTCAAATGTCACCTTATTTTTTGGTCGCATTAGTATATCGAATATGAATGATATTCGTACCTAATCAGGAGCTCATACTTCATTAATCATAGTCTTTACACATACTAATGAAAATCATAAAATATATAATTTGCTGTCTTATATTATTTGCTTGGGCAAATTTCCATCTCACATGCCTTAATAAGTATCCTTACATCCATATTTGAATATGTATGTATATCTACAAAAATATTCTCACATCCAATTCATCTATGTAATTTGGTAGGCAGCAAATTACTCTATTCGCCAGCCTTTTATATGTATCACACGAAGTTTTACTACTTAAATATAATATAAAGGAAGGGATTCGTTCCATAAATTTGTATGAACAATCTAAAAATAGACCACTCTCAAAGTTTGCTCAATTTAGTATACTCTTCAACCAATACAGTAGGTATTTTGGTATACCAGTATGCACACATACATATGTATACACAAATATTATATATACATGTATGTATATACATATATACAAGCGGAATTGCGGTTTCTTTTGACTACCCAATTATTATGCTATTTTATGCTTTTGACCACAACTTTTTGCCAGCAGATATACTAACATAAATAACCACACATACATATAACTACATTTTTATGAAAATAAATTGGTATATGTATAAGGAAGTATATTACAGTAACATATATGCGAAAAATTTCTTCTGTGTCAAAATAAAATTATCGATCCTTTCTAGCGAGGGAAGTTGACGTCACTACATTAAGTCCAATTGTCTCCTCCTTTCACACAACATTTCCGCCTGCCAATGTTCACAATTTTTTTTTTTAACGAGACTTGTCATACAGCAGTGGCACTCACACTATTATATTGACATAATCCGATTGTCCTCGGCAAGAACATAAAACGTCGTCGCCAAGCGCCTATCAAATATGCCACCGCTAAAAATTCATACATTAGCGCCGAAATTGAACATAAAATTTGCATAAAACAAGTCGGAAGGTGTTTTTGCTATTGCCTTTACTGCATGGGTCATAAATAAACTGTAGTAACAATTGCCAAGCATAAAAAGCAGTGGTAAACTAGCATACGAGGGTACAAAACGTCACTGCTGTCGAGTGACAAGAAAATTAGTTTATGAAATGTCAATAAAAATATATATTTTTCATTGCTGTTCTGAATAACTGATTCAATATAGCCCATCTACAAAAAAGAGCGGGCATGCCATGCCATGTTTGTTTATGGATTTGTGTTAAATTTTTTCAGTGTATTCAGCCTTTTCATCAAGTCACGTTACACTTCGGTACAACGCTTCAAAATTATTACGCAAATTCATGTTCAACGAAAAATCGTCTTCTCAGATGAGGCCGATTTCTGGCTTAATGGTTTCGTCAACGAACAAAATTGTATGTCAAATACTCGTGTGGTTCAGGAAACACAACTTCTTCCCCAAAAATTTATATCACTCTCGAAATAACAGCCCTTGGCCGGATAAAATCCGGGTCAATTCCGGTACGTAGAACCGGCTGTTGTGGGAATTGAAAATGTCCCGTTTCTTGTTGGTATAGTGCCAACATCCTCCTTATTTCTTTCGAAAAGAGAAAGAAAATGACGTTATCATCAATAGCGAGCCTTATAAGACTTATGTGATAAAATCGAGCAGGACGATCCCTATTTCAAACAAGACGGTGCGCTGCCTCATGTTTCACGTCTAAACATGGAAACGTTACGTGCAGAGTTTGGACTCGTCATGTCTCATTCCACACACCAAATTGGTATCAGTATTTTCAGATATTTCCTTTAAGCTGCTGGGTATTCCTATAACTATAATAATTATTGCCGTTGTGTTTTGACGGCATAGCGGCCTAAAAGCACTAATTTTGCATGAAAACATAAAGAAAAAAGTTGAAAAGGAGGCGAAATATGATGTTAGGTTAATAAAAGAAAGCTATAAAATGAGTCAGTGTAGATATAGCACAAAAGCTGTCATCTACAAAAAACACAAAGAAAAGAGAACATACGAACTAGGAGCAAAAAATAAAATGGCCGCCCACAAAACGTTGTCTTGTAATGAAATTGAAATACAGACTCTTCACAGGCGATTTTTGTGGCGCATTTTTTGTCAGCGCCGAAGGTGCCAACCACTCGCCTTGTTTATGCTAATGTGCGTAAAAATCTACATAAGGACTTATTAGGACATAAAAATAATACCAACAAAACTTTTTATAGCACATTTGCAAACGAAGTGTGATGCACAAACAAATGTACGTAAATGCATTCGAAGAACTTTTGTAATCCATTGCGAAATTTGAAGGACTTCATTAAAATATTACTTTATTTGTGGCGTTTTAGGAGTGGATACTTTTTGGAAACAGTTTTGGTTTTTTTTTTTTTTGTTTTGCAAATTGATTGTTTTTCTAACAAAAAGGACTTTTTATAGTCTTTTTCTGTCGGTTGGCAAGATTTCTCGAGAACTACTTAACCGATCTTCATCAAATTTTACACAGGTCTTTGAGATAGAATTCTTAAAGACTTGGACAAAGGATTTTTTTCGATTATAATTATTTCAGAAAAAAATTTCGCGAAATTTTCACTGAAATTCTCATTTGTTTGTAAAAATGTTTGGCAAAAAGTTAAGGTTTTAAATACGTATTTTTTCACTTTAATGCTCCTGTAAGTACTTATCCTGCCAACGCGGGCACATCATTTTTCCGAAGGGTCACCGGACCGGCGTCGCAATGGCCGAGTTTAAAATAAAGGGTGGGCTATATTAAATTTTAAATTTAAAAAGTCAATAAAAGAAAACGGCTTTATATTTTTCAAAGGTCTAACATTTATTTAAAAAGTTGTTTTATGAAATTTCTTTGTGGAAAACAATTTCGGACAAATGACCACCACGGCTGAGTTTACAGTAGCTTATCCGACCACCCAATTTTGGAGTACTTTCTCGGTGGTTTCAGGCCTTATGGCAGCTACAGCAGCTTGAATCTCGTACTTTAGATCTTGAATTGTTCCTGGATGGTTGGCGTAACATTTATCTTTAAGAGCTCCCCACAGAAAATAGTCCAACGGAGTTAAATCGCAGCTTCTGGGAGGCCAATTCACATCACCTCTTTTTCTGATTATGCGATTTTCGAAGATAGGGCATAAAAGATTGAGTGTAGCGTTTGCTGTATGGCACGTAGCGCCGTCCTGTGCCCCAAATGCGAAAATTCTGGTTGTTAACGTAACCATCGAGGTGAAAATGAGTCTCGTCCGAAAAGATGATTTTTCGGTAAAATTGACCATCCTCGGGTTTTTTTTTCAATTTTTCCCAGTTTTCTTCTAGTGAATAGCGACCCATTTCTTAAAGTTTAGACTTTTTACTGAATATCTGTCACTTTCCGAATGGTATTTGACGTTTCCAATGTCGAAATATAGATAATTCAAATTTAAAACGTTAGATGGTCCACCCGTTATTTCCATTCAAAATTTTCAGAATTTCTTTGTTAATAGTGTATGTTTGTAACAATAAAAAAAGGAGTAAAATATTTAATTTTTTATGTGAGAAAAAAGTTGTTGAAGAAGTCTGTTTTTTACCCGAGAAAACCCATGTAACCCCTTAAGGTTTAGCCGCAAAATATTTATTAAATAAGCAATTGGTTATTGGTAAACGAGAAATATCAGTTAAGGTAGTACTCCACTTTGAAAATTTTTATTAAAAATATTTTTTAAACACACCTCTGACATAAGACATTGACAGTGGCAGAGCTGCATTCTAAGTGAGCATGTGCTATATATATTAGTATTTACTAAACAATATTTTGCTAAAATTTTCATATATTTCGCTGTTCTAGTATTGACTTAGCATGCTTTAAGGCGCGCAACAACTTTTGACCTGTGACGCTTCAACACACTTACTATGCATGACACTCAAACTTTACGTAAAAGTTTCGTATTACAGTTGTCGCTTACCAAAGTGCCATTGACTCTATACTGTAGCCTGGCCCTTAGGTGTCCTTATGTGCCGCCTTGTTAAAGTTACGCAAAAACAATTTCCACTTTTTATGAACTCTCAAGTGTTGGACACTAGTTTAGAGCCCGTATCCTTGCGTGTTTTTAGCTTGTCGGCATTATATTTATTTGCGTTTTTGGCTGAATAAAAATAAAAAGTTGAGTGGCCTCTTTTTTGCTGTCATTTCAATGTCGTTTGGGGGGGGTTTAAAGGAAGTGAAATTAGAAATATTTTGCTATAACCATTCATTTATGTAAACAGTGATTTGTTCTTTTCGGTGGTGTAGTACATACACCCTCATATGACTCGAGCAATTTGCTTAATAGAAATGTATTTATATTATATAATTATGGCACCCATAATGGACAAATCTCTTTCAACAACTTGTTATATATACTGACAAAAAAATAGTAAAACTTTGTTGATTATTTTAATATTCTTAATTTATTCTTCAAAATCTATGTCGTAACTCTCAAAGTAATCCCCTTGGTCCCAACACTATTGTGCAAACGTTTTTTGCCATCCTCGAAACAGTTGATAAAGTCAGTTTCCAGAATAGACTTCAATGCGGGTAGCGAATCACCTTTAATGTCTTCAATTGACTCAATACGCGTTTCCCTTAGCGGTCGTTTGAGTTTACAGAATAGCCAGAAGTTACACAGAGCTAAGCCAAGTGAAAACGGTGGTTGCGGCACGATATTGGCTGAAAATTTTGTGAAAAACTCACGAAGAATCTATGCAGCAGGCGACGGTGCATTATGGAGGTGAAAAAACCAAGAGTTGTCAGCCTATAATTCCGGCATATTTTTACGAATTTCTTCGCGCAGACGGCGCATAACACTCAAATCGTATTCTTTGTTGACAATCCGATCGAAAGGCATTTGGAGTGCACTACACTTCGATAATCAAAGTAAACTATAAACATAACCTTTATATTTGATCTCCTTTTACGTGGCTTTTTGGCTGCGATTCACCTTTGTCACGATATTTGGCGGGTTTATCGTCTGTTTCCGTGTCGTAAGCATAGATCCAAGACACAGCGACAGTAATAATAGTTTCGTGACAATCTGGTAGTCGGAAAGCATTGTTTCACAGCCATTAACGCAATGCTATTTTTCGAAAAAGTTGAGTGATTTTGGAAACAATCGTGCTTTCACTTTTCTTAGACCCAAATGATCTTTCAAAATGGTTTTTACTGATCCCTCCGATATTGCAAACATGCCACCTCTAATTATTAATCGTGGACTTTTAAGCACCAATTCCTTTTTTTTTTTATTGACGTGTTAATCATCAGTTGATGTTTATGGCTCTCCTGTTCCTGGTTAGTCGTCAGACGCGTTCTTGACCATCTTTGAATAATTTGTACCAATAAAAGTTTTGCTCGGGTCAAAAAATTATCGCCTAAAGCCTTTATTCCTTTTATTCCGCACACAAAATTTAACGGAACTTCTTTGCTGAATAATTTCACTCGCCGAATGCACTTTATGTGGTTCAAAAGGACAAGCGTATACTAAACCATAATGACTATTTTGATGTGACATCTGGCACTGACAGTTATACCAACATAGAAAAAAATATATCGACAAATCGGTTTTCAGGCGAAATTTAAATTAGAAAGTCGTACTATTTTTTGCCCACAGTAGTATAGAGTATTTTAATTATGTAGTAGTTCTAATTTTTGGAAAAGACCCGTGAAAGGAGAAACACGCACCACCTATTCGTCGATTTCAAAGCTGCTTTCGATAGCACGAAAAGGAGCTGCCTCTATGCCGCGATGTCTGAATTTGGTATCCCCGCAAAACTAATACGGCTGTGTAAACTGACGTTTAGCAGCACCAAAAGCTCCGTCAGGATCGGGAAGGACCTCTCCGAGCCGTTCGATACCAAACGAGGTTTCAGACAAGGCGACTCCCTATCGTGCGACTTCTTCAATCTGCTGCTGGAGAAAATTATTCGAGCTGCAGAACTTAATCGAGCAGGTACAATCTTTTATAAGAGTGTACAGCTGCTGGCGTATGCCGATGATATTGATATCATCGGCCTCAACACCCGCGCAGTTAGTTCTGCTTTAACCAGACTGAACAAGGAAGCAACGCAAATGGGTCTGGCAGTGAACGAGGGCAAGAGGAAATATCTCCTGTCATTAAACAAACAGTCGTCGCACTCGCGACTTGGCTCTCACGTCACTGTTGACAGTCATAACTTTGAAGTTGGGGATAATTTCGCCTATTTAAGAACCAGCATCAACACCACCAACAATGTCAGCCTGGAAATCCAACGCAGGATTACTCTTGCCAACAGGTGCTACTTCGGACTGAGTAGGTAATTGAAAAGTAAAGTCCTTTCTCGACCAAACTCTATAAGTCGCTCATAATTCCCGTCCTGCTATATGGTGCAGAGGCTTGGACGATGACAACAACCGATGAGTCGACCTTAAGAGTTTTCGAGAGAAAGATTCTGCGAAAGATTTACGGTCCTTTGCGCATTGACCACGACGAATATCGCATTCGATGAAACGATGAGCTGTACGAGATATACGACGACATTGACATAGTTCAGCGAATTAAAAGACAGCGGCTACGCTGGCTAGGTCATGTTGTCCGGATGGATGAAAACACTTCTGCTCTGAAAGTATTCGACGCAGTACCCGCCGCGGGAAGTAGAGGAAGAGGAAGACCTCCACTTCGTTGGAAGGACCAAATGGAGAAGGTCCTGGCTTCGCTTGGAATATCCAATTGGCGCCACGTAGCGAAGAGAAGAAACGACTGGCGCGCTGTTGTTTACTCGGCTATAATCGCGTAAGCGGTGTCTACGCCAGTAAAGAAGAAGAAGAAGTAGTTCTAATTAAGTGATATAAATTTAATTCACAAAGGTTTTAGCTAATATCCTTAGCATAAATGTATGCTCTGAGAAACAATGAAGCAAAAACGTGGCCTACATTTCGGCGCATACCTCAATATCAAATTTAAGAAAACTCTCTGTGGCGAATACGAAAAAAAACCTTTATTTTAAACATTTTTAAAAGTTTAATAAAATTCATAAATTACTTTAACAGTAATTGTAAACTTCAAATTTTATATCTTTGTGTTTGTTTTCTTTCATTAAATACGGCAGCTCAATTTCAATTTCAACTAAAAATCTGAAGTCCACCATTCATTTCCCAGCGGTTCCCAGCAATTATTCCATTGCAACGCGTCATGAATTCAATACTTTTGCAACGTTACTCGTCCTTCCTCGCCGCTGCTGTCACTGAGCACAGCTGTGCGGGCGAACGAGTGTAAATAACGAATATAACTGCCATTGGGACCATGAGCCGCGCAAAGCGCTTGGCTTGCATTTTTGCCGCATTTACTCTTGTTGGATTTCATTAAAATGCGCAGCATTACTCCGCTGGCAGCAGATGAATTGTTTGAATGGCTGGTGGTTTATTTGTTTTCGGTTGATTGGTTGGGTGGCCAGTGTTTGTGGGTGGGTGAACGGCGGCAGGTGAATTGAATGCTTCGTTTGGGTTGCCAGTTGGGTGGTGTGGGTGTGTTTGGTCAACGTTCCTGAACGTACCATTTCCGTCTCCCTGGTGTGGCCCGTCTACATGGGCATTCAAAATAATGACACTTTCGGGCACGTGCTTCTTAGATGTTTTTGTTTTATAAATTGTAAAGAAAATATAAAAATGAAATGCAAATCCAGTGAACACATAGAGTATATATACGTATAAATTATATAACATTCTTTAGGATTCCCCGGCACCCGGATTAATCGAATATATCACTTTTCCGGCAAGTAAGGTCTTTTTTGCAATGATGAAATTTCAGGAAACAAAAAAGTACTTCCTCATCGTTAGAACTATTTCCTGTTTTAGACCTGATGTAGCTCGTGGTAAACATATTGAGTAACTTGATAAAAAAAAATATCCGAACCAGTCGATATAATATACAGGGTTTTTCCGGAAAGTAATAGGACTGATTTTCTTCCGCCGCGAATGTCCTTCGGAGCGTGTGCGCACGACTGGATTCGATAGAGGGCATTCCTAGCTAACTAACGAGCGGCAGGTCAGTTATCTCCGAGCACGTGGAGAGTCAGGACAAACATTTTCGACGTGTTTCTAGGAGTGGCACATCCGAAAATGCAACGTTGGTTAGAGCAGAGGTACGCGATTAAATTTTGTGTGAAACTCGGAAAATCTGAGACAGAGACGTTTGATATGATCAAGCAGACTTACCCAGATATTGCTTTAGCAAGAAGTGGTGTGTTTCGGTGGCACCAGGCCTTTTTGGAGGGCCGGGAAAAGGTCACCAAAAAGGAAAGAATGAACAAATCCAAAGTGAAAACGATTTTCATTGTCTTTTTTGACATCAAAGGCATCGTTCACCATGAATTTTTTCCTCCTGGGCAAACTGTCAACGCCAAGTTTTACGTGGAAGTTATCAGAGACTCAAACGAAGGGTCAATCGGTTCCGACAAGACATCGCACCACGACAACGCCCCGGCTTCCACCGCCTTTCTTGTGAACATCTACCTAACCAAGGCCGGCATCCCAGTGCTTCCGCAGCCGCCCTACAGCCCAGATTTGGCCCCCGGACTTTCTTTGTTTCCTTGCCTGAAAAGGCCGATAGAAGGCAAGCATTTTGAGACGACAGAAGGGATCCAAGCAGCATGCACCTCAGCTCTCAATGCTAATCCGGAGAATGCCTTCCGTGACGCCTTCAATGCTAGGAAATCGCGCTGGGAGCTCTGCATCGACGCAGAAGGAGCATATTTTGAAAGTTTTTAAAGAATTTTTACGAATGGTTCAATACATTTTTTTAAATCGATTCAGTCCTATTATTTTCCGGACAAACCCTGTATACCGACAAGCAGAAGGACATGGACATCGACTCAGCATGCGACTCAGGCTGATCATTATCTATATGGTAAACCTTGGGGTTTTCTTTTGGTTGTTGCAAACTTCATGGTAATCTTAATCTATCCTATTCAAGGATAAATCTGAAAATATTTAATATAAGTGACTAATCGTCAATAAACCATTTGGCGAATTCAACACTATTTTGGGACTAATTATTTTATTGCACAGATAATTTTATTAGAAAAGAGAATAGTCAAAATTCGTTAATTAAAAAACATTACAAAAACTAATAGCGGTGTACTAAGTATGGACTTACCGTTGTGCTCTCTAACACTGTTTGAATGATTTTATGTTTACCTTCCACACTGCCTAACTAAGACTTGATTGTGTGACAACACAATAGTTGTGACATTTTCATTATCATGTAGAGACACAGGCACATCTTCAACGTATTCTCCAGCTTTCATAGATATCAGCAGACCACTCGCTTTTCATTTGCTGGTGCCTTTCAGACGCGGCGACATTTGTGTTCAGGAAAAGTCTATCCGCACATCATCAGCGCGAGATGAATTATTTGAGCAAACAGTGGCTACATCAAAAATAACGAAGCAAGGATAGAAATTGTGTCCTTTCGGCGACTCTGCTGGTTTGTGGCTTGTTTCTGATGCGCTCGCTGCCGTTATGAATGACAACATTGTTGCAATAAGAGTACGGAAACTTTTGCTCATTGCCTTTGTTTCAAAACTTTGATAGTTCACATACATACATACATATGTACATGGATATGTCTTTATTCTCTTATTAAAACATTGCCACCACAGTTACAGATATCTATGAGTTCCATGCAGGACATTTTCCCGCATTGGCATTGATGGAAAAATCAAAAGCAAAAAAAAACATAAAACTGGAACAAAACTCATCTCGCAATGGAAGCCAACTTTTGTGTTGTTGTTCAATACAATAACTGTACACAAATACATTATTCTCTCTCTTCAGTTACAGCATCCTCGCTCCGCTGTTCCACTCCGACCGCTCGCCGAATCCTAACTTTCGCACATTTTACATCACATTCCGTTCGGATTTACAGTTAATACATTGTCTCAAACCAAAAAAAATTAATTAAGTATGTGTGAGTGCATGTGAAAACCACAGATCTTCGTAATTTCATTACGCAGACGTCGTAAATTGGATTTATTTGCCTTACATAGTAACACCGTAGTTGCCCTTTTGTCTAATACATAAAATTGATTGAAGTGCTTTTTAATGTCGCAACTTTTATAGCTCACTTATTCATTAGTTGATAATAAAAATATTTAAATTTTTCTCTCCGCAATCAATTTCAGTTGCACAAATTAATTTGATGCCGATGTAAGCGTATATAAAATATTCAGGAAAAAATCCTTAAAAAATTGCAAGAAGAAGTAGAGTAAATATATTCTGTAACGCTGATTACTTGTTCCAAGCGCCTATTCTAACAGTGCGGCATTCGAAACAGTATGAATCAATGGCTCATTAATTACGAAAATACAACTAAAATAAAACCCAAAAGCATAGAGAGAGGTGACACTTGCTAATCTCAGAGTATTCTATACCTCTCATAAAATCCATAAGCTTTCTAAGAACGCTGAAAAAGCTTTTAGGACACCCCATTGTCGGTTTACAACAAGTATTCCGAAGTTCAATGTGATAATTTTCATTAAGCTTTTCCTTTTCAGGCAGCGCAGGATACTATTACTTGGCACAATAGACCTAAGGCCGCGGAGTTTTCCTCGTTTATCAATCAACTATTGTTGAGGTTGATTTAAAATTAAAAATATGTAAACTGTAGCCGCAAAGACGCTATAATTGAATCGTATGAAATCAATTGCAAAGCAGGAAGTACATTTATGTTATATAATACATGGTAGGCAAAGGTAGCTCTGAACCTGTTTTACTATATCCATACACTAGTTATTATTGGTTATTATAATGTTTGTTATAAAAGTGGTAATTAGCCGACTAAAGTGACCCTAGAAACGATAATTATCGTCGAACACACAAATTGAGTTTTTAATTGGATTTTTCTCCGAACAACTGTCCCGCAACAATGGGTCTACCTTTTTCTTCTTCTTCTTTACTAACGCAGACAACGCTTATGCTGTTATAGCCGAGTTTACATCAGCGTGTCAGTCGTTTCCTCTTTTCGCAATTTCGTGCCAATTCGGGATACCCGGCGGGTACTGCGTCGAATACTTTCAGAGCTGGAGTGTTTTGTCCATTCGGACGATATGACCTAGCCAGCGTATTCGCTGTCTGTCAGTGTCGTCGTATATCTCATATAGCTCGTCATTCCATTGAATGCGATATTCGCCCTTGACAATACGCAAAGGACCATACATCCTCCGCAAAACCTTTATCTCGAATACTCCTAATCCCGGCTCATTAGATGTTGTCATCGTCCATGCATTGCAGGATGGGGATGATGAGTGACTTATAGAGTTTGGTCTTTGTTCGTCGAGAAAGGACTTTACTTCTCAATTGCCTACACAGTCTGAAGTAGCACCTGTTGGCAAGAGTTATTCTGCATTGGATTTGGAGGCTGATCCCAAAATGGACGAAATTATCTAGGACTTCGATGTTACAGGGTTTATGGGACTGATTTTCTTCCGCCGCGACTGTACTTCGGAATGCGTTCCTAGCTAACGAACGAGCGACTGGTCAGTTATCTTCGAGCACCTGGAGGGTCAGGACGCGAATAAATTCTGTGTGAAACTCGGTAAATCTGCGACAAAGACGTTTGATATGATCAAGCAGGCTCAACCAGGCCTCTTCGGAGAACCGGGAAGAAGCCACTGATGAAGACCGTGCTGGGAAACCTGCTACTTCGACAAACACCGACAATGTATTTCGTGTGCGCAAAGTTTTGAATTCAAATCGTCGACTAAGTATTCGTTTAATTGCCCAGATGTTGAATTTATCAAAATCTGTAGTTCATGACATTGTGATGGAGCACTTGAGGATGCGCAAGGTGTGCGTGAAGAAATTGCTCCCTGACGTCGAGAAATTGCGGGGAGTGAAAGTGTGCCAAGAAAATTTGAACATGTATAAAAGTGAGCCCCAATTTTTGAATAACGTAATCATATGTGACGAGTCATGGATCTTTGAGTATGATCCCGAGACAAAGAGAGCATTTTGAGACGACAGAGGGGATCCAAGCAGCATGCACCTAGGCTCTCAAAGCTATTCCGGAGAATACCTTGCGTGAAGTCTTCAATGCTTGTAAGTCGCGCTGGCAGCGCTGGATCGACGCAGAAGGAGTCTATTTTGAAAGTTTTTAAAGAATTGTAACGAGTGGTTCAATAAATTTATTTAAATGGACTCAGTCCTATTACTTTCCGGACAAACCCTGTACTACATGTAATGATTTGCGTTTTTCTAACAAATCTCATGCCGAATATGTCGGTCAGTGTTATATGTACAGTCTGTCAAGTAGAAGCGTGTTCGCCATAACTTGGAATTTATTTGTCCGATTCGTTTCAAATAAACAACATTTTACACGTTTATAATATTTATTGTACGCAATACTTTTAATAAGATGTATAGTCACCGCCATTCGCTATTATGACCTCACACCTCCGACTCGTACTTTGCACTAAGTTCTGAGCAAGTTGCCGAGGCAATCGTTTCCAAATCAGCCGAATTTGTCTTGACAACTGTTTTTCTATCCATATTGTTTTTCCTCTGAGTTTCTGCTTTACTATTGCCCACACATTTTCTATCGGTTTGGCATCAGGCGACTGTGAAGCCCAATCTAACATCTCAACACCATTTTGCTGTTTCCACTCTGCACACATTCGACTGCGATGTTTGGGGTCATTGTCTTCTTGCAAAATCCAAGAGTGTCCTCTTCTCCCAAACATTTACGCAGCAGATGGTAATAAAGCTGTCTGATAAATTTTGTTCATCAAAACCGCATTCAAGTTGCTGGTAAACACGAAGAGGCGTCCAAATCCTTTTTCTGAGAAACATCCCCAAACATGGACCTTCACTGGGTGTTTAACAGTTCGTTGGAGCAATCGATTGCTAGCGGTACACCAGGATCGATTTATGTTACTATTTGCCCAAAATGAAGATTTATCCGTGAATATTACATTATTCCAATTCCGTTCTGAATTGGCGCGGGCCCAGGCGAGTCTTTTTTCAACGTGTGATGATGAGAGCAACGGTTTTTTAAGAGAGCTGCGGTATTTGACGTCGTTAGCGCCTAAACGTTTTCGAATCGTCTCTACCGATATTTTAACAACACTTTTCTCTACAACTTCTTTAGCTTTACGCAACGATAAGCCCGGCTTCGTCGCAAACAAATCAAGGATCTTCTTGTCCTGCTTTGGTGAGGTCCTTTTTTTAGGGCCCCTCCCAGGCAAATCGTCGACATTTTTTACTTCTAAATACCGATTCGTCCACTTCGTTACGAATGACTTCGACTTCTTCATATATTTTGCTGTAGCTAAACGTGACATTTTCGGCCCTCTAGGGTGTAGACAAAGAAATACAGCTTCAAATCGCTTCTCGTGCGCGGAACTCATTTTTTTAAACGACGTGCACCTTGTAATAGTTTCACGAAACTGACAGTTTTTGCAATGCGTACTACAAAAATGATGTCGCTACAAAGGTGCATTCAAATTATTTTGATAACGGTACTCTATGTGCAAATTTTGCTGATCACGATTCTACTGGACAGACTGTATATAGCATATGTATATATAAAAATGCTTAGATTTCGATTCTTTAGATGATTTTTTCTTACTTATTTGATTTTGGATTTGAGATTTTAAGGGGAAAAATATTTTTCTCCGGCAGACACATATTTCAAAGGCCTTCCTGCAGATCAGGGGAAACCAAGATTTGTCTAAATGAATCGTCGATAATTAAAGTACATTAAATTCTCTAAATGTACAATATTTTATATTTTTCTTTATTAAATAAATCGCCTCATTCCAAGAATTATTTTTCTACTTTCATCATTTAATACCACTAATGAGTCTAGTAATCTTCCGGCACTGCCTTTACGAGCCTTTGACCTTTTTGAAAACCATTTGGAAACAAATATATGTACATATATAATTTCAAAAGAAATCTAATCTCGTACTGGTTTATAGTATATCATACAAATTTATTGTCATATGTACATACTCGCACATTTATTTACATGTTCCATAAAACCGGTGGTCTAATAATGATTGTCTATTGCACAATAACTGTACTTTACGTGAAGGTTTTTCTTCTCGCATTGTTCCAGCTGTAATTATTGCCTTTTATTGTACGTATTTGTTGTGCTCGTTATAATCGCATTCAACACTGTTGTGGCAACATCCCATTTCTCATTAGCAATTTGCGTCACAATTTGCCGTGGCTATCATTTTTTTCTAACACAAGACTACAATTTCAAATATTTAACTAAATTACTTTATACTATGATAGCGAGTTCAATTTGCATAGTACTTTTATGTAACACATACATACATATACATACATATATTATTCTACATATTTATCATTTGTGTCGATATGTATGAATTTACTGTGTAAAAATTGTGAGGGTATCTGTTTAAATGGTGTGTAGCTTGAGTTGTTAGCTGTAATACAGTACATTATTGATTTTTGTAATATTATTGATTTAAAATTGTAATATTATATCAGCTATTTATGGCATATACAACTCAAGAAATTAGCGTCACTCATTTGAAATATAGGTAATACTACAGAGTTGCCTCAGCCAACATCTGTTGCAACATTCCCTGTTTTTTGACAGATCACTATGAGTGGTGTCAAAGTATGTTATCTTTGTTCAATATTGCTTGCCATTTTATCATGGAACGACTTACGGCTGAACAACGTTTACAAATCGTTCAACTTTACGACTTTTTCGTGCGCTTCGCTCAACCTATAGTCAAAATAATCGGCATACTGAGGGTACTATTCGCAAGATAATTCTCCATCTTGCGTCCCAGCATTCATTATTGGGTAATATTCTACCAAACAGACCACATCCAGCACGCAGTGAAGAAAATATACCAACCGTAGCTGAGAGTGTACACGAAGACCGTGGAGAGTCGATTCGGCGCCGTTCGTAGCAACTCGGACTGACGTATGGAACGACTAGGCGCATTTTACGTCGAGATCTTAAATTGAAAGCGTACGAAATACAACTTGTGCAATAACTGAAGCCGCTCGAACTTCCCAAGTCAAATCGCTTCGCTATGGCCTCTCGAAAAATTCCAAGAAAATCCGACATTTTCGAACCCATTTCTGACTCAATGGGTATGTAAACAAGAAAAATTGCCGCATTTGGGAGGAAGAGCAACTTGACGAGATTTAAGAGCTGCCATTTCCTCCAAAAAATGGTTTGTGGTTTGGTTTGTGGGCCAGTGGAATCATCGGTCCATATTTCTCAAAAATGATGACAGTAATATTCAATGGCGACGGTTATAGCGCCATGATAACCGACTATTTCATGCCTGAAATTGAAGCTCGTGATATCGGCAAGATTTCATCAATAAATTTATTGAGAGCAAAACTAAATGCCAAGCATTTTCTCTCGAATAATAATAAACTTTCCGCATTAAATTTAAAGCTTCCGAGTTTTTTTCTTTAAAAAAGTCGGGCACCTCGGAATGGATTATGCTTTATTAATGACTTGTTAGAGTTTTTCACGTGGAAATCAAAAGTTAAAATGATGATCGTTGTCTTTTTTGGCACCAAAGGCATCGTCTACCAGGAATTTGTTCCTCCTGGACAAACCGTTAACGCCAAGTCCTTAAGAGACTCAAACGTAGGGTCGATCGGGTCCGAAAAGATATCGCTGCCGATTGGAAGTTGCACCACGACAACACCTCGGCTAACACCGCTTTTCACCGCCTAATAGCTATCTAAACAAGGCCAGCAGCCCAAATGTGGCCCCGGACGTGTTTTTGTTTCCTTGCCTGAAAAGACCGGTAAGAAGCAAGCAAACATTTTGAGACGACAGAGAGGATACAAGCAGCATGCACCTCGGCTCTCAAGACTATTCCGGAGAATGCCTTGCGTGACGTCTTCAATGCTTGTAAATCGCGCTGGCAGCGCTGCATCGACGCAAAAGAAGCCTATTTGAAAAGTTTTCAAAGAATCGGAACGATTGGTTCAACACATTTTTTAAATCGACATAGTCCTATTACTTGCCCGACAAACTCTGTATATCACTTAATCCTGAATGGAATAAATATTGGTACTGAAGTTTAACTTACTTACTAAACGTGACGTTCGTAATAATTACCCAATAATGGAGTGTGAGTGATTGAGTAATCAAAGAAAGTATCAATAGTCCATACTTGCAAGTTGCTATCAACGGTAGCACTAAACTAAAGGGTGGGCCATATAAAATTTTAAATTTAAAAAGCCAATAAAAAGAAAACGGCTTGATATTTTTCAAACGTCTAACATTTATTTAAAAGCTTGTTTTATGAAATTTATTTGTGGAAAACTATTTCGGACAAATGACCACCACGGCTGAGTTTACAGTAGCTTATCCGATCCACCCAATTTTGGAGTACTTTCTCGATGGTTTCAGGCCTTATGGCAGCTACAGCAGCTTGAATCTCGTACTTTAGATCTTGAATTGTTTCTGAGTGGTTGGCGTAACATTTATTTTTAACAGCTCCCCACAGAAAATAGTCCAACGGAGTTAAATCGCAGCTTCTGGGAGGCCAATTCACATCACCTCTTTTGCTGATTATGCGATTTTCGAAGATAGGGCGTAAAAGATTGAGTGTAGCGTTTGCTGTATGGCACGTAGCGCCGTCCTGTGCCCCAAATGCGACAATTCTGCTTGTTAACGTAACCATCGAGGTGGAAATGAGCCTCGTCCGAAAAGATGATTTTTCGGTAAAATTGACCTTCCTCGGTTTTTTTTTTCAATATTTCCCAGTTTTCTTCTAGTGAATAGCGACCCATTTCGTAAATTTTAGACTTTTTACTGAATATCTGTCACTTTCCGAATGGTATTTGACGTTTCCAATGTCGAAATATAGATAATTCAAATTTGAAACGTTAGATGGCCCACCCGTTAGATAAGACTTACCACATAGTGGAGCGAGAGGTACTGTGCAACGGCAAAGAAAAATTAAAATGACAGCCGAACGTAATATTTATTTTAAACACACTTTTTTCTTTAACATTTCGTTGCTTATATTTTTTCTTTTATAATTCAATTTACTTTCTCAATTCAAAATATTGTGTGAAAAGTAACGCCTGCATCATAAAACTTTAACAAGCGTATCTTTGCCAATTTAGTTAGCAAAAAAGAAAACTGCCGTTCAATACTAATTGATACTAAATTGACATTTAATGAATCGAAATGAAAAGAAAAAACTTAAAAGCTGTGAAAGCGAACAAGGAAATTGAGCACTGGTGCATATCCTGCAAAAAAAAATCTCACTCCAAAGTTGTTTGGCACAAAAAGTACGGCGACTTATTAAGCGGAAAGCCCCTCATACTACCCAACACTGGCAGCGTATTTCCGCTTGTTAATTGCGCGCAATTTCGTGGCAGACTTGCACTTTAGTGATTATGAAAGTTTTTCCTACTTTTTCCCAGGACTTTTGTTTCAATTAATTTAAGAAAAAACTTTAAAAGCAAAGTCATATGAAATTATGACAGCACGAAGAACGAAGGGGTAAACATTGTTTTTCGCAAGAAAATGAGATTATTGAATAATGCGACAATGGAAAAGTTTTGCCTCTCAAAGGCAGACAACAAGGTGGGTTGTTGTTTTGCTCGCTGAACTGTTTACATACATATATGCCATGTGAAATGGGGTTGTCTGACAGCCATTTTGGTGGGAAGGAGACGCGATGACAGCAGGAAGGATGCCGTAGCATTTGCTGCATGCAGCTGTGTCACAGCGAGGCAGAGGCCATTTAGGGACTTGTTGTGGCAATGGCACCGTGCGTAAACGCGTGTGCCTCATGGCTCACTGCTTTCTTATATACTTACTCATTCCTGCGCTTTCTATATTATTTTATAGTTCGCTAAGCCAACATAATATGCACTCGGCTTGCAGCAATGCGGTAAGCGATGTGGAAATCGCATAGGTAAATGACTGCAATGCCGACGCGTGCGTGTTATGAAAATATTTTCCAACACACTGCACTGACAACTCACACAACATCACAGCGCAAAAATTTCTTTAAATTCGCATTTGAATTTAAATTTGTTCTTGCTATTTCCACTCCAGCTTATTTTCAAGCATCTAACCATCTTTTCCGTTCTTCCAGCTCTCCGTTGGCATCGAAAATGGTGTGCTCGAGTCATATAATTCCGATTTCGAATTACAATTCAGTCATCCGCTCAAGCATATTGTCGGCATGTGCCGCATCGTACACAAGCAGAGCAACACGAAAAGCGCCGGTAACGGTTTCCTCCAGTTGAAAGCCTTCACCAGCGTCGGCAGCGCCACAAGTAGCACAGCGAATGGTTTGAAATCGAACGGCACAGGTGGTGCCTTAACCACCTCCACTTCGTATGGTTCGCTGTCCTCGAGTGCAGCACTGCGCGAACGGGAGCGCGAGCGTGAACGCGAGCAGGCGGCATTGGCCGCTGCAAATGGCGTGGATGGTGGTACTAATGAGCCAGTTAATGGCGGAAATGCGAATAATTTCATGGAATTTCTCGGTCCCATCACAGGGCTCGTGTACTTGATGAAGGATCCGCGTGACCCGTTATTGCATATTTATCTATTCGAATGTGAAGCGGTTGAGGAGGTAAGTGAAAGAATTTCTTATGAACCATTAAGTAGTCAACATTATTAATACTAAGAAAAATGTGAAATATTCAAAGAGACAAGACAGAGAAGTCAAGTTAAATGTATGGTAAATTCAAGCAGCTCATCAGAAAATTCATTAAAAGTTCTCTGGTTTCTAGAATTTTTAGATAACGTAACTCAAACTTAAATCGGATTAAATTATTAATATGTCTTTGCATTGCACTACTAAAGCTTCAAAGTAATGACGTACGACTTTTATCAGTTTCTTTTCCGCATAATTAAATAAAGCTCTCGAAAGCTTTTATTACGGAGTTTTTTTTTTAATTTTGAAGTCGATATTTTACTCTATTTTTTTGTATTGTCTTGTTCTGCAATGATGATTTCGACAAGCGATCTTCATATTTATACCCTGAACAGGGTATATTAAGTTTGTCACGATGTTTGTAACACCCAGAAGGAAGCGTCGGAGACCCTATAAAGTATATATATAAATGATCAGTATGTTGAGCTATACGAACTAGTCCCTCAGTTTTTAAGATATCCTTTTGAAATTTTGCAAACGTCATTTTCTCTTCAAGAAGCTGCTCATTTGTCGGAACGGCCGATATCGGACCACTATAACATATAACTGAACGATCGGAATCAAGTTCTTGTATGGACAACTTTCACATTTGACAAGATATATTCACGAAATTTGGTATAGATTATTTTTTAAGGTAACAATGTAATCTCTAAAAACTTGTTCAGAACGGGTTACTATAGCATATAGCTTCCATACAAACTGGACACATAGTTACTAACAGAAATGCACCTGTGAAGGGTATTTAGCTTCGGTGCAACCGAAATTAACGTTTTTTCTTGTTTTATTTACGATTTTCTGAGACCTAAAAGGTTTGAAAGTTCCTTAGGCTAAAAGAATGAAATATTCCTTCTTTTAGGAACTTTCAAGTCCAAATATAAATTATTGCGTACTCGTATGCTTTAGCCAGCACTGTATATACATACATTTTAGCTTTCCGTATATGAAGACTCCAAAAGAAACCCCCTCTTACATATTTCGCCTAAACTTATCTCTTTTTCGACCAATTTTTTCTTTTAAATTTGTATTTGTTCGATCCAAAATAATGTTGCATCACTCGATCAGCATACTTATAAAAAATGGGGAATTTTAGAATTCTACTCTAAAAAGGAATATACATACATATGTATGTATGCTTATATTTACTACAAAGAGGTCAAATGTGGCTAGTGAAAAAATAAGGGACTACGACCCCATATTTAAAAAGCAATTTAAACCATTAAAAGGACATACAAATATTTGCATGCGAGTGTACAAATGCAAATCCATATGAAATAAATGAAAATTGCTTGAATTATAGTATTTAATGGTATTCGAATAGCGGTTGTTAGTTCTATTTGAAATGACCTCTTTTAAGCAAACACATGCATACATATGTATATGTGCACAAATGTGTATAGGTTTATATGCATACATATGTATGTATACCTATGTATGTACAAACAAATGTGTCGCTGTGAATTTGAAATGCAAGTGAAAAAAGTTGTTTCATTAAAAAGCTGCATTTGGACAGCATAATATGAGTGAATTTCTGTATCCGTACCACCAGACCTTGAAGAGTGGCAAATCGAATGAGCAACTGGGCTGCGTTTGACTGGTAAAATGGAATTACAAGCTTCCAAAATTTTGATAGCAACGATTTCAACAATAATACTGTGCCCAAAAAAATAAGGTGACATTGTATTCATTTTGAAAATTCTTTATTTATTCTTCCAAATCAATTTCATCCCCTTCAAAGTAATCCCTCCCGATGCAATGCACTTAAGCCAACGAATTTTCCAATCTTCGAAACACTGGTTGTAGTCACTTTCCGGGATGGCCTTCAGTTCCGTCTTCGCTACGGCTTGAATTTCCTCTATCGTATAAAAACGGTGTCACCGAAGCGGTCTTTTGAGCTTGTTGAACAGCCAGAAGTCGCACGGCGCCAGATCAGGTGAATACGGTGGTTGCGGAACGATATGGCTTGAGTTTTTGGCGAAATGATCACGAATTACGAGAGCAGTATGGGATGGTGCATTATCGCGGTGTAAAAACCAAGAATTGTCTTTCCACAATTCCGGCCTTTTTAGGCGGATAGCGTTACGCAAACGACGCATAACGTTCAAATAATATTCCTTGTTGACTGTTTGACCGGTTGGAAGGAATTCATAATGCACAACACCACGATAATCGAAGAAAACAGTCAACATGACCTTGATTTTTGAGTGACTTTGGCGCGACTTTTTTGGTCTCGGCATCGTCATCCTTCAAAATGATATTGGCTGAGCCTTTCGATATGCCAACTTCATCAGCAAGGTTTCTAATTGTTAATCGACGGTTTTTCAACACCAAACCTTTGATTTGTTGAACGTGAGCTTCGTCGGTTGAGATTGATGGGTCACCCTGGACGCTCTTCGTCTTCGACACGTTCACAGCCGGCTTGGAACTCACTATACCACTTGTAAACATTTTTTTAGACATAGCCTCATCACCAAAATCTTTCTGCACCATCCTCAACGTATCCGCAGCAGAAAATTGATTCCGTAAACAAAATTTAATGCAAATTCTTTGCTCAACAAATTTCGACATGGCAAAAAACAAAAAACTCACTTTTGCTCGTAGTAGCTCACAAAACGACACGTATCTCAAACACTAATGAATATTTTGACATGAAATTTGACATAAATGTGACTGACAGTACTACCAACCTAAAAAAAAAAAAATAATTCTCCAAATCCTTCGACGTGCGCAGTTCAAATTCAAAACCTTATTTTTTGGACACAGTAGTATATATCAACCTTTTGAAAATACACGCAAAGCTTACAATGAAATCTTACGCCATTCGCTCATTGAGCCATTCACAAAAGCAAGAAAACTGTATCGCACATCAGTCTCTACCGTGATTGTTCCTTTCACATGAATGTTTTTGCAAGAAAGGAGTGCTTACAGTTTGTTAGCTGAGACGTGATAATCGCATATGACTTAGCCTCTCATTCACGTATGTTTATTCTTCCAATCCTTCTCTCTGTATAGAAAATAACCTTATTTTCAATGGCGAATCGAATAAACAAATGGCGTAAATCCCATGCCTTTGTTATCATTTGTATCCATGTTTGTAAGTATGAGAAAAATAACAAATAACATCAGAGTCCACATACTATGTACATATCGTCACCTGAAATGCAAATCAACGTATCATCAAAAAGTCGAAATTAAGTTTTTTATTGGTCATATCGTAAAATTTGAAGCTTCCGCTCTTAGATATAACCAATATATAAACATTTTATAACTAAAACCCAAATTTTGTTTCAATATGAAAAGCTTCTATTATATCGTTTTTCCTACGCCTGTTAACTTATGAAAAGTGTTTTTACGTTATTTTGCATTTTAAGTGACGATATAAAGGGTAATGCATTTTGAGGTTCCCTATTTTTTGAAAGAAAAAACACTGAAATTTTAATTTCAAGTTTAATGGGGAATGTTTATTATTATTCGAAAGAAGATTTTTTGATATTTATTTTTCGAAGATTAACTCTTTCAAATGTTAGCCGCGGCTATTCTCAAATGGTCCGTCCGATGAGTCCAATTTCTATGACTCGTTTGAGCATTTCGACGGCGCCAAGGCCTGAATCGAAGCGGGATTGTCTGCATAGACTTTAGACTTCACATATCCCCATAGGAAAAAGTCTCACGGTGTGATATTACACGATTTTTATGGCGAATCAACCGACTCAAAACGTGAAAATATTTGCTCAGCAAAGTGTTCTCTCAATAAAAACATTGATTGATACGATGTGTGGGAAGTGGCGACGTCTTGTTAAGACCAAATGTCGCCGAGATCCTGAGCTTCAATTTCAGGCATTAAATAGTCGGTTATCATGGTGCTATAATGGTCGCCGCCAGCATCATTTGTAAAGAAATATAGACCGATGATTTCACCGGCCCATAAACCACACCAAACCGTTGTTTTTTTTCTGGATGAAATGGCAGCTCTTTATTCTCTTCAGGTCGCTCTTTGTCCCAAATGCAGCAATTTTGCTTCCTTATATACCTACCACAAAAGGATTTACTTTCATTATCCAGCGGTTAAATGTCGTAAAATATTCATCAAATTTTGTTGTGATTTTACATTTGTAATGCAAGAGCTTACGACAGCTATACCAGCTATAATCACTATTTTAGAGTAATAAATATCCAAACCAATTTTTGTAGCGCCACACAACCATGGACAGACAGGTATTCGCTGTAATTTGCATATATGAATATACATACATATGTATGTATATATATGAAGAGTTTATATATGTATGCATATGTCACTTTTTCTGTAAACCGATGCAAAACTCTATGCAAATCCTTTGTGCACCGTTGGCAACAGTTATATTTGCATAAGCAAAAAAACTGCTGCGAACTGCTTGCAGTGGCGCCAGGTTCGTTAACGCCCTCGAAATCAAGTTGTAAACACCCGACAATGTCTGCTGGGTGGTGGGAAATTCAGTTTACAGTTTGCTCGTGCAAAAATAAAAACAACATACATAATAAAAACTTTCATGTGTGTTTGTGTGTATCCTTTTTTGTTTGATACTCTAAAAAGTCAATTTCCGAATTAACTTTAAAAAGTTTGAAATTAAACTTTAGTAAAAAATTCACGCTGCTGTAAGCAACTTTTCTCTCCTAGTTCCTTTTGAATATCCATTGTCGTATGTTCCAACAAAACCATAGTTTAAATTTTTAATGAAAATTGTTCGAAAAAATTATTTCATAAATTAGTGGAGAATTGTTTTTTTTTGGTTGGATATAACCTCCATACCTAATTACAATAAATAATTTGGGTTTCGTTGATCCTCCTGCTTCCCGACGTTCATTACTATTAAGTCAATTTAAAATACCCTATAGCAGTAGGGAAATCAGTTTCTGTGATAAAAATCGAAAAGATGTGTAGACATCACCAACCGTATAGAGGAGACAGGCAAGCCTTCGGTGCACACAATACAGTCTGGAGCTTCTCGATCATTACGCATCACACCAAATTAAAAATATTCAACTGTAATGTTAATCTACACTCCTACACGGCTGCGAAACATGGAATCTTGTAGCTTCTGAGATCCAAAAGCTGCAAGTGTTCACTAATCTATGCCTTTGCAATATTTGCCGCATCCGGTCTTATGATCATGAACAAACCAAAACCACTTTGAGATGAAATTTTCACAAAAAAATCGAAGTATAAAACAACAAAAAATTAATATTTTTCAAAAGTTATATTTTTTATTCAAAGTAGTTTCCTTGTAATTCGATACAGCGTTTAGCCCGGTCAATTAGCATTTCAAATGAGTGTTGAAGGTAATTCTTCGGTATGCTCTTGAGAATATCGGTCGTCGCCTTTTGGATAGCTGAAATGTACTAAAACCGGTGTCCTTTCATGGGCAAATGAAGTATTCCAAATAGGTAAAAATCACAGGGTGCCAGATCAGGTGAGTAGGGTGAGTGATTAATGGTTAATATGGAGTTTTTTGTCAAAAAATCAGTGACAAGCGTCGACCGATGACACAGCGCTTATCGTGCAACAGGCGCCAGGACCCTGCCTCACGGTATTGCGTTCGAGCACGACGAATGCGTGTCAAAAGACGTTTCATAACACCAAGGTAAAACACAGCATTAATCATTTGGCCAGGTGGGACGAACTCTCGGTGTACAATACCCTCGGAATCGTAAAACCAAATCAGCATTGTTTTTATTTTTGACTTCTGAAGACGACCGACTTCTGATCGTCACAGAGGTCCTCACAACCTTCTTGGAATCGCTTAAACCACTCATGCACATCACTACAGGATAGGCACTGATCACAGTAAACGTTTCCCAAGTTTAAAACAAAATTTAGTATTTGCTCTTTGCATTTTATGACCGATGACCAAAAGCTGCTGTCACTTTTTGATCGATAACATCGATTGTAGTTATCCAATTGTCTTTTTACGAAATGTCAACAAGAGATCAAACCTTTTATTTCATATACCCACCAATAGGTGGCGCCACTAGAAACAGTTATATCTAAAAAGTTATGTTTCTTTTGCGACAGACCTTGTATATGCTATATAACGTTAAAAATAACAAATTTGAGATGATATAAGAATTATAATAGAAGTACATTTTCCTTTTCAAATGACACCTCTTTTCGAAGTCAGCTGAAATTCGTTCTGGAGATTTAGGTGTCATGTCCATGTCTCCTCATTTTTACATCTTTTTTTCTTTATTGGCGTAGATAAAAGCTTACGCGTTCATAGCCGAGTTTACAACAGTGCGCCAGTCGTTCCTTTTTTCACTGTTTGACGACAATTGGAAATTCCAAGTGTAGCCAGGTGCTTCTCCACCTGGTCTTTCCAGCGGTATAGAGGTCTTCTTCTTCCTCTGCTTTCCCCGCCGTGTACTGGGTCGAGTATCTTCAGAGCTGGGGTGTTTTCGTCCAGCCTGTTTCTTAATTCGCTGAACTATGTCAATGTCATCGTCTATCTCGTACAGCTCATCCTTCAATCTAATGCGATACTCGCCAATGCCAATGCCAGTTTCCAATGCCCAAAGGACCATAAATCTTCCGCAGAACCTTTCTCTCGAAAACTCGTAAAGTCGACTCATCAAATATTGTCTTCCTCCATGCCTCTGAATCATATAGCAGGATGGGGATGATGTGTGACTTGTAGTGTTTAGCCTTTGTTCCTCTACAGAGGTTTTTTCTTCTCAAATGCCTACTCAGTCCAAAATAGCACCTGCTGGCAAGAGTTATTCTGCTTGGGATTTCGAGGCTGACGTTGCTTTTGGTGTTAATGCTGGTTCCAAGATAAACAAAACTATCTACGACTTCGAAGTTATGACTGTCAACAGTGCCGTGGGAGCCAAATCGCAAGACGACTGTTTGTTTGATGACAAGACATATTTCGTCTTGCCCTCATTCACTACCAGACCCAGTTTGGAACAAGTAGAACTGATGGCGTGAATGTTGCGGCCACTGATACAATATCAACGGCAGCTGTACACTCTTATAGAAGGTTGGACCTGCTCGATTAAGCTCTGCAGCACGAATTATTTTCTCCAGCAGTAGATTGAAGAAGCCGCACGATAGGGAGTCGGCTTGTTTGAAATCTCGTTTGGTAATTAGATTATGATGACGTTAGACATAGTTCTGAGGAATGAATCAAGCAGTACACATACATATTTTTGTATTTATAAAAGTCCTATTATTTTATAAATTGAATACGAATAATATATTTCTATCTGCCATCGGTTTTCTAACGAAACTTCCTTCCTTTTTGTCTCAAAATTCAAGGTTTTACTAACGTACGTACATATGTATGTGTTATAAAAATATTGTACATAAGTATGTGTATGTATAAGTATTGTAAGTTCGTAGCTTGTGTAGTACACTACAAATTTTAGTTGGTTTACAAATTTAAAGGAAAATTAAAATGAAAATTGTGCACAACAAATCAATTTGTTCAATTTAAATTGCCGCGATCACGAAAAGTTGAATTCAAACGCTGGCGATCGTCAATGCACTTCAATTGAGACTCAGAATATACAAACAGCGAATACAAGCGTATAAACACGTGTGCAAATACATATGTATGTGTGTAAATAAATGCAAATTAATAAATGTCATGTGCATATATAAAAATATATTAAAAAAAAATTACAGAAAAGTCAGACAGGCGGGAGTCATAGTAGAATTTCATGCATTTCTTTACCAACTTTCTAGTTCCGTGCAATATACGATACTTATATACAGTGCGCGAACTTTGGTTAGCCGCACATGCTTTTTGGTGGTTTAACATAAGAGTTATTGTCAAAAGTAATTGAATTTAGAACTTTTCAAAATACTTCTTTATTGGGAAAGAGAAGAGAAAATATTTTTACATTTCAAATGTATTACAGAAACAAAAAAGTTAAAATATTGAAAATACAACGTAACTCTACGCGAACTTTACTTAGCCGCATTACAAAAAAATTTGATAATTAGAGGTTTTCACAAAAGTTTAGCAAATTTTGCGCTCTTAGTACGAAGTTGCACGCCCATTCTTATTAATTACTTGGAAAATTCTGGCTGGGATCGAGTCAATTAACTTTTGCAGTGTACCTCTGTCCAGGTCCAGCCACGCCTGCAAAATTGCTGTTTTTAGCTCCTGCGCGGCTAAGTACTGACGCCCATTCGCATACACAATCCTTGCAATTATGCCCCAAACATTTTCAATAGGGTTTAAATCCGGACTTCGGGCTGGCCATTCTAGCAACGGTATAGAGCGCGAAGCAAAAAATTCTTTTGCCTTCTTGGAAACGTGGATGCTGGCATTGTCCTGCTGAAAGGTAAACGTAACTTCGACGTTATCCTCCAAATACTCAATGAGCACATCATCCAACATCTCAATATATTTTTCCGAATCCATTTTCGTCGTAATAAAACATAGTTTGAGCTTTCCATGGTAGGAGAACCCACCCCATACCATCACAGATCCACCCCCGAAATTACGGCTCATTCTGGGAGGATTATTTTCGCACAGATCATGCCAGTAATAACTGAACCCATCAGGTCCGTCTAAATTAAACTTTTTTTCATCAGAAAAAATAACATCGTGCCAGTAATCGGTCCAACTCATATGCTCCTTTGCAAATTTAAGTCTGGCTACTTTATGGACATGCGTAAGTTGTGGTTTTTTTAATTGCTTTTTCCACTTTATGTATCCGTCTGCAGCTAAAATCTTCTGAACTCTTCTTTTTCCAATTGGGAGATTTAATTTTGCTACTATTTTAGAGGCACTCAAGCGATTTTTAGTAGCTTCTTCTTTAATAATATTAACTTGCCGGCGAGTTATCTTGGTATTCCTCCTTGAATTTTTATTAGATACGCCATATTTATCTCCTAATCTCAGAAAATTTCTCACGATTTTCTCTGATCTTTTGATTTGCCGGCTGATTGCTCTGTTAGAAAGACCATTTTCCTTCAAAATTTTAATTTGCCCCTTTTCCACATCATTTAAAAACTTTTGTCTAGCCATTTCAATCACACTGTTGTCAACTGAATATAATCAAATAGAATAAGTGTAAGTGTTAACAAAACTTCACAGAAAAATATTAAAAACACAGAGAACTTACCGCAAAAACGATAAAAATATGACTGCGGCTAACCAAAGTTCGCACCAATTGTCAGACAATATTCAGATTTTGCTATTTTAGTACCGTTATGCTCTTGTTTTTGTATGCATGCTTACTTTATATGTATATTACCTAGCAACTATTGTTTACAAAAACAAAAATATTAAAACTGTCGCGTGTACAGTTATTTTCTTTATAATTCAAGAGTGCGGCTAACCAAAATTCGCGCACTGTACAATGTGCATAGATGTGTATAATATAATATTTGCATAAATGTACTATATATAATTCTAGTAAGATTTTATTTATTTTCTTACTGCTTTTTTGATGTTCATGTGTTAGCCGCACGATCAGTCCCGATTGTCTATTGCATTTGTATCATTGTAAAAGAAAAAAATTAATGTGAAAATATTTGCCAAAAATCGCATTTTACTTTCAGTGACCTTAGTCTAAGTCCATAGGTGACTCTTCTTTTTTGTGTGGCCAGAATACATACATACATACATATATACAATTCGAAATAAGTGATTTACGTAGATATTTATTTTATGTCTTCCCTTAATATTGTTTTCGTGTGGTCGTGCCAACTGAACTTTGGCCATCAACAAGGAAGAAAATGATAATATTAAGGCCATCAGGGAAATTATGGCTTACTTTGTAACTACGAATTTCAGTCAGAAAGAAGTAGTTTAAAAAAACCATTTCTTTTAAAATAAGGGTGATTAATCAGAGAGTATACTAGGATATACCCTGTTATTAACGCCTCATTTATATTTAAAGTGTCAAAGTCACACAAATTTTAGTGATAAATTTCGAATTATTCTGTGGTGAAATAAGAAACACAAGAGTTCTTCTTTTTCTATGGTTTCTCAAAGGACTACATATACCAGTCCACGTGCGATCTTCGTTCAGCCATCTAACCTAAATCAGAAAATCAAAAACGGAAAAGTTCCATGGGTTGAAGTCATATTAACTCGAGGATAAGCTCGCTTAAATTCCGGAAGAGATATTATTAACACTGGTCATGTCGCTGGTTTCTTAAGGAACTCTTATAGTAAATTACAAGCCAGCTGCATGCTTGATTCAGGATCGTGTTTCAAAAGAAATCGGTTGCAATATCCAGCAGTTTCCAATGCCTTTAATTAGATTGGAATATTCATTGGCCACCATGCTTTTAATTTATGGATTTGTTATTTATTTTGCCTTTTTAAAAGTTCCTTAAAGTTTTTTTGTATAAAATTTGTTTCGAATTCCTTATGTCTCAGCTGTGTTTACATAACATGAATTAAATTTGTGTTGCTTTAATTTTGCCAACGGTAACAAATCACTCATTGTTGCGGGGGACAAGTCATTGACGACTCATCTTGTCACTTCTAGCCACTGAATGGTACGATCACTTGGTCTAAACGAGTGCGTTTGTGCTATTTGTGTGAAATGAGAGATAGCTGAACATGAACATATGTAAATAAACTGAGAGAGTGAGCGCTTTAGATACAGCAATCCCGAAAGACGAACAGAGCGATTTTGAGTAATAAGTGGCGTGTTAAGTAGAAAGTATTACATGCGGCTAAAAATGATTCATTTTTATCTGGGTATATCATAAAGTTTTTACATTTCTAAATATTTTAAAATCATTTAGATCGAATTAAGAGTTTGTAACAGAGTTAATGCTTCTTTTTCGTCGCGGAGAAGTTTCTGGTAGACTGAGTCATCTTTAGAGACAGTTCATGCAGTGAAGATATTTTATATTTCTTGGCCTTAGTTTCGATCGAAGAATACTTCGCTTTCGTTTACAAATGGAATTACCTATAGACTCCGGGATTTGATAGCTGCCTCTTATATTGTCATCACTAGTGAATATAAATGAACATATGTTTGCTGTATATACATATCTACATATGTATTCGCAAACAATAAGTTCGTGCCACCAAGCGGAGCAATCGTCCGCCGCCCAACAGCGGTTGAACAGCCGTCGCCGCGATCACGTCGAACGATTCACGATTTTGCGTTGCCCGTCAGTTGAAAAATTAACAATTTGCCGTTAACATGCTAGTCCAGAACGCTCCCTCGTGTATAATGATTAGGCAGGGAGTAGAAAATATTAATTAAATTGAAGAAAATATTATTGAACGTCTGAAAGTGCATATTGAATTTGTGATTTTTTTTTTGTTTCAACGTTAAAACTCACCGCGCGTTTGGTGATCGTACGTTTACAGTGATTACTTATGTAAAACAGTTTTGACGGTTTGACGGGTGTTACAAAGTTTAAATGAGCAGCTGTGAAAATGTGATTTATGCTAAGTTTTTTTTAGAAAAAGTCGGCTAGCAATTATAAATATTAATTTATAATTTTAAAATTAAAATAAGAATGATTTCATAAAAATTCGCAAAATTTCAATTCGCCGCATAAACCAATAAAAATAGTTTATTGAAATGCTAGTGACCTACAAATAACACAAAGAATTAATTGATGCAAAAAAGTTTCCACTTGGTGATATATTTAAAGGATCGCACGCCACACTTCATTATTGGTGGTGTGATCTTGGTTGATCGCCAAAACGGTACATATGTGTATATGTTTGTAAGTGTTTCCAACAACAAGAAAAACAAACGTATATCCATAAGTGAACATATAAGCTTATAGTATAGTCGTGCTTGTGGCATGCAACCTAGCTGTGCCCCTGTGTGTGATGCAATCGATCGTCATTGATCGCACAAACGATCGATCTACATTAAAATTAATAAACTAATTATAAAAGCAATGTGAAAAATGCAAGTCTTTTGAGCATTGTAGCTGTATACAAAAATTGTGATTATACTATTGTGATATTAATTAAATGAACGCAAACAAAGGAGTTCAAAATTTACAAAAAAGTGATCTAGGAAGCAATTAAAAAAAATTAAAGCACTATTTGTCCTTAGCTGTGTCCGCTAGGGTCAATCGCAAGCAATTAACCTATAATAAAAAATAAAAATAAAAAAATATAGCATCTGAGGTAAAAGCCAAAAGAATCTGTGCCAAAAACGCCGAACTGCCGAGTAATTGCCCAGCTGCAGTTTTGAAAATTCAATGGTAAATTAGAAATCAAGTGGTTGCCATATTATCATATAATATAGGAAGTATTACACATATTTATACAAATAGAAATTGGTCCCTAATAGCAGTTCCGGCTCATCGACGCAGAGCTTCCCCCTTGAATTCCTCTAGTAAGTGTAATAAATTGCAGAAAACAAAATGTTCACGGTGCCATTTCATCGTGACACGATTCTCACCACATCGCTTAGCGATGCCTCAACATTGAACAAGAGCCGTACAGTACGTAAATAAATTGAGTATATGTAAAACAAATTAAAAAAATTAAAAAAAAAAATTTAAATAACAAAAATTTGTTTTGCTTTGTTGCTGACCGCATTTGCGAATGACATTGAAAGTTGTCTGTGTTTGAGCATTACCGAGTAAAGAAAGCAAGCAAAACACTAATAAATATCCTCTTCTTCCTCAAAACGGCAGTATTTTTTCTAACAGACAAACAAACAATTTTGCATGTGCATGTGCCTCTCGGCTGATCGTGTGTACTAATAAAACTTGTATGCAAATTAATCTGCTTCGATTTATTATAGAATTTCCAACTATTCTTGGAATAGTAAATCTCCAATATAAGAGAATTTATGTATGTGCTAACTTCTCGGAATGCTGCACTTGCACCAGAGCTAATGGATTGAAAACCGTATGTTCGCGGCTGCAAGTTATGGCAAAAATATTTACTTTTACTTTTACTAATAAATAAAATTTGAGCAGAAAATTTTGATTTTCTGTTTAATTTGCGAAGCCAATTGACATTCATATTTTCTCAGTAAATATATCGCTTTTTTTACTCAGCTTCCTTCGAATTATGAAAACCTTACAAAGAGAGTTTTATTTATAAAAGCTTTGATCATATGAAAGGTGATACATTTCGATGTTCCCTACTTTTTGAAAAAACACAGAACTTTAAATTTAATGGGGAATGTTTATTATCATTTGAAAGAATATTCTTCGACACTTTTTTTTTTTTTGTTTTTTTTTTTTTTTAATTTCTCTTGCAAATGTTGGCCGCGGCTACAGCCCAGATGGTCCATCCGTTGAGTCAAATTTTCGATGACTCGCTAAAGGCTTTCGACTGGTAACAGGCGAATTACAAACGTAATGTTTTGCTTCAATGGCTGTCTCGAAAACGTTGGATCTTCTTGGGAATTTTCAAGAGCCCATAAACAAACTTTCGAATATTCCGACCTCTAATTTGGATTCTCTTTCGTTAGTTTTGGCAGCTTTAAGAGACAAAAGACCTACTTTTGAGTAGTGTGATGCTACAAGTAAAATTTGTAGTTAATAGTTAGTTTCCAAAATGTCTGTTGACTAACCCACATCGCATTCGATATCGCAGGAAATTTGACAGTAATCTTTTTTTCAGAATTCTACCAAATTTTTAATGTTTTCAGGAACATAAACGTTCTCTTTTATCGCATCGAAAGTCGGAGCGCGGAACTTTAAATTCGTTACTCAAATTTCACATCTCTCTCACAGAACCACTGCGCTAAGTATTACTTCATGGGATAGAAGAAGTCTTGTCATTATTAGAGCTGACGCTTCGCTGACAGCTGTCCATTTGACAAAAGACTTACACCTATATAATACTTGTTCAGAGTCTTCTATGAACTCTGTACACCTCAGGCAGATGGGACAAAGGTCATGACGATGTTATAAAGATAGCTTCTAAAGCATCCATTGAATACGATTGGATTATGTAAAAATCCAGTTCCCCATTTTTGTCTATCTATGTATCGAATGGATGTCTGCTATCAATATGTTAGTCCACCGTCCTTTGCATGAGATTTTGCCACATTGTGATTCTTTCGATTCTATCCTAAAAATTCATTACCGTGGATATCAACTCCGCTTAAGTTTCAATAACCAACATTTTTGGCTTATTACTTGCGCCGAAGGACTTGAGTCTTTTAATTACCCAACCCGCCTAAGTATCTCAAAAAGCTGGTATTTTTCATGAGGCATTTAGTTCGGAAAGCACTTAGCTTAGATCAAAAGTAGAACCGCATACAATATAAGTCATCTCATTATTTGTTTGTTTTTTCTATTCATCTTATAAGTAGTAGTATAATCATTGTCGTTGTTGTTGTGGGATTTCCAAATTATGTCGAATCGAATTGGCAAATTTTCGATTGGATATAAATACCGACCCATTTCGAATTACGTAGACTCCACTAAATGATATTGGCAATATTAAACACCCGAACTTTCGGAGTTTACGAAAATGAAATTTCAAAACAATTTGTTCAATTTGACAGTTGGATTTGACATTACAACACTGTACTTCAAAAACTTAAACTATCAGTTAATAAAAAGTATACAACTTTTATCATAATTTCCTGAAAACATTTAAGTATGTTATGTACAAGTCTTCTCTGCCTGATTACAACGCATTGCCGTCAATTTCCGCATAATAAAGTGCAATGATATTCAATTAACAGCGTACCGGCGACGCTCGGTTTCTCACAAGCTCAGTGCATTTTCAAACAGTTATGTATAAGTATGTATAGTATGTACATACATAACATGTATAAATGTATGTGCTATATGCAGTATTTATAAACAATGCAAACGTTAATAATTGGCAATAAACATTTACAACGAAATCAGCGTGTGTGCACCGTTAATAACATTCGGCCACCGACTGCCCACATAACTGGTCGGCCATGTGATAAGCAGTCGCTGGCTGGCGGTTGTTTTGGTATAAAAAGCTTAATATTAATTCAATTAAAATTGTATTAAAAGCAATGTGTATTAAAAGCAAGTGCGTAAACGGCTGTGTATGCATACCTACATATGTATGTACATTGTACGAGTATGCAAAGACGCACGCACAGAATTAAAGATAAATAAATATGCGCACAAACACGTTCCTTTATTGTAGACAAAATCATCTTTTGCCCCCACAATTGTTGTGTTATTTTAATAAAAAGCTAAATTGATTGAAATTCGGTAGGGAACCACAACACATTTTAAATTGATTTACATATGTATGCATGTACAATTGTATGTATGCATATTCAAACATACAAAAACAACGTCATAAATTAATTTATAAAAATAAACAAATCGCTTTCATTGAAGTTTGAATGAACGCGTCTAAGTTAAGCATGAAACGCTGGAAAAACGATGAAAAATATTTATGTTGAAACATATACATACATATATACACATGTACATATGTACCTATAATCCTATTTACATATGTAAGCAAAGGTACTTGCACACCTGAGTATGTACTTAAGTGCAATGGTTTTTAGAACTAAGTATAACAATAAGTTTGTGATAGGTGATAGCTGTGAAAACAGTCAAAGTAAATACATATGTATGTATTATAAGTATATGTTTGAACTTTATGCTTAGTGATATTCGCAAATTATCATGCAATCTTGTTCCGGAAATACATTACAAATCTTTCAAATTTATTTGCGATTATCATTGTGGCAAATAAAGCCTAATATTTAGTTATTCATCAATTTTTATTTGGTCGCCTTTAAAGTAACTCCCATCAGATGTAATATGCTTATGCTAACGAGTTTTCCAGTCACACTTTTCATAAGCAGTTTTTGGATTGGCCTTCAGCTCCTTCAGCGGATTTTTTTTATCACTTCGATCGACTGAAAACGGATTCCCTTCCGACGATTGTTGACTTGTATGCATGTCACACTCCTAAACCCATGTCTCAACGGCAGTTATAATGCTCTCCTTGAATGTGGGATCGGAATTCCCACGATTAAGCATATTCCAAGAGACCGGTTTACGATCGAGCTCGCTTGCATCTTTCTAACACTTGCCTAACGATTTTCAAGCACCACATCCGCCACTTATTTAATATTTTCAGTTGAAGAGGTCGAAGGTCGTTCAGAACGGGGCATGTCTGCAACGATCTCTCGATCGTCTTTGAAGGCTTTGTACCACTTGTATGCTTAATATTCTCGAACGAATGTCCAGGCTGTCCTTCATTAAAGCTTAGTGGGTAAGTAGTTCCAGCTTGGTAATCAAATCATACTAGGCCAACTAAGTGAAGAGATTTGAGTCAAACAACGTTTGAGGAAGTCAAGAACTGATCAATTGGAAATCATATTCAGCGCTTTGTTGGCGATATAAGGCCAGCTATATTGGAAAAAGTAATGAAAAATTGGAGTGGATGGATGTTTTGTTGCCCTGAATATCGAGCAAAGTTCGATGGTCTTAAGTGTCCAGATTACGAATTTATTCGTCAAAGTATTGAATGCGCTCTTGTTTTTATTAGTTTACAACAGCGAGGAAGTTGTGGAGATTCCAAGCGTAGCTAGACCCTCCCCCACCTGGTTGTTCCTACGGAGTGGAGGTCTTATTCTTCCTCTGCTTCCCCTGGCGGGTACAGCGTCTCAGTGCTGGAATGCATTCATCCATTTGGACGACATGACTTAGCACTGTCGCTTAATTTGCGAAACTATGTCAATGTTGTCGTATATCTCGTACAACTCATCATTCTGTCAACGTCGTTATTCATCCTTTTTCTCGAAAACTCGTAACGCCGATTTCTCAGATGTTGTCATTCTCCATGCCTTTGCACCATATAGCTGAATGAGGATGATGAGTGACTTAAAGAGCATTGTTTTTTTTTTCATTGAGAGAGGACTTTACCTCTTAATTGTCTACTCAGTCCGAAGTAGCACCTGCTGGCAAGAGCTATTCTGCGGTGGATTTCAAGGCTGAATTGTTGTTGGTGTTAATGTTGGTTCCAAGATAGACGAAATTATCTATGACTATGAAATTATGACTGTCAACAGTGGCGTGGGAGCCAAGTCGGGACGACTATTTGTTTAATGACAGGAGATATTTCGTCTTGCCCTCGTTCACTACCAGACCCACAAACTGAAATGTCCAGTTTTAAATATCCCTTTGCGTTTCAAAAAGAGAAACCAAAAATCGGTACAATCTATCCGTGGAAAGGAAAGGTAGGGTAAAACTTAGACGCCAAAGTTATGTTCTCAAAATGAACTTCGGGATTTTGGTAAAAAGAAAATTTTGTAAAATATGCAGACAAACTTCAAGATACAAGGCGAAGAAATGACAATATCCGCAATCATTTGGATACATTTTTGGATAATTTTGATAATTATTGTGAGAAAAAGAAAGTGCGGTTCCAGCAGCACCTAAAAGTGTTGGAAGAACGGTATCAAAGCTGATAGAATCCTCTCATTATTGTAGATTATTGCTGATCCTTAAAAAAAAATTTTCAACTGAACAATTATAAAAGAAAAACTTATAAAAGCGGCTTAATTAAGATATAAAATATGTTTTTGACTGTTGTCTTTCTGTTTACTGTTCTATTTATTTATAGTTTATATAATTTCTGGAATTGTAAGCACAAATATCATATATCCAAAATCGGTCTTATTTCTAGGGCAACCAAAACACTGTAACACAGAACACAGAAAAATGCAAAAAAAAATTTAAAAAATAAAGCTAAAACACTGAGAATTCTGAGACAATTTTATTATTATTACTATTTTTTTTTTTTTTTTAATTTTCAGTCTAAATATTTTACTTTGCTCTCTGTCGACTTTGAATTTATTTGATAAAATAATCATTTATTCAGCATTATCTCAACATTATTTACTTGTTTTTCTTTGCAAGTTATGCAGTCGGTTTCACTTTATTTAAATCATTCTTTCATTAAATATTTCTAAATTCCATAAATATTTACAAACATGTTATATAAATATTCGTGGATTTACTAAGCACAAGTTATCTGTAGAAGCCGCGAGCTATTTACAAGTACTTCACTTGTTAGTCAGCCAATCAGCCCCCGGTTTGGCTTTTCTTTTTCGATTTCAATATATTTTCTCTGCTTTTTGTTTGTGTTTAGTTGCCTTCGCCGTCAAATAAACAGTCACGTCGCCTTGGTTTACATACATACAAACATTAATGCGAATATGTAAATAAGTAGTTTAAATATTTACTATTAATTACATACATACATATGTACACTAGTTTAATGCTTAGCCGACAAGTGTTTTTACTCACTTGTGTAAATTGATTCGTTTGGGCATTACAACATTGAGTAGTTAAAATGCGATTTTTTTAAAAATATTTTTTATTGTGTTTATGTTATCGCAATTTACACAGCTTGTTATTTTTAGCAGAAAATAAGTGGAGAATATATAATTTCGATTTCTAAAAGGTAGAAGAAAATTATTAAAAAATAACCTAATTATTTTTCAATTTAAGGAAAAGTTAGAGTTCTTGTGGGAAAAGTGTAGAAAATTAGCAAAATGTCATTTATTTTCTTTTTATACTCTTGAAACGTGTTGCTCAAAGTATAAGCTGCTTAAGATTAATAGCATTCTATGGTCAAGGGTCTTCATCTTTAACATCTTCTTCTTTACTGGCGTAGACACCGCTTATGCGATTATAGCCGAGTCAACAACAGCGCGCCAGTCGTTTCTTCTCTTCGCTACGTGGCGCCAATTGGATATTCCAAGCGAAGCCAGGTCCCTCTCCACTTGGTCCTTCCAACGGAGTGGAGGTCTTCCTCTTCCTCTGCTTCCCGCGGCGGGTACTGCGTCGAATACTTTCAGAGCTGGAGCGTTTTCATCCATCCGGACAACATGACCTAGCCAGCGTAGCCGCTGTCTTTTAATTCGCTGAACTATGTCAATGTCGTCGTATATCTCGTACAGCTCATCGTTCCATCGAATGCGATATTCGCCGTGGCCAACGCGCAAAGGACCATAAATCTTTCGCAGAACTTTTCTCTCGAAAACTCGCAACTTCGACTCATCGGTTGTTGTCACCGTCCAAGCCTCTGCACCATATAGCAGGACGGGTATAATGAGCGACTTATAGAGTTTGGTTTTTGTTCGTCGAGAGAGGACTTTACTTTTCAATTGCCTACTCAGTCCGAAGTAGCACCTGTTGGCAAGAGTAATCCTGCGTTGGATTTCCAGGCTGACATTGTTGGTGGTGTTAATGCTGGTTCCTAGATAGACGAAATTATCTACAACTTCAAAGTTATGACTGTCAACAGTGACGTGAGTGCCAAGTCGCGAGTGCGACGACTGTTTGTTTGATGACAGGAGATATTTCGTCTTGCCCTCGTTCACTGCCAGACCCATTTCTTTTGCTTCCTTATCCAGTCTGGAGAAAGCAGAACTAACGGCGCGGGTGTTGAGGCCGATGATATCAATATCATCGGCATACGCCAGCAGTTGTACACTCTTATAGAAGATGGTACCTTCTCTGTTGAGTTCTGCAGCTCGAACTATTTTCTCCAGAAGCAGGTTGAAAAAGTCGCACGATAGGGAGTCGCCTTGTCTGAAACCTCGTTTGGTATCGAACGGCTCGGAGAGGTCCTTCCCGATCCTGACGGAGCTTTGAGTGTTGCTCAGCGTCAGTTTACACAGCCGTATTAGTTTTGCGGGGATACCAAATTCAGACATCGCGGCATAGAGGCAGCTCCTTTTCGTGCTGTCGAAAGCAGCTTTGAAATCGACGAATAGGTGGTGAGTGTCGATTCTCCTTTCACGGGTCTTTTCCAAGATTTGGCGCATAGTGAATATCTGGTCGGTGGTTGATTTACCAGGTCTAAAGCCACACTGATAAGGTCCAATCAGTTTGTTGACGGTGGGCTTTAATCTTTCACACAATACGCTCGACAGAACCTTATATGCGATGTTGAGGAGGCTAATCCCACGGTAGTTGGCGCAGATTGTGGGGTCTCCTTTTTTATGGATTGGGCACAGCACACTTAAATTCCAATCGTTGGGCATACTTTCGTCCGACCATATTTTACAAAGAAGCTGATGCATGCACCTTATCAGCTCTTCGCCGCCGTGTTTGAATAGCTCGGCCGGCAATCCGTCGGCCCCTGCCGCTTTGTTGTTTTTCAGACGGGCAATTGCTATTCGAACTTCGTCATGGTCGGGCAATGGAACATCTGCTCCATCGTCATCGATTGGGGTATCGGGTTCGTTTTCTCCTGGTGTTGTGTGTTCACTGCCATCCAGCAGGCTGGAGAAGTGTTCCCTCCATAATTTAAGTATGCTCTGGGCATCGGTGGCTAGATCACCTTGGGGGGTTCTACAAGAGTATGCTCCGGTCTTGAAACCTTCTGTAAGCCGCCGCATCTTTTCGTAGAATTTTCGAGCATTACCACTGTCGGCCAGCTTATCAAGCTGTTCGTACTCACGCATTTCGGCCTCTTTCTTTTTCTGTCTACAAATGCGTCTCGCTTCCCTCTTCAACTCTCGGTATCTATCCCATCCCGCACGTGTTGTGGTCGATCGTAATGTTGCGAGGTAGGCAGCCTGTTTTCTCTCCGCTGCGACACGGCACTCCTCGTCGTACCAGCTGTTCCTTTTGTCATCTTTAACATACTTATATCAATTATATCAATTATATCTCATATATGTATGCTTTCATGCATGTATTTGTGTATACATCTGCGTATACATGAGCTTAATTACCTGATCAGTTAAAAACATATTTCCTCGACTATTTATAGAGTTGTTTAATTTATTGCGAATTAATTACGCACTCGTCAATGCACTTTTGCAAATAGATAGTTTTGCATATTTACATATGTCTATACTTACGTACTTACAAGCATACATACATACATAGACTATGTATATGCAACTATGCTTGTTACTTGTTAGTTAATAATTGGGGTCACAAAGTCTAGCTTCAGTTGACTATATTATTTATCGTACATTCATACATACATACAAGGTGCGTTCCAAACAGGACCCTGGTGGCGCCATCTACTGGTGCGTTAGGGTCTGCTATCTTTATCGATTGTCCAGTGGGAATTTCATGACATTTCATTAATTGGAAGTGAAGTTATAACGTTTTAAGTGTCAGTATGTTGTGTTATCGGTGCGAAAATGAGCTTCGAACAAAGAGGCAACAGTAAATATTGTTTTAAAATTGGTAAAACTTTTGCCGAAACGCTTCAGTTGATGAAACCAGTTTATGGCGATGATTGTCTATCCCGTAGCAGAGTGCACGAGTGGTTTCAACGTTTTCAAAGTGGTCGTGAGGATATACATAAATGACGATCAACATGTAGGTCAATCAAAATCCGTAAAAACTGTACATGAATTCAACAAAAATCAGCCGAAATCATCATTGAAATTCATGAAAATGGAATTGAACATCGGTATATCGCATTTTGACCGAACATTTTGCCTTACGAAAGGTGTGTGAACGGTTTATTCCGCACAAATTGACTGACGACCAAAAATTGCTCAGAATCCAACCTTTGAAAGACGATTGTTTGACCAAAAATCACATTTAAACCATTAACCACTCCCCGTATTCACCTGATATGGCAACGTGCGACTTCTTCCTTTTCGGAACAATGCATTTGCCCATGAAAAGAAAGCATTATGCAGACGTTAGAGGCCAATTAAAGGACTTGCACCGGCATACTGGCGGCCATACCGGCCAGCAAGCTAAAACACTTGTTCGACATGCTTTTGGGCGGTGCAAAAAGCTGTATTAAAATCATTTGTTTTTTGTTTTTTTTTAAGTCCTGTTTACTTTGGAACGCACCTTGCATATATATATGTTTGTATGCTTATAATTAGTATTACGAACTCATGGTGGTCTAGTGAAGGCTTACAAAAAAGATAGTTTTTAACAGATTTGTGAAAGGAATTTTTTTTTAAATATGTATATGCTTACATGAAACATCATGTTTATCACACAGAAAATTATTGAAATTATTAATTACATGCACTTATTTTCATTTGTTCCTATTCTTCTTTGCTTTCGTTTGAAAATGATTTAAATAATGCAAATCTTTTTTTTTTTATTTTGCTTAAAGTTTTTGTTAAAGCTCAAATATAACGCTGCTACAAAAATAGTTTATACATTTCAAGGAAAGTTCTTCCATTTTTGGCTTTTGTTTGCACCCACACAATATTCTCTCCCATCCTGCGTTCTCTAAGGCACAGAAATAAAGGAAGAAATTTGTTATTGTTTGCCATTTTATTTTTATACCTGCTTATATAACATGCATCTCCCCTCTGACCGCTTACAATTGACAAGCTGTACAAAATTTATATTTGGAAACATCAAAAGAGAGTCCACAAATAAAGCCATAAAACTGCAATTAAATTTACATGTAATATACATACGTACAATATAAGTGAATTTATTTTGCATTTATTGTTGTAAAATTTAAATTCTTATTTTTAATGTAAATTATTTTCGACAACCTAGCTTTGTTTCGTATTTGTATATGTATGTGCCTAAAATATTTAAAAAAAAATTATAATAATATTTAAAACAAGCACATATATATGTATATATTCATGTACATATAGTATACTTAAAATAAGTATATATGCAATTAAAAATACTTGTATATTTGGCCATCACTACAATCCAAAAGAAATTTGCATCTTCATTTGCATTTTTGTGGGCTTCTGTTACTCATGCATTTATAATATATAATCTTTCTGTATATATGTATATTTACATAAGTATATACAAATATACATATATGTACTATATATAGGTAATATGTCGCGCACCAAGTACATGGTTGCACATCATCCTAGCCATGTGTGATCAGCGGCGATCTGTCTTCATGATCATTCAGTGCGACGTCATTGCAGATTGCTCATACGCCATGGCGTCCACCACCAGCCAAGTGCTCGTAATGCATATTTTCGGTAGAAATGAGCACAGTAGTTGCACAGTAGGCCAACAAAGTATCTTTCGCATATTGTTTTATTTACTAATTTTAAAATGTTTTAAACAATTCATTTTTTTCACAATTTACATATATACATACATACAAGTAGTTAGACAGTGAAGTTCATTATTTACGTGATTTGGCGTTTATTTAAATATGTAATTACCCAAACACTTCTCACTAGACAGAAAAGATAGAAGTTTGCACAGCAGTTTTAAGGAATTCACGGCAAATTCAAATGCAAATACTTTGCTGTTAACACGTTCGGTTGCGGTTTTTCCACACAAACTTACATATGTACACACAAGAGACATCTGCACTTTTTGAATTATTACAAACAAACACTTAATAAATATATTTAGTTCCATACCTTATAGACATACATACATACTATTATTAGTCTATGCATTCAGCGAACAGATACTTATTGTCTTGTTCCAGTCAAGCATTGAGCGCACACGGAATTTTGACTTTCACACGATTTGTGGCTATTCCGGGAATTATTAATTAAAGCGTTTAGATAAACTACAATATAGATATATATTTTTTCTTAAATATGCATATAATTGTATATATGTATATTAAGTTATTTTTTTGTTTAAAACTTAAAGCTCTTAAAATAGTTTTTTTTAATATATCGAATCCCCACTTCTGCTACTTATGCACTATTTGAGCACTGCCCTCTTATTAAATATTCGAAATCAAAACAAAACTGTCCAATTAATACAATAAAAAATGGTTGCAAAGAACATGAGAGTTACGTGTTCGATTAGTCACCAGTTAAGTGGTAGCTTTATAGGCTTTTGATAAGTTTTTGTTATATTTTTATGAAATCCATGAATCCGCAAACAGACTTTATGTAAATATCCAAATACCTATTACATGGCTTGAAAACAAAGGATGTGATTAGGAATGTTTTTTATACACTGAATAGAGTATACTAAGATTGCCATGAAATTTGTAACACCTATACAAAATATATACGTTGTAGAACTCGGTCGGACGAAAGCATGCCCGAAGATTGCAATTTAAGTGTATTCTGCCCAATCCACAAAAAGGAAGATCCCACAATCTGCGCCAACTACCGTGGGAAGCCTTGTCAATATCGCATATCGAACGTATTGTATGAGAGACTAAAATCCACCGTTAACCGACTGATTGGACCTTAAGAGTTTGGCTTTAGGCCTGGAAACTCAACAACTGACCAGTTATTTACCATGCGCCAAATTTTATGAAAGACCCGTGAAAAGGGGATCGACACACACCACCTCTTCGTCGATTTTAAAGCTGCTTTTTATAGAACGAAAAGGAGTTGCTTCTATGTGGTTATGTTTGAATTTGATATTCCAAAATATATATATGTATAATAGGTACACAGCCATATTACTTTTGCGGGGACGTTGAGCAATACCAAAAGCTCCGTCAATATCAGGAATAACCTCTCTGAGCCGTTCGATATCAAACGAGGTTCAGACAAGGTGACTCCTTATCGTGGGACTTTTTCAATCTACTGCTGGAGAAAATAATTCGAGCTGCAGAGCTACATCAAGAAAGCATAATTTTTATAAGAGTGTAAGCATTGGTCTCAACTGCTTACTCCGGATTGGATAAGAAAGCGAAGCTAGTCTGCTAGTGAACGAGAGCAAGACGAAATATTTCCTATCCCCAAACAAAATGACGACTTGCGACTTGACTCCCACGTCACTGTTGATAGTTATAACATCGAAGTCGTGGACAATTTCGTCTATCTTGGAACCAGTATTAACACCAACAACAATGTCAGAATCGAATCCAACGCAGAATAATTCGAATCAAGAGGTGCTACTTCGGACTCAGTAGGCAATTGAGTAGTAAAGTCCTCTCTCGACGATCAAAGACGAAACTCTATTAGTCATTCATAATTCCCGTCCTGCTATAAGGCGCAGACGATGACAACATCCGATGAATCGACGTTACGAGTTTTCGAGAAAACTTTTCTGCGAAGGATTTATGGTCGTTTGCTCATGGGCAACAACGAATACAGCATTCGATGGAATGATGAGCTGTACGCGATATACGACGACATAGACATAGTTCAGCAATTTAAGAGACAGCGGCTACGCTGTCATTGGATGAATAAGAACTCTCCAGTTCTGAAGGTATTCGACGCAGTACCCTCCGGGGAAAGCAAAGGAAGAAGACCTCCATTCCGTTGGAGAGAGCAGGTGATGAAGGACCTGGCTGACCTTTGTATCTCGAATTGGCGCCAAATTGCGCGCTAATATTAACTCGGCTATAACCGCGTAAGCGGTGTCTACACTAGTAAGGAGAGAAATGATACGCGTGATAAACTTAGTCGATTTAGCCATATCGGTCTCTCTTTTCAGCTATATACCTATGTATATGCCACCTAAACCTTCAGTTTTTCAGATATCGATTAGAAAATTTGCACACGCCCTTTTCTCTTCAAGCTGCAGCTCATTTATCGGAGCTGCCATACAAATTGAACGATAAAAAAAGTTCCTGTATTTACCGCCTTAAGGGGGTATTCTAGTCTAGAAATTTAAAAAAATCGAAATTTTTTTTTTTCAAAAATTTTTATTTTTATTATTTTTCAAAAATTCGAAATAGTCAGAAAAAGTGATAAAAAAAAATTTTTTTTTTAGGCAGTCGCCATTTTGTGACAAAAATGTTTCCCACTTTTCCGTAGTTCCGACCGTTGCGACATTATTCTAGATTAATAATCTTTTTTTTTGGTTTCAGATAAATAGCAGGGTTCAAATCATGGGCATGGTCACGTGGAAATTTTTAGAGACCCCCCACTTCGTCAGCTCATAATTTTTGAATTTTTTTACTTTTTTAGTTTTTAATTGTTTTCTGTACTCTTCAAAAATTAATAAATAACTAGTAAAAAAATGTATAGTAAAAATATTAATTGCCTTTTCTTTACGACACTTTAAAAATTATATATAGAATACCCCCTTAAATATCTTTTAAATTTTAGCTATAATTCATCTACTTTTTCGATTCAATGTTATTGTGCTTAAGAATGGGTGACTCACAGGAATATATTTTTCTACGATTTTTATAATGCGTTCGAAGAAAATATTTATGAGAACAACATACAAATTTTAGTATTTTTTTATTTTTTGCCTTGAAACTTTTAGACTTTTAAGTCTTCATTTTTTGTTGCACAACTAAATACAGAAATATTTCAGTTGAACAATTTTAGTTTTTGGTGATAATACTAACAAATATACATACATTTTTTGTCGCATGAAAGAAAAACAGAAAAAATAATCTCAGGACTACAATCACATTTAATGTTAAGCTTTTCAAAAAATCAAAACATTTTCAGTTTCTAAGGTTGAAAGTATTTATTTTGTTAATATATACCAAAACACAGGTATATATGTAGATAAATATGTACATATGTATACAAAGAACTACAGCTATTTATAATTTATTACTGTTTATCAGTCAGTTTGTAGATTTCTAGGCTGAAATCGTTTGAAAAGATACATAATTCCATTTTTCGTTGTTTTCAAAAACTAAAAGCTTAAAAAAGTGTACTTATATGCATGTATTATGTATATCTGTGTGCTTCTATATGCTCGAAAAAATCGAAAACAGCCCACAATAAATCCAAAAGTGAATTCCTCATTTCTATCATTCATTTGCGTGTGCGGTGAAATTTTTAAAATGAAAAAAAAAAAAAAATAATAATAATAATTTGAGAAAAAAATGTAATAGCATTTTATGTATGTATATAAGAAAATACACAAGTTCATCACACTTTATTTTGTTGATTTATGGTATTTGGCAGCATATTTTCTTTGTTGCTGCGCTTCTATCTAGGTATATTTACATACATACAAATATAGCCGCAAATGTTTGTGTTTTCATACAAAAATACTATACTTCTTCATATATACATATTATAATGTATGTATATACATACATCACAATGCATTTTTCTGTTTGAAGTTTAATGCTTTGCAATCCCTAATGGATTTTTTGCTAAATTTCGTCTTGTTCAACGCAGACTCATAAGCGCCCAACTAAACTCAAATATAATATATATATGTAATCAATATATAAATATATATATGTATGTATAAGATATATTTATTTAATTGCATAAATTCGATGTTGTTACCACCCATAGGAGCTACCTACATATGTACATACATACATATAAATTGTGCCAAAAAAGTACCCAGAAGTTCTAAATAAAACGCAAAATATTTTTAATTATTACTCAATATTTGTTTTGTCGCCTTCAAAGTAATCTCCATCAGATGTAATACACTTATGTCATCGATTTTTCCAGTCCTCCAAACACTTTCGAGTTTCGCTTTATCTCTTCGATCGGTTGAAAACGAGTTCCACGGAGCGGCAATTTCAGTTTGAGGAACAAGAAAAAATCACACAGATCCAAATCTGGCGAATACGGTGGTGTATAATCATCATGTAAAATCCATGAATTGTTCTTCCACAATTTCGGCCATTTTCGACGGATGTTCTCACTCAAACGTCCTAATACGGCCAAATAGAGCTCGCTATTGACCGTTAGTCCCTCCGTAACAAATTCATGATGCACCAAACTACGTATATCGAAAACACAATGAGCATCACCTGGATTTTTTAATGGTTTTTGGCGATTTTTTTTTTTGGTTTTGGCACCTTTTTCCCCTCCATTCCGATGGTTGCTGATTTGCTTGCATGTCAAACTCATAAACCCATGTCTCATCGGCTGATATAATATTCTCCATGAATGTGGGATGGGAATTCGCACGATCAAGCATGTTCTAAGAGACCTGTTTACAGTACTCTTTTTGAAAAAACGCAGCCTTATCGGAACGTGTCGAACAAGAGCACGCTGCATACCCAAAATATCCACGAAAGTCGAACTCGCGAGAGATGTCGAACTCTCTTGCCAGACGATTTTTAAGAACCACATTCTTCACTTTTTTAATATTTTCATTAGTTGAAGAGGTCGAAGGTCGTCTAGGACGAGGCACGTCTTCAACCATCTCTCGACCGTCTTCGAAGACTTTGTGCCACTCGTAGGCTTCTATTTTTGCTAAAACTGAATCACCGTAAGTCTTTTCCAACATTCGCAACGATTCTTCACACGAAATTTCGTTAGAAATACAAAATTTGAGGCAAATTCTTTGTTTGTATACAGACATAAGCAGCTGCTGTAAACAAACTAGTTGACAGATCGCGCTCATATTTGGAACAATGATTAAGGACAGTCCTACCAACTTAGCGAAATACATTTTTTTTTTGAAATATCATTTAACGGGGGAATTTAATTACAAATTCCAGGTGCTTTTTTGTCACAATGTATGTATACTAATTCAAATTTGTCGCTATTTTGTTGCTATTTTTAAACTTTTTTGTATATTACTCTTTTATAACAAAAAAAAAAAAAAACACGCGCGCTTTGGCAAAATGTCAACGTCTGCGACGTGCGACATGAACGCAGTGGACTTGGCGCTCTTCATTATTACTTAAAACCGATTTGCAGTAAATACTAATGCGACGCTACATACATATATGCCCCCGACTGTTGCAACATTTTGCCGAAAAGCAAATAAATGTTTGATTTGCATGCATTTTTGTATTTAAATTCAATACAACTACACTAAAACTACCGTTTGACGATGTGTGAATCACGTTTGTATCACGTGTGACGCTAATGATGCACTTTTTTCTTAAAATCGTTGCCGTTTTTATTAATCAAAGTGAAGCGCTGACGAGCGGTAACAATTCGTAGGAGGTTGTCTAACAAAAATTTAATTATTTCAATAACAATTGCTTTATATTAACCGCAATTAATCGCAATATAACACTTTTTTGACAAAATAACAATATTATTTACCATAATTTCGTTATGCTAATGATTTTATTTTGCTTTTGTTAACCGTTTTGCAGATGGCCGAGCTCATGCATCAAATGCGTGATCCTGCGCACACACTTGGCGGCTCTGTGGGCAGTATACCGCAGACCTTTGTCGCCAACGGCTCCAACAATGACTTGTCCATGCAACGCGCACTCACCGGCAACGGCATACACGCCACACCGGCCACCAATCTCAAACTCAGCGAAGCCGTACGCAATGCTCAACACGATGCTAGTCCCAATATTATTTCGTCTAAGATGAAATCGTCTAAATCGTATACGCATGGCTTGAGCAACTCAGCGGGCACCGTAAGTACTACAATTACTTCAGTCAATATACAAATGCTACGTAAATATCTATAAACACGCATACTAAGCCAACTTTCCACACTCATACACAGGTGCACATTCCGACATCTACCTCCGCGCAGAGTAATTTGTCATTGCTCGCCGATATCTCACCCAATCATACACACTTCTTCGAAGTCATGTATGTGGGTAAAATACGTGTGTCACACAAGCGCGTGCCCTTCTCATTCATCGATGACGCCCTGCCCAAGTTCAAGGCGTACGACGCGCAACGTACACGTCTCATGCAGTTGACCGCCACCGCCACGGCCAGCGCTGCAACAACGGCAGCAGCGTCTAATCGCAAACTCTCCTTGAATGTTGAGTCCAGCAATGTCAACGCGCACGCCAATAGTAGCACAGTAACGTTCGATCTGAAAACCATTTCGCTCAAAGAGAGTGATGCTGAAGAGTCAGCGGCAGAAATGGCTGAGGGCGCGGGTGCAGAAACAGAAGCCGAAACATCAACGGAGACAGAAACGGAAGCTGAACAGCAGGATGCAATGCCACGCAAGTCGATGAAAGAAAGCGTTGCAGAGGAAGGCGTTACACAAATCGTTGGGGATGAGCAGAACACATCAGACAAATCGAATAAATTACCAAAGCGATTACTGCGCGGCATTAGTCAGACTGAACTTAATGTGAAAAAAGAGTAAGTGCCCAAATGAGTACATATTTTCAAGGACATATGTTTCTAGTATGCGTGTATGTGGTGTGTATATAAGCTTAAACATACACCAAAATTGTATACGCTATGAATCAAAAAAAATTAAATTTTTTGAAATGGTGTAAGAACTTTAGATTTTTCTGTCGATTGCATAAGAGGAGAAGAGATTCTAAGTTGAAATGCAATCTAAACAAGTCGAAAAATTAACTAATTTAATAAAAATTAGGTTAGGTTACATTGCTGGTGCTAGAAAGACCCACTCAAGGACAAGCAATGGAGTTTGTAGTGATACTTCCAATAGGCCGCAATGTTTTTAACGCTCAGAAGGAAAAGTTGGAGATCCTTTTAAATATATATATAAATGATAAGTGTGACAAGCTTTTCGTCTTCGTTCTTTTATCAAGAAATTGCACATTGGTCAGGATCGCTCCGGTATCGGACTACTGTAGCACATAGCTGACATACAAACTAATCGATAAAAGTTAAGTTCTTGTATGGAAAACTTGTTAATTTGACAATATATCTTCTCGAAATTTGGTGTAGGAAACAGGCCAAACCAGCGCTACAATCTCCGAACATATTTCTCAGATCGGTTCACTATAACATACAGCTGCTGTACAAACTGACCAATCAAAATCAAATTAAATATAAGAAACTCGCCCTCAAACTGACTGTCTGTCAAATTGCATATTCTTTCCTCAATATGTTTTCAGGGCCGATTGCTCTTTTCTCAAAGTATTGCATTCTAACCAGGCAATAGTGCAACATTTTCTACCCTCTCAACAAGTAAGAGTGGAGTTGCCCCGTGACTTTTTATTTATGGCTTTTTTAAGTTTTAATAAAGTTTAAGTTTATTTTAATCAAGTTTTTGCACAAAGTGACATTTCGGTCAGCTTTATTAAAATGAAATGAGTTGGTCGATTCATCCTCATTATCTTCAGAGAAGGAAACGAGGATGTTAGCTGTTGAAAGAAAATCCCTACCCCATTGAAAGGACTCGTAGAAGATGTTTTTAATGTTTACTCAGACTCGGAGGTACAAAATAGTGCTAAATGATAAGCTTATTTTCATTATTTTCGTAAATTCCAGTTCAACAAGTTTATTATATTAATTGTACTAATTAAGGAAGCGAAAACAATGCAACATCTGATTTACAATAGGGTGCCATTTTTTTGTTCTTTGATCACTTAAAAAATTGAGCAATTTGCAGGGTGTCACGGAACATTTGCACAACGTTGCTATTTAATGAGGCAAAATTTTCATCAAGAAAAGAAAACGATTTTAGTTACAATACATCTCTGCGCATAAATTTAATTCCTACAAATATTTCCAAGCCGCATTGTGTTTCTATTTTCCGTTACAAACTAGAGAATTATTGCAGTTCCGCAATAACAAATTAAAAAAAAAAAAATATTTCAAATATTACTAATAAGAAGTTAGCGATTCCATAAGCATTGTGTCTAATTTAAAACGCGTATTCCTCTTTTCCTTAATCAACAACAATAACAAAAACGGAATAACAGTGCAAGCACAGAAGAAGAAAAATAGCAGGTCCAAGGACAGATGTGTCACTTGCACCGAATGTTATAATCAACAAACATCCATCACCGCCACGTCAGGCGCAGGAGGCGGAGGCTCCAAAAGAACAAGCGAAGCAACCAGAAAAAACGACAACAAAAACAGCAGCTGATGACACTCAACAGCAAGTGCTCAAGATACCACAACAACCAACCTACGCAACGCTCGACACGTGAGTAGGATGTTGTAGCGTTTTCTGGCTTTTCACCAGCGGCATGCATTAGATTGACCGTGTACTTTGAAAAGTTGTAGCTTTTTGTCGCATTATACTTAAACGCATTTTGTTGCTCGTTCAAGGCTCCAAGCTGATTGAAGAAAATGTGTATTTAGTTATATGTTTTTGTTATATATATTTGCTTAGAAGCTTTTATAGTAATTTTTTTTTTTTTGTGTTTCCGAAGCTTTTGTCTTGCACGATTATTTAGTAGCTTGAGTTGAACCCTTAGTTTTCGGTGTTCAGTAATATTACATTCGCATAATAAATATCCACATTCTCTCCCTTCCAACAGCATACCCAAGCAACGTGATCGCTCCGCCTCGTACGGTTGTATTCCTCCTTTTGTTGAGCAGAACCGCACCATGGTCTTTCTGGTGGGACGCTCTGATTTGCGGCTCATCTCGCCAGATCGCAAGCAAGTGTTGCTATACAAGGACTTCAAGGATGTGGCCAGCTGCGCGCAAGGACAGAAGAATCCCGATCATTTCGGCATCATCTGTCGTGAGGTGCATAATGATGGCTACATAGGTTATGTCTTTAAATGTCAGTCGGATCATGTGTGCGACGATATAGTGGCGGCCATTTCGCAAGCGTTCGTCACTTGCGCAGAACAAAAGAAAAAGGAAGCCACACAGATCTTCTCGTGTGAACACTGTCCCATGTTGTGGTATCACAAACTCTGTAGCGACGTCGAAGGTTTGAGTGAGAAGAAAACACAAGCGATGATATTCCGTCGCATAGAGTCGCTTACCGACGATGAGCAGGACATGATTTGGGCCAAGTACTATGGTTCGGAGAAGACAAGCTCACCGCTGTCGGAACAAAATCAATTCTTGATGATGCTCTTACGTGCGCATTGTGAGTCACGTCAGCAAAGACATGTGCACGACACTGCTGAGAATCGTTCAGAGTTCTTGAATCAATACTTGGGTGGTAGTACGATTTTCATGAAAGCCAAACGTTCGCTCACCAACTCATTTGATCATCTGTTGAAACGTAAAGCATCCAAGGATGACATTGGTATCGCGCATGATCTGCGCGATCATCAGATACGTGAGAAATCGGCCGAGCCGCATCCGGTTAGTCGCAGTGGCAATGAGACACCACCGGAAGGTTTCCGCTCCCGTTCGAACACGATTGGTAGCGCAAGTCCGAGCAAACCGAATGCGGAGCACTTGAAGAGTCCCATGATGGATATGTAAGAGATATTAACTTTTTTCGTTATAAAATTTGTTGTTGATATGTTATCTGAAATTTTTTCGTACAGTTTCATTAAAGTCGGCAACAGTCCCAAGGAATCTGAAGCACATAAAGCTTCATGGCGTCACGCCATTTTAAACAGCGTAGTAACACCATCAAAGGGTATGGATGGCGATGCGCAGAATGAATTTATGTCACCAATGAGAATCACAAGTGAGTCTTCACGTTTAAAATACATTTTGTTTTATTATTAATTAATTTCCACGTAGAACGCATACGCGGCAAACGGTCGCGTGAGGAGCTTCGCGATCTCTGGAAGACCGCCATACGTCAGACCATACTGTTGAATCGCATGGAAACAGAGAATGCTATGTTGCAGGCGCGTCAAAATGAAAATGAGCTCAAACGCATCAAACTCGACTATGAAGAGATCGTGCCATGCGACAAACAACTGATCGAACGTTGGGAGCAGATCATTGAACGAGACTCCATGAAAATCGCCAATAAGAAGGATCCCAAAGTGTTGGCACAAGCGATTAAATGTGGTGTGCCACGTTCGAAACGTGGTGACGTTTGGACTTTCCTCGCCGATCAGCATTCCATGAACACAGCACCAGTGGATACAAAGAAATTTCCCAATTTCAATACGCCCTACCATACTTTGCTGAAAAATCTCACCGAACATCAGCATGCCATCTTTATCGATCTGGGACGCACCTTCCCTAATCATAAATTCTACAAAGATCCACTGGGTGTAGGACAATTGTCGCTGTTCAATTTGCTGAAAGCATATTCGATACTTGATCCAGAGCTGGGTTACTGTCAAGGTTTGGGTTTCATATGTGGCATATTGTTGTTGCATGTAAGTATTGCATTTACCGTTATTTATGACATACTCACCGAATTTATTTTCTTTAGTGCGATGAGGCGGACGCTTTTCAATTGCTCAAACATCTCATGTTTCGCCGTCAGATGCGCACGAAATATTTGCCGGATATGAAGAAATTCCAGTTGCAGTTGTATCAACTCTCGCGACTCGTCAAAGATCACTTGCCAGAATTATACATTTGGCTCGATCAGAATGACGTGTCGCCCACTCTGTATGCCGCACCCTGGATTCTAACTGTATTCAGCTCACAATTTCCGTTGGGTTTCGTGGCACGCGTTTTCGATTTGCTTTTCCTCGAGTCATCGGAGGTGATTTTCAAATTCGCCATTGCTCTGCTGACGGTGCACAAGGACGAGTTGCTGGCCCGCGACAACTTTGAGGAAATTATGGATTATCTAAAAACGGTTGTGCCGAAAATGGAAGCGCACACAATGGAGAAAATTATGAAATTGGTGAGTTTGTGCAAAATTTAGGCAAAGGTCTATAAAATTCTGTGGTGGCCATTTTTTTTATGGAGATCTTTATAATAACTGAAATTCTCTATATTTCCAAACATTGCAGGTATTCACTTTAGACGTCAGCAAGCAGCTGACCGAATATAATGTGGAATACAATGTATTGCAAGAAGAGATCTCAACAGCAAATCACCACTTGGAGATGTTGAACCGAGAGAAAACACGTAATATGCATCTCGAACAGCAACTACAGGTGAGACGACTCTCGAATAACAACAAATACGTTTTTTCTGCATAAAACCTATTTCTAATTCTCTGATTTTCCCTACACAGTTTGCTCAATCGTCGATCGCACAGTTGGAGAAGACACGCTCCTCTCAGCAAACGCAAATCACCTCGCTGCAAACACAAGTACAATCGCTGGAGTTGACCATACAAACGCTCGGTCATTTCGTCACTCAATTGGCCGAACAAAATGTCGAGCTCGAATTGCCCGGTGATGTGCGACGCATACTGCAACAGCTGGACGATTTGGAGCGCCAGCGGCGCCGACCACACTTCACTGAACGCAAAATTGGCAACTCCGTGTCGGTCAATAGTCATTTGGGGTTTCCACTAAAGGTGTTAGAAGAGTTGAACGAAAGAGAAGAACATGGTTCGCCACAAAAGAAGAAGGAGAAGACACCTTTTTTTGAGCACACCTACGAACAATTGCGACAACAACGCTATGCACAACAACAACAGCAACAAAACGCTCAAACTTCATCAACAACACAACAGCCACGAAAGTTATTAAATAGCGCTAGCAACTCGCTGGACGACAACCAATACCAAACACAAACGCAACATCAACGGCCAAATCGCCTACTTGACTCAGCCGACATACAAACGAAACCTACAGAACTCAAGTTGCCCAACCAGTCGGAGCAACCGTTCGATAGCGCCAACATACGCAGCCCACTTGAGGTGGACAGTGGCGTGGGCACACCACTCAGCCCGCCCAGCACGAGCAGCAATAGCAGTAGTAGCGGCCTGAGTACAGGCTCCAGCAGTGGTGGCAGTCTCTTCAGTCGTATGGGTTACAGAAATACACCAGCGGCACTATCACCGTTAAGTAGTCGGCAAACTGTGTATGGCGCCGGCAGTGTGCCAGCAACAACAACGCCTGGTGGCAAAGTCGTGCCAGCTGTCGCGATTATTGCGCCGGCCGAGCAACCACAAACGGGTGCAGAAATGCATCCGCTCAGTATGGTTGGTGAGGTGAATGTGCGTTTTAACGGTACAACACAGCTGAAATCGATACGACCCGTACATCATATGCGTCCCATGGCCACTGTAGCAGCAGGTGTGGCGGCAGCGGCTGCCTCGGCGCTGCAAGAGCAACCGGCAAAGACGGTCAGCGTGATCAGCAGCAGCAACAGCGGCAGCAGTGAGGCAATCAATACTGATGCGGCTAATGGTCGCAGCTAACGGTTTTGATTCATAGCGAAAATTTTGCGTAGCTTTTATTAAAGCAACAATACAACACATGAAAGATACAAAAAAATAGAGGAAAATAGAAAATAAAGTGAAAACTGCGGTATTTTTCCAGTTTGAAAGCGGGCTTCAAAATAAGGCAATTGACAAAGTTTTATAAAAAACACCGCTTCTTAAAGTAATAAAAAATGCATACCTTCTTGACATAATCCTTTTACTGAAGGATGAAGTTAAAAGTCTGAGAATATTATTCTCAGTTCTATTTACAATTTGATATTATCCGAGAAATTATGAGTTTCACTACATTTCTAAGCTATGGATGTTATCAGCAATTTTTACAATAACAATAAGTATGTATGCATTTCGCTTTCAAACTGAAACTGATCGCAGTTGGAGCAACCAAAAAAAAATCTTTAAGCTTTATGCGCTTAAAAGAAATCTAGCAAAAATTCTACAGTTTCTGAATGAAGAACTGCTTTCAAATGCCGCTAACAGATTTGATAACTTTAATAAGAGCACCTACGCCAACACGATCGCTATGCAATATCTCTAAAATTATAAGGTGAATTATGTATTTAGACAAATATATGTATGTATATGAATGTCAGCGTTGAAATGTAACCGCTAACCCCTTGATGATAATTATAGTGATAATTATATATTATTTCAGTTAATAATTATTTTACAAAAGTTGTCCTTGCAAAGTCAACTATTATTATAAATACATAAATATTACTATTAACTTAAATTAAAATTTATAAAATATTGTAAAGTTTTTTTTTTTTTGTTATTTTCTCCTCTTAATTATTATAAATATTTTTTTATTGTTTGATTTGTTAATATATTCTAACAAGTATACATATGTATATTTTGGTCTGAAAGTTATAAATGTTCATGAAAGTGTATATGTTGTTATATTATATTTCGCGTGTTTGAACATATTTTTGAGACTAGTCACGAGTCAATCGACCCTGTGTAAGCATAACGGAAAAGTACGGTTTTACAGTTTTGAAATTAAGTTTAATTTACAGTTTAAAAATTAAGATATAAGTTCCTTAAAACTATTAGTTTATATATTTTAGTATTTTTTTATGGTTTTTTTTTCTGATTCTGTTTCATATAAAAAATTATAATAAACCAAATCGCTTGACATGTAAATAATATAATTATTGAAAAATATATGCTTATTTATACGCATAGTAATGGCTTAATTTAAGCACTTGGAAATAAAAAATTATAAATATTTAAAAATTTGCTTCGCTAAGTCCCAATGTAAAGATAACTTTAATTATTCTGTTAATTAGTTTAAACCAAAAATAAAAATAAAAAATACGAATTAAAAAAAATGTTTAATAATTTTTTGAAACCAATATTTTATCAATAAACAAATTTTTATTTTATTTAATTTTTTTATCTTTTATTTTTTTTTTATATATTTTTTTATTTTATCTTTTTTATTTTATTTAATTTTCTAACTTTTATTTTATTTTTTTTTTATTTAATTTTTCAACTTTTATTTTTTTTTATTTAATTTTTTTTTTTATTGTTTTATTTATTTATTTTTTTTTTGTTTTTTAATTTTATGTAACTTAATTTCTTTTATTTTATTTTTTTATTGTGAATTGCTACTCTGGCAGCACTGCCCAAAATCATTTTGGGTATATTTTATGACTCTAGAACATCAGGATTATAGTGCACTAAGTTGAAAGTGATAGATCTCGAGCCTAGGCTTTGGTAAATGTGTATGAAGTGGAAGCTAATCTTTGTCATAATTTTTCAGAATAATTTTTGGGTGATTAAATTTCAAAATATAATTTAAAAATGTTTAAATTATTGTAAAAAAAAAAATAATTAATTTAGCATTGTTTTTAGTTTAGTTTATAAGAATACTTAAGCGTAAGTAGATTGTTAGTAATTTTCAAATATTTATATAGATTCTTATTCAAAGCTAATATACATATGTATCTCTATGTATGTGTGATTATATTGCGAAATTTTACAAAATTATCTGTTTTCATTTCCATCTGCATTTTTTTCATTTTTTTTTTTTTCTTTTTTGCTTGAAACAAATAATTCGAACGTTGATACCACTCATATACTCGTTTACACAAACAGTAAATATTTACATAAGTACTTAAGTAAAAATTAAAAACAAAAAAAAAACATAAAGTTAAATGTGTATGCTTGCTTATATGTACTATATGTGTTATGTTGTGATTAAAAAACAAAAAGAAAACCGAAAATACTTAAAAACTTATATTTGAAAAAGTGCTAGTTGCAATTACTCGCTTAATTACCTACAAATACCTACAAAAGTACATAAAATGTTTATGTATAATCTCTCTTAGCATAAGCTGGTGCATAAATTTGTATAATCACTTGCATATGTATAAGTATAACTTTTTTTTTGTTATTTATTAGTGCGTGTTATAATTTATTAAAAACAAATGTAATCACATATGTAATCAAAATTAAAATATATATTGTAATTTCTAGCTTAGTAATGTAATTTGCAAGTACCAAAAGCATAGCCGTGACTTAAATGTACATAAGTGTATCCACACATACCCACAAATATATATACATATATGTATATGTGTGTGTATATGCTTGCATAGTGTGTAGTGGTGTCGGAGTGTAGTGCCCAAGTATGCGCTCTGCTGCAATTCTTCGCAAATATTTATAGATGCTAGTACTCGTATATTTGTATCCCGACTTTCGAATACCTAACCTACTTTTCAAGGTTTTATAAAATGCTTCAAATTGTTAAATTTATATGCTTACACAAATTTACATACATAAATACAGATATACAGTTATATTATGAAAATGTCTCAGTAAAATATAAATTGCTATATGTCTTTGATTGCGGAGCAGCATATTTATTTGATTAAACAAATACAAAAACAAAAAAAAACAAATAAATACAATTTATTATGTAGTTCACTAAAAGCAATTGCAGCTATTAAATAAAAATGTATAAAAAAAATATTTTCAAACTTTTTTTTTTAATGGATATACGATTTTAAGATTTGAAAAACTTAAATTTATTTCTTAAGGTTTTGTCATACAATTGTATAATATCTGAAATTAGACACAAAAAGACATTCATGGCTGATCCACAAGGAACTACTGTTTCGCTTTGCGTCAGACATTTGCATTGACCGAAAAGTTGGATGCATGTGTGCTTATTTATGAGTTCTTTCACATCAAAGCGAAAGCTGCAAAGTGACGAAAAATGTTGGCCAACTCTCATTGTTTTACACTTTGCCAAGCAAAGTCACCATTTTTATTAGAGAGAAACACTGTGGAGGCTACATGGCTTTAAGGGTTTCAAAAAATCGAAATTTGTATTGTCTTATTAAATACCACAACACCTCTAGAATATCATCCTAAATTGATCCGAGTAATAGTTTCGTAGATACAGCTTTGAGAACTTGTAGCCGTCTTTAAACGCGATTTTCTCGTAACTGTGTTTTTGAAATCGGTTTGCAAGACTTCTCGAGAACTACTTCTGAACTGATCTTCTTGAAATTTTACACAGGTTTTTGAGATACAATTCTTAAGGAACTGGACGAATTAATTAAAAAAAAAATGTCGCGAAATTTTTTATTTTTTTATAAAAATGTCTGCCAAAATTCTAATTTTTAGTTTTTTTCCTTCGTTCAAGTTTTAAATAAAGGTTTTTACTAAAACACGTACTTTTTCACTTTAGATAATCCTGAAGAAGTTTTCCTGCAGGCGAGGGCATGTTTTTTCCGAGAGGTCACCGGAAATGGTGTCGCATTTACCGAACTTGCATTTTTTTTTCAAAAATTTCAGAATTTCTTTCTTAATAGTGTATCTTTGTAACAATAAAAAATTTTAATAAAATATTTAATTTTTTATATGAGAAAAAAAATTTTAAAAGATTGATTTTACCCAGGAAACCCATGTTACCCCTTATGGGGGTATTCTGTTCTAGTCCATGAATTTTAGGCATTTTTTAAACTAAGTCAAAAAAATAATGAAACAAATTTTTTCTATACATTTTTTATATGTTGTTTATTGACATTTTAATAATATAAAAAAAAATTGCAGGAAAAAAAACTAAAATTCGTCGAGATACGGGCCGGTGGAGTGGGGGCTTCAAAAAAACGGTGCGTCCTGGTTGACGTGATTTCAACTCTTGTAGAGATCTAAAACACAAAAAACAAGAAGATTCTTCATTAGTAAGGATGTCGTTATCGAGTTGACCATTTTCAAAAAAAAAAAAAGAAAAAAAAAAAAATGGTGTCAACTTGAAAAAAAATTTTTTAACACGATTTTTTCGACTTTTCGAATTTTTTAAAAATACTTCAAATCAAAATTTTTGGAAATCATATCTAGATATCATGTCAACCACCTCAAAAAAACGCGTTTAAAGTTTAGGAGAATTCTAGTGAACACGGACGCCACGTCACAAAATCGACTGTATCTCCGAAAATAAGTCGAATTTTGAAAAATCATTCCAAGGTCATATTTTTGAGAGTCTAAACTTTCAAAATATGCAAAAAAAATCGATTTTTCAATATCTTAGACCAGAATACTCCTTTAAGAGCAACTTGATAACTAATTTTTATTCTTTATCTAGTCCCTTGATCTGCGAAGTTCCTACATATTTCAGTCGAGTTCTAGTTAGGCTCTCTCATGCCTACTTCCCTTCACTTTCTGCACGTATCGTCCGTGCTTATATCCATCCAGCTCGCATGTGATGTGAGTAGGTTATGACCTGTCATTATACCAAAAACCGTCCCGCAGTCCTTTCTAGACAGTATGAGTAATAAGCCTGCGCTCTTGCACATGATTTTGACGATCTACATGTCCTTAGGCCATTCCATATCTTCATCATCCATCTCTCCTTGATCTGTCTGTCAGCCTTTTCGGGAATTTCATTGTATACTGTTTTTAGTGACGTCAGTATTTCCTGTGCTGGTTCGTCAGCCAGACGAATAACACTTTTGGCAATCTCTTCTCCTATTTCGTTTTACCGTTCCCACGACAGTTGGGTCTACGTAACCGGAACGGACCGGGATTTTTATTCGGCCAAGGACTGTCAACACGGCAGAATTCTGCCGCTACAACAACAACAACAACAACTAACTCATTTCTCGCAATTCTTTTGTGACCTGGAACCCGATATATATGCCGCCGCTTTCCGGCTGCCACTATACCTACTGCTTCCCTGCTTTTAAAGGCATTCTCTGACACATTATTGCTTTACTTGCCACCTGGCTAACGACGTATATATTTTGGAAGTAAGTACTGTTCACATGAAAGCTCTTTAGTCGTCGCCTGACTTTTGTGTGGTCAAAGACCCTCAACAAGTTCAATGACCTTTATATCGTCACCTAAAATGCAAAACAACGTATCATCAAAAAAAAATTTAAAATCGTTTTCAGACGTAATAATCAATATATCCCCTTTTATAATCAAAACTCAAATTTTTTTTCAATATTAGTGGTTTCTGTATATCGTTTTCCTTCGTCTGTAAACTTATGAAAAGTGCATTTTAAATGACGATATATGTATACATAAATACAACTACTTATATAGTACATATGTATATTACTGATAAGGTGGATACGAAAAGTTGCTATCTCATTAAATAAGTAAGCAAAAATATTATTTTAATGAAAATATTTTATTAAAAATTTATTGTCTACTATTTTTAACTGTATTTCAGTTTAATTTTGAAACACATTGAATTATTTTTAATAATATAAATTACATATGAATATACACCAATCAGTTAACAATTTAAATTAATGGCATTTATTTACAATAATTATAAGGAAATCACAGTTATAATTTGTTCGTTAATTTTTTTATTAAAAATAATATTTTTTATTAATAATGAAAAAAAAAAATATATACCGCGAATATTTTTATTTAATTTATCCTAATTATGATAAAAAGTTTTTTTTAATAATTTAAGACACGCAACCCGCTAAACAATTTTTATGTAAGGTACTAAAAAGTCCTGTATAAAAGTTTATACTTTCAAATACTGTCAATTTTATTCCGGAAGACACTAAACACACCCAAAAAGGTTTTTTGCCAGCTTTTCTACTTGTGTAACAGCTACCAGTGAAAAAAGCTTAAAGCTTTAAACAATGAGCTTGCACGATTTTTGAAAAGTTGCCAAAGAAGCTTTTTCCTAAATAAGGTTATGAAGCACATTAATTGTTTGAGAGTTAGATCTAGAAATATATGGGGTCTAGAGAATTTTTGCTAAAATATTATGGAATCGAAATGAATTTAAGTTATCAAATAAAAAAGATATATATTTTACTTCCTATTCACATATTCATGGTTTCACTAGAGAGTCATTTACAATAAAATTTTGTCAGGAGATGAAATGACTTTTTTAGACTCAGCAACCATATGTATGATCGTACTAACGCTGTTGATATGTTCCATTAAGCTTTCACCATATTGATGCCGTTATAAAATTCCGATACAAACTCGCACCGACCTATTATCCCTCCTAAGGGACGAAAGTGCTCTTAAAGCTCTTGCAATAACTTGCACTGAAGCTTTTACACCGTCAACTCAAACGGTATAGTGAAAGTCCTCAGACTGTCAAAACAACTAACAGATAACCCTTTGAGGACCTGCGATGCCCAAACCATGGTATGCAAATTTAATTGCAATATTTCAAACTACATGGCGACCCCTGTCACCATAACCTATTCAACAAACTCCTTTGTCAGCGGCTCACATTCACTCCTTGTATTGTTGCTGCTTCTCACCGTATTCTGATTTGATGGTCGCACCTGCCGGGCCACCAAAAGTCGACATATTACCATACAGACCGGTTGCGGGTGGCATTACACCAGCTACCGCCGCAGCACCCAACATGTTCGCCATATTCGCTGGCATACCACCCGGATAGAGGTTTTGGTAGAAAAGTGGATTCTGTAGCTGGAAGAGCGCCATCAGATGAGTCAACTGCATATTTGGTGTATTGGGATCCTGCATTTGCATGCTCTGTGCAGCAGCTGCCGCAGCTGCGGCTGCAGTGGCAGCATTGAAGTTTGGCAAGAAGGGTGGTGGGAAGAGATTCGCAGCAGTGCTTGGCATTTGTGCGTTGTTGGCAAGTTGTGCCGTAGCATCAGCGGTGGCAGACAATTGGTCAGTAGTGGGCTCCAACTTGATGCGCTTGGCTGGTTCAGTCTTAGCGGGCAGTTCCTACAAATAGAGCAGACAATGAAAAATAAATTCGTAAAAGTTTTCTTATTACGTCACTTACGATTTTCTTTGGTGGACGCCCACGTTTGCGCGCCAAAAAGCGATCAGCGCTGAGCGAAGACAAAGGTGTGGTGGTATGCGTGGTCACATTAGCCGCTACAACGGTAGTGGCCGCTGTGGTTGTCGTGGCAACCGATGCTGGTGAATCCTCACCGCTGGAGTCCTTCTGTTTCTTGAAATTCTGATAGGCCTGCTCGCCATCGAGGCGTTCGTGTTTGCGCTTATGGCTGATCATTTGACTGCTTGAGTGCAGAATGTAAGTGCAGCCCTCGCGCACACAATGAATGTGATTGCAGACGGTGGAGAATTTGCAACCATCGAAAGGACAAGCCTCGGTCTTTAGTATTTTCTTGAAACCATCCTGTGTGAGCTGATAGTCGCGCAGATGATAGGACTTGTGTTTATCTGCATAAAGAATTAGAATTAGACTTCAAACGTCTGACAGACAGCGCCAGCTAATTAGTATTTCTCTCCGTCCAACACTTACCCATATCAGCCTTGTTCTTGAACGTGTGATTGCAACCCTCACGGCAGCAGTGATAATGCGACGTCTTCTTGCCATAGAATGGACAGTCTTCAATTTTGCAATTTTCGTGTGCGCGAAAGCGTCGGAAGCCTTCCTGTACGATTTCCGAGTTCTTGCGATGGAAATTCGCATGCATCTGCACATCGCTCGTGCTCACATAAACCTTCGGGCAATCCTCGTAGACACAATGATAATGCGTTTGCTTCCAACAATACGTGCAACCGGCGCCATAAGCAGGCTCACAGTCATCCGAGGCAGAGAAACGCGCAAAACCCAGCAACAAACTCTCCTTGCGTTTCTTATGCCATTTCAAATGTCGAATAATATCATCTTTCTTGCTCAATATCTTACCCTGACAAGGCTCGTCGAAACAATGGAAATGTTCGCGTAGATTCTCCTGTCGACAGAGCGCATTCTCACACTCCAAATAAGACGACACTTTGCGCAGATTCTTAAGATTTTCTTCGTTTTGCAGGAACGCATCTAAACTGCTGACGGTGTTCAGACTCATTATTCCTGATGTGCCCGTTAGACCAGTTACTCCAACCGTTTGCTGTGTTAGCTCAGTATTGAGCATCTGTGTGCTGGGATGTAGACTATGTTTTTTGTTATTTGCTGTGGGTAACTGGTCACTGGAGGGTGGTGTAAGTAAGGTTTTCGCAAGCGACATTGGTGTCATGTTGGCACTCTCGTTTTCTGTGAGCTGTGTAAACGGGCCGGCTACGTCTTGAGTGAGCTCTGTAGAGCTCTGTTGTGAAATGTAATGCGTGGAATCGGCCGGTTGCTTCGTGGGTGTTATATAAGGCTAAAAAAGAATATAAAAGAAATTTGTATTCGAGTTTGGTTATAAAAAATAGCATTTTAATTTTGTATAATAAAAAAATAACATTGCTGTAGCCTTGTAACTGGTCGCTGGAAAATAACTAATCTATGGAGAGAGTTTTATCTAGTAGGTAGGTAAGTTTGATTTTTGGAATTGAAATTCGAGTCTAGATCTGCTGTCTACTGGTTTCTAGATGCTCTGGAGGGTTCTCTTATTGATATTAGCAGCATTTTTTTCATCACTCGAAATTTCAGCGACATACTCCTCAATCAGAAACAAATATTACCGTGAGTTAACAACTGCATATGTATGTGTGTTTGTATAATATGCATACATACATACATATGTATATCAGAAGGCGAGCACGTACAATCAGCCCACGCGAGCCGTCCTCTTGGAAGTCTTTGCACATCATCATAAAGTTTATTTACTCAAATCGCTCGTATTTTCATTAGAAATGAAGTTGTCGTTTAACTTTTGTTTATTTACTTCAATTTTTTTTTGTTATTAAAAATCGGCTGCAACATTGTTGCCAAATTTGTTGTTGATCTTGCACAGCTGTAAGTCAGCAGACTGGTAATGGATACTGTGTACATATAAACACAGCGTTCGAACATTTGTACGTACATTATACTATATTTTGAGATATACATTTTTCCACTTATAAATATATATGTGTGTGTCCACGTACCGCTTTTCGATTAACCTTAAGTGGGATATTCTTTCAAAATCTGCATTGATTTTTCAAATTCCGAATAAAAGTCCGCAGTCATTGGCAGTGATGTCAAAAAAACATAAACAAAAAGACAGTTCGAAAACGAAAAGTTAAGACTGTTATAAATTAAAAAAAAAAAAACCGTTTAAGTGTCATATTCAATATTGAGACTAACCAGCGGTTAAGATCAGCGACTCTGCACTCATGCCTACTGTAGTTGCGTCTAAGTAATCTAAACGGACCCGGGTTTTTATCCGGCCAATGACTGTTAATTGGCATCATTCCTCCAAACTACTTCGGGAATGCTTTCTGCCGCTACAACAACACTCTCTGCTCTGAGTTTGCCCCATCCCCTTTTAACAGGTATACATATATATGTAAGTATGTATATATTCAGTCAGAATTAAGTAGAATTTAATGTTTCGGTGGATGTACTGAAAGATTGTGCTGAAGATCGAGATTATTTCTTTAGTACTCTATTCACCAAACCGACTTTAAAATTTGAATATTTTGATACGTTCTATTCGGCTGCACCGAAGCTGTAACACGCTTCCCACGTTCAAATTATCCTTCCAAGAACTTGATTTAGATCGGTCAGATTTTATGGCAGCTATATGCTATAGTGGTACGATTTGAATAATACGTTCGGAAATTGAGAACTTCTTCTTCTTCTTTACTGGCGTAGAAATCGCTTACGCGATTATTGCCGAGTTGAATTGGACGATGGAGTCATGTGTAGAGCAGCAGTTCACGCAAATGAGGAAAGTTCTCTGATTGCCAGTCATTTGGGAGTGGCCAAGCAAGCAGGGAGTGGCCAAGCAGCTCTTTAACATATGGCTCAAGCAGCTCACGATTTCCGGTCTTTGACTAAGTATCCTATGGGTAGCCAGAAAATTTTCGTATCCGTTTGAAGGCGAGCTAAAGTGAGAAGACGAAATATCCCCTCCACAAGGTTGTGCGCTAGGTTTGGGACCCGCCACGTAAAAAACACTACCAATGCGAACTAATCGACAGCCTCGGAAATTGAAAACTTAAATTGGACAAAAATCTATGCCAAATTTCGGGAAGGCATCTTGTCAAATATAAAAGTTATAGAAAACTTGACCCGAGCCTTGCATGTCAACTATATAAATCCTAGTGTTTTTTTTTGTTGTAGCGTCGGAATTTTGTCGTTCGATATTCCGACAAATGAGCAGTTTCTTGGAGAGAAAGGAACGTGTGCAAAATTTCAGATCAATATCTCTTAAACCGAAGGACTAGTTCGCATATATTCAGATAGACAGTCGGACATAATTAAATCGTATCAGCTCGTCACAGTGATCATTTATATACATATATGTTTGTTTATTTCATTTCCTTTCGGGTGCAAACTACGTGGCAGACTTAAGATACCCCGTTCAGGGTATAAATATAACATACGTAACGCAGTTTAGTTAGAATGCGCCAGATTTAACCTCACAATTTCATACACACCTCGCTTTCTTCAAACGGGTCAAAAACTTAAAATTCATATAACGGCAAGTACATCAACTATAAATATGATTTTTCTCACCACACTCGTAGAACCGTCCAAAGAGTTCGAAGAGTTTCGCACATCCACATTACTTCTTGTCCTCAGGCAACGTGTTTTAGCGTTACTATGCCGCAGACTAGCCAAAGGCTTTTCGTCCTCCTCATCGTCATCAAGCACCTCTACAGCTTCGACTACATCATCGCTTTGCTGTTGTTGCGCCTTTATCCCACATTCTTCTGCATCTGCTTGCGGACACTCACGCCAACGATCTGTCCGTCTATCGGATAAATCCTGCGCTTGTGTACGGTACTTCTCCTCCTCCACCGTAACGGTGTCACTGACATCTTCAACGTCGTTGGATGTGGTCGAAGCATTGTCCAATGGACTGCAATCTTCCTCGTCCAGCTGCGTTGACGCCGCCGCCACCTCAGCTTCTTCTTCCACCCGCTCTTCATCTTCGGTGGGCGTAGATGTCACTGTAGAAGATTGAAGAGAATTAGCAGCTGTAATATGACCTACATCACAAGCTAAATCGTTTGTGGGGAAAATGTGTGTTTGAAGGGGAAATTGACTGCCGGCCGGAACATTGTAAGCAGCCGCTGCCAATGATAACGCCGCCGCCGCCGACATGCTCGAATTCGGTGTTGTTGGTGTTAACAATAAATTCGACGGCAAGCCGAGTGCAGGCGGTGTGGTCGCTAGCATTGGTGGCGGTGGTGCTGACAGTTGGCCGAACAGTAACTGTTGTAGGGGGGAGAGTGTGTTGTGTTGTAGTTGCTGTTGTTGTATGGCTATTGAGGAGTTGGAATTACTATTAGGACTACGGGTGGTACAACTACTGCTACTACTACAGTTGGTGATGGTGGTGGTTGTGGTTTGCGAATTTTTGCGTGAATGCGTTCTTGAATTGTGCGGCTGCTGCGGGTGTTGTTGCTGTGTTTGTTGCGTCGCATCGACGAATGTTGTTGCTGTTGTCATTGTGCTGCTGCTGATGTCCATCTCCATTTCACGCTTACTGGGTGAAGGAAGATTATGCATTTGCTGTTGTTGTTGCTGCTGCTGCTGCTGCAATTGCTGCTGCTGTTGTTGTTGCAGCAAATTCATCATATACAGTTGCATGATAAACTCCAGTTGTGTAGACATTTTGTCGTTGATTTTATTGTTTACGTTTTTGTTGTTGTAAAATTGTTTTAAAATCTACGAGCACACACACGCACAAGCTGACGATAAGGGTATTCACAGTCAACAGCGGCACTTTTCACAGCAATAATTCTTTTTGAAGCAAAAATATTGTACTTTTTAGTATTTCATTAAAATTTCAATATTTGCACAACAATTTTTTTTAATTTTTTTTTATTTTGAATTCTCAACTTCTTTTTTCGAACAATAATTTTTAAAAATTATAAACAAAAATAGTGAATTAATTATTTTTAATATTTTAACCATTTGTTATTAAATTTTTTTCATAAATTTTATTATTATATTTTCAATAAATAATTTCGCAATATTTTTCCAACTTAATAACATCCAAGAACAGCACAATATTTCTACAATGATTCTTAGTTCGCAAAAAATTCACAAAACCACACTAAATTTTTTTTTTTTATTTGGAAATCTTCCAATTATCAATTCGTTATTTATTTCTTTGCAGCGACGTAGCTGTGTCTTCGTCTACAACTCTTTCGTTCGCATGAAGTCTTAAAGAAATAGAAGCGATAGATTTAATAAATTGTCTCGCTAGCTTGGCATCAAGGCTCAAACTGATTCAACTCTTCCACAGCAGGCGTCTAATATACGTGACTGTCCTTAAAAAATTCTTCTAATGCCAAAAATAGTCCAAATTGCAGCATCGCAACACTTTCAACCCTCTCCCTGCCGGTAAAAAGTGATCAGCAACTCTAGCATTGACAGCAAATAACGTGCTCACCTAGCGTTCTCTGCTAAAAAATATCTTCCACATATGTACAAGCGCACATCCATAAATCCATAGCAATCCGCTCTGATCCGTTGCTGTGCTCATTATTTGCACCGACACACATACATACATTCGTATGTAGTAGTCGACTTAGTAGAGCCAATTTTCACTTTTTAAGCCAGAGGGTTGCTGAGCTCAGCTATTTTTTAGCGTTTCAGCTACATATTCTCTCATTCGCAGCCACACTCAAACTCTTATACTACTTGGTTGTGCTCTTTTGACGCTTCGGAAAAGTGATTTTGTTCGGTAAAAAACATTTTTTGAAAATCTCTGCTACATTTACTTGGTGTTGTTGTTTTTGTGTAAGTTTTTTCCCAAATTTTGCAATTTCTTCCACCAATAAAATGCCAGCAAAATGCTAATCGCATGCGGAAAGTGGTGTTTTTTAGATAAAAAATGAAAATCCAACAACCAACGGCAAGTCGAGGAATTTGTTTTGTCCTGCTGCGCTCTTGTTTGAGTTTTTTCTACGTTGTAATTGTTGCTTTCTATTGGATTCGGACAGCTGTGCAAAAAATTCCTTTGGTGCGAAAAAATGGCATATGGGCGAGCGAATGCGTATGGATATGGATGGTTAGGATACATATAGATATGTATATACATATATTTATGCTTTAAGGATTTTTAATTATTTATAATTTAAAATTAATTCGAAAGATTAATCAAAATTCAATACTTTTATTAGCGCATACATACATGTTTAATGTGTAAAATCACATATTGATTATTAATTTTCTAAAACGCTTTCTCGAACCAGTAGTTCTAGCAATATATGATAGAACTTTGCAAAGAACTAAAGAGGTACAGGACCCTCATTCAAATATTCTATTATCAGCCAGGTAAATATTTTAGTATAAGCAGATAGTTAATCTATAACGAAAGGAATTAATCTCCCATCCGTGTAGTCATTTGGAAATCGGAAATGTTATTATAACTGGGTTATCACAACTTGTTGTAAATAATAAATGAGTAGCAAAATTGTACAACAAAGGTTTCGAAAAACCTAAATATTATAGTAAGTAATATAGTGAACAATTTGAGTCCGAAAAACTAATATAACGGTATTTTAGTTTTTTTTTGACTTGGTGATGAACAATAATTTAGAAGTAACAACTTAGCTGATGTTACGGCATTTATTGCCACAAGTTTTAGCCATAATGACAACTCACATCATTTACATGAACAACTTAATATTGTCGAAAAATGGCTAAGGCATTGGAAGGTACACAGAAGTCCGTTCAAATAACGTTTACATTAAGATCCAAAAAATGTTCTTCTGTATCATTAAATGGCTCTACAATACCTGAAAGAGAAACTGTCAAATACTTTGGTCATTATTTAGACAGAAGACTCACTTGGAAGACGCATATAAAAGAGAAATTAAAGCAGCTCAAATTTAAAACAAGAAAAATGTATTGGCCTTTAGGCTCGCGATCACAACTTAGTATTGAAAATAAAGTTCGACTCTATAAGTCAATCCTTAAACTAGTATGGAGGTATGCAATTATGGGGTGCGGCGAGTACATCCAACATTGAAAAACTCCAAGGATATCAATCAAAGACTTTAAGAATCATTGTAAGGGCTCCTTGGCTTGTAAACCACTTCGAAATCCACAAAGACTTAAATGTGCCTTTTGTAAAAGACGAAATCAGCGAAGCTTGTCAAAGATACCTTAATACACTTTCTATTCATGAATACTTACTGGCAATAAATCCACCGGACAACAGTATGGATGTTAGACGCTTAAAAAGAACTCACGTTTTGGACCTTACAGATAGATTTTAATTAGTTTTAAGAATATTTTTTAGCAAATTATGTTATGTTAGAATATATTGATTAGTCTCAATGGAGCCCAATCAATTCTGTTATCAAGGTTATATTTATAAAATTAGCTGATTGCCTTCAGATAGATTGCAAACAAAATAAATAGAAAAAAAATATTTTTGAACAAAAATTTATGTGGAATCGTTCTTACAAAAATCTGAAAAACATGAAAGAAATAAAACGTTACATTTGTTCGCAAAACGTTCTTATATCGGCTGAGTAAACGTGGACCTTATTACTAGACGTTTGAAGCAACTTCTCCATAAATATTTGCCGTCTGCCTAGACGATCTTCCACAAATAGAACAGCCTACAAGTTATGAACCGCCTGCTAACAGTTGATATATTTTCAATCAAGACTTTTTAATGTAAAACTATTTCATTTTAGAAAAAGACTTGGAATTTCGCCGTACTTGCCGAGGAGTGATCGTTTTTAGCAAACTTTTTTATGTACTTATATAGGCCGGAAACGGACGGAAAAACTCTGGTATAATTACTTAGTTCAATTTTATTTTTTTGCTTACAATGAACAAAAACCAAAGGTGAACTACTCTCTCGCAAGACTTTGTTAAAATATCGGTTACTTTATGGTTTCATTACTCCGGTTACTAAAGGCTTCATAGCTGAGGGCTTAAAGTATGGCGTCTATGGATGGAGAAACAATATTCCACAAGACTTTGTTAAAGTATTTCTGTATTTTTAGTTTCTTTACTTCAGTTCCAATAAAGCCTAAAAGCTTAATGGCTTAGGGCTTAAACTGTGGCGTCTATGCTTTTATATACTGTTTTCTCAACAAGCTCATCAAAAAGAAAAACATTAACTTCTTATGAAAGAAAATACTAACCTTCTAAGACTATGAACTAAAACTCCTATAAAACTTTTGCTTGACTAATATTTTGTAGAGAATGTTTACGAGGACTTTTTTATTTAAGCAAGAGGAAATTTTTGATATAACAGTTCGGTGTTCTATTTTTGGCTTATAGAACTGATCTATGTATTCGGATCTGGTTGCAAAAAATCAGAGCAAATTTAATGTTCGCATTCAAAGCATAACCGAGATGGCAATAATAAGAAAGATTTTACGTTGATCCTTCCCAATGGGAAAATGTAATTTTAGTTTTACGATGGCGTCACTTTTTATGCCGATTACATTTCCATATGCAGATTTTTATTTACAATAGTTTCCTTGCTCCATTAATATGGAAAACTTCGCGCACCTTCTGACATATCGCACGCGGAAAATGGCGAAATAAAAAAGCGTCGAGCGAGAAAACTAAATCGAATTGAATGAGCGCGAATTTTGCAGCTGCAAAAAATGCGCTTGATTTCGGGAAAAACGCCGAATGCGCGCATAAAATATGGCACAACAAAATTATGATTTCCTTTACAATTACAAATAATGCGAAATCGGCACAAAAAAATCTGCATTACAAAGAATCGGTGAATGTGGAGGAAAAATGGCGCAAAACGAATTTGCGAAAAATATGCACCGAAATTATATTAACGCAAATGAAGTGAATGAGGTTTAGGGAAAAACAGGAATTTGCATAATTCATTGAGGCGCAAACATTGAAGAGCGCTGCCAGCAGAGGGAGTCACCGGCAAAAAAGGTTTGTCATAAAAAGCTATTAAGAAGTACAACAACAAGATGAAAAAACACATTGGAAAAGTGTGCGCGCAGGATTAAAAGGCAAACAGCGCCGAAGCCAGGATGTTGTAGGACGAGCGAGACGGTGCGAGCGCAGCAGTGTTGCCGATCGTTTGCCGATATCATTTGCATAAATTATTGTAAAGGACCTGATCGCTGTCGATTTGCACGCACAAACACATACACTTATGTAGCTTTATATGCTTGCAAAGGGTAGCATAAATTTGGCAATAGCGGCGGAAGCCAGCGCGCTGCTCACCTTACGCATTTCAACCAGAACGAAATTCGGTCGGGGCGCGCATGCGCATAGTGTTATGCAAATGACCTGTCGAACGGTTCGATTGAAGAGTCTTTCACCATTCACTATTGCAAAAGTCTTCTCTACATGTAAGTATCGATGTATGTATGTATGTGTGTATCTGTGTTAGCAATTGAATGGCGCATGCGCACAATTTTCAGCGAACGTGTGCTATGTTTTTTTCAAAACTAATAGAAATTTATGCAAATTAACAAATGAATGAAATAGTAGTGCGTGTACAAGCTGTAAACTATGTAAGGATATATGTATATACATATTTATATAGGTTTGTATATCGAGCGTAAGAGATTATAAAGCGCGAGCAGTCAATATATTCGATTCGGTTCGATACGGCAGTTTGATTTGTAGGAAAGTTATGTGGCTACAGGACACCCTCCCAACTTTAATTTTATTAAAGCAATCGTTCTGCAAGCAGAGCTGAGTTTTGGTAAATATGGCATATACATATATATAATTTTTATATAGTTTCTATTACCAGCTTATACATATGTATGCACATACATACATATATGCTTTAACAAATATTTCGAGTTTAGAAATGCGTACATATGTATATATATATATTTACGGAATGCCGATCGCAAGTACAACAACAACAAGTAAGCGTATCGCTTAGTTTAACCCAGCTCAAGGCGACATTGTTAAATATACTATACAATTGTTGGCTTAATTAAGCAAAACACCGCAGACAAAAGATGTCATAGACTTGGAGCAGAAGCACAACTACATAATGCGCTTAGTAGGGCGGCTCTTTTTTCACTGTTAAACCGAGTATAAGGTTAGGTTAGGTTAATCTGGTAGAGCAATAAGGCACGCATAGACCAGTATCGGTCCTTTAAGAAACCAGATGGAGTTCAGTTGCTAGGTGTAAGAGGAGTAGTCATGTTTTAAAGTGCCTACGCTTGAGCGAATTTGTACAGACTCTGCGGCCTCACTATCGATACCTCCACCAGTGTATCATACAGTGGAGATCCTAAATACAGCGTAGTCTTGCCAATGCGGAACAAGTGCACAATAGATCTGTCATTGTTTCTCTGGTGGCCTGCTCTAGACACTTCCTGCAGTCTTCTCGATCTGTCAGCCCCAAAATGCGAGCGTATGTCGCCACCACACATTGACCAGTTAGTATTATCATCACGTTCCTACAGTCTGTTCTATATAGTGCCAAGAAGGATTTTGTATACTTCCGATCTACCGTTTAGCAAGAGGCAACTCGTTCCATCGGGTTTTGATTTGCTTTCTGCCTCAAGAATATTCTGATCAAGAAGGAATTTCGAATTGATCCATATAGGATCGTAGACAGTACTGGCAGTTCAAAAAAACACTAAGTAACCAGCTGACTTCCACAAGTAGTGAAAAGGTCGATATCACATCAACTGAAGAACCTTGTTCTTTTTAAACTTTTTACTGTTTCTCCCCGTCTACTCTGGTCTTCGCTTTCGACTATCGATACTTAATATAGTGGTCAGCTCTTCATGTAAATTAAAACCTGAATGTTGGACAGCATTCTTGTAGTAAAAGTTTGAAATTGAAAGTCCTGTAAAAGAAGGTCTAAGGCTTGAAATGATATTTGGATGAAAGTGCCACTGAAATTTTTCTAGGAACTGATTGTGGTACATTAAAAGAAAGCTGGAATTTTCTAAATTTGAATGTAGCCGGAGCGTCTCCTGAGCAACTTCTGTTCCAATTTCAAAGACATTCCTTTCAGATAAAAGGCCGTTCATCCATTTTTCGAGTAAGATAATGTTTGGTTGATGATTTATACAAATAATGTCTGTTCAGAGCAAAATGAGGTATCTCAAGTTGTTCAAACAAGTTTTCGAATAGCATGGTTTATCTATATTTACACGCTCATCCAACTATGTGAAATATTATATAAATACCAATGCAACGGGACTACCTTAATGTGTGCCTTTTTAACTTTATATAAACCCAGTCCAAAATCAATGTTTATTTCCCATCAACAGTCGTGCGGATAAGTATTGATTTCACTAGACCAAAAGACTAACGCAAGCCCATTCAAAACACACACACACACACACACACATGTACATATTTATTAATATTAGCATATCCACTTCGAGTTTATTTTCCTACCAACTTCCTTGCATAGCTAGAAGTTCATTTCCCCGTGTTCTCGGTATATTTTCGCCATTATGCGGCGCTACAAAATCGCAATAATGCCAGAAATCAGCATAAAAATAGCGACATACAATGGCCATTGTGCCCTCGTCTGTGACAGTTGCGCGAGTTTTCAGTTGACGTTTTCCGTGCTCAGTTACAAGCGGACAAAATATTTGCCGCCACGAAAATGCAACATTTGTAATTGGTTTGATGCAAATTTGCATATTCGCTGCCAAAGGCTTACACACACACACACACGTACCTTGGATATGCACACGGAAGCAGCCATTGCTGTGGCTTTTGTTCGATTTGATGCGTTTTTGATTTGCTTTTATTGAATCGATCCAAGTGATTAGGTTACAGTGCTCAAGTGAACTATATATGTTTATGTACACATATACATACATATAAGCCGTCATTGTTATTTGCATTTGTAGGATTTTGCATTATCCTGCCGTTACAAGCTGGATTACAAATACAACTAACCAATGTGATTGTTACTCAAATGAAGCGACAACTAGGATCACGCACATTCTCAGGTTGTGGCATTTCACAGTTAATAACTACATACATACATTGCATGTTTATCATATGTATGTAAATGTTGATATGAGTAAAAAATTTATAGTATATTTATTAGCACAATTCTGATATTTAAATAGTTTTCCTCTGCAACCTTCCTATTGGAGGAGTATTAGTAAAAATAATAGTATGATGCCAGCCTCTATCTAGGATATCCAGCAATTTAAGTCACATCATTAAATCACATAATTTTATCGAGAATCTATTTCAAATACATACAAAGGTTCGCCATTGTGCCTTTGGAAGTATCCTTGAATGTGTTTTTGAATTATACAGTAAAATATCAAGGGCTCATCCTGGACAGGAAGCTTTCATGGAAGCCGATTATCAAAAAGATAGAAAAAAAGACATCGATTGTTCTATTCTGCTGTAGAGGATCCATTGGCAAGACGTGGGTGCTCTCACCGAAAGTGGTCCTCTAGCTCTATGACACCAAAGTCAAGCCCATTATGTTCTATGGGGTCTTTATGCGATAGTGGGCTCTAGAAAAGACCACGCTTGCAAAGAAACTCAAGTGTTCAACGGGCAGCGTTCATCAGCATGTATGGTGCACTAAGGTCCACTCCAACCATGGAATTTAACGCCATTTTGAACATAATGCCCGTGGTCATCGCCGGAAAGTGTATGGCCGCGAAAATTGATATTAGACCCAGAAAGTCAGAGTTCTTAAAAGAACGCGTATCTGAACATCCGGATATCCTCACACACTTTGAATGCATACCAGATCATCTAGATCATGAAGTAGAAGCCGAATTCTGACGGCTCCTTCTCTGCTCATATACCGACGAGGTAGCTATGGGTGAGAAGAAGCTATTGGAGGAGAGGGCAGTGAGCTTATTTACTTGTTGGGGAGAAGATTAGTGAAAGGTTTTACTATCGGGAGCTCTCTATCAACTCCAGTTTCAGACTTTCTGACTATAGCAGTGTCTTTCAGGTTAAGGCCATCAAGGTAGCAGTAGTTTTGCTGTTCCGGAGTGCGTCCTCCTTTAGAGAAGTAACCATTCACTCTGATAGCAGAGCGACGATACTAGTCTTAAGTTCATTTAAAGTGCGTTCAGGGCTGGTCGAAGAGTGCTTAACCTCGCTATCAATAGCATACAGTGTCTTGTCAAAAGATTGCTATGGGTTCCGGGTCATAGCGGAATCGTAGATATGTATTTGCAAAGCTGATGAGCTAGCAAGGAAAGGCACTCTAGAATCACTATCGGTAGAATGGAAGGAGGTCGATGCTCCCCTTTTGTGTTTAGCTTGACCAACGCTGGGCCACCATCGGTACTTGCGCAGTCGCAAAAGCCTTCTGGCCTAAGATTGATTACAGGAGATCTAGTGATCCCTTTGGCCCCAGTAAGGCTAGCCTCTCTCTAGTTCTGGGGCTTTTAACAGGTCATTGCCCTCTTGGCGTACATGCTGTAAAGTTTATAATTTTACCAGACGCCGTCTGTAGAAGCTGTTTGGAAGAATATGAGGTAGAAACAATTAAACACTTCCTTCTTCACTGTCCCGCGTTTAAGAGGTCAAGACTTAAACACTTGGGAGCAGATACCTTCAGACATCCCACCGAACTGGCGGGAGTTGAAATTAATCGCCTTTGTAAATTTATATGGACTTCTAAGAGTTTTACCGATTTGCAAGTCCGAAGGCAGGAGTTCTTATTTTCTATAGCTTCACAGAGAACTACATATACATACCAGTCCAAGTGCGATCATTGATCAGCTATCTAATCTAAGCTGATTGTTTTGTGACTGAGTCTTCGAGAGTTGGAGCTCTGGATCTTTCATAGTTGAATCTGAAGACGAGTTAGGTATTTCGAAAGCATATTTTTTGCTCTAAACAACTATTGTTGATAATGAAGGTACCAGGAGTACATACACATATAACATGTTGACTTGTATCTAGTAAAGGAGATTTGCAGAAATTAGTCCAGTCATTTAAGCTTAAATTAGGTAAGAATCTCGGAATTCCATATACCCATTTATATGTCTGTATACCTACCATATGTAGGTTTTGAGACAACTTTAGGGTATCAATATACAAGTATTTACAGACATATAAATTGGTATATTGAATTCCGAGGTGAACTTACTATAATGACTGGACTAAATTAACATAATGCATTATGAAATGGCGTCATACTTTTTCTCAGCAAATATTAAGCTCTTAATTTGTGCAATTAAAGCTGTCATCGGCGAATCAAACAACAACTATTAGAAATCATTTAAATTGAAATGTTGAAGCATAGAAGTAATATAAATAAATATAATGATAAGATATCCACATACTATCCTCTTTTCAATTCCTCTCGAAACCGGGAACTTTGTTTTTGCTATCATTTGATAAGTTCGTCGTTTGGTGAAAGAGCAGAGCTCAAACAAAGCAGGCAGAGAACTATTCGCCTTTTTCTCCAAATACAAACAAAATATTTAATAAATATTGACAGTTTTTGGTGAGAGAATAGAAAATATCTGAGATCTTAATTGAGCCACGCAATTACGAGCGAACCTTAATTGACAACAATATTTTTTATTTGGGAAATGTTTCAATGAATTTATGTAGAAATTAAGTTTTTATTTTCTAAAACAAAACACACACATACATATCTTACACCACTTCGACGCATCTTCATTTATTGGAAATGCATATCCTTATATATTACGAGTATTGCATTGGCTTTTCCACTTTGTGTTCTTTTTATTCTCCCATAACTGTGAATAGCTTACCATGCTGGGGGTTTTGCCGCTATTGTTGCATATCCTTAGATGCCAAAAGACGTCGTTCAACCACAGATTTATTGCCTCATTTGCTGCCTACCCTCCCTTCTCAATGGCATTCTTTATGTGCATATTTTGAAGGAAATTTTAATATTTAGTTTTTTCTGCTCTTTTTCGGGTAAATTACCTTAATTTATAAGAATGCAATGTACGTCACCCTTAAGTACACGCAATGAGGATCTCAAATACTCAAATAGGATTGCCTGATGAAGCAGTATTGATTTTCGCCAAAGGTGAGTTGGCAATTATGGTAAGCAGTTTAAACTGACCTTTGGTAAGTGATCTCGGGGCGTTAGATTTCAGTTACTTTGCAAATCAATGCAAATGCGCTCTTTGTTTCGGTGCATTCTTTGCTTTAGGTGTGAAGTGCCTGCGAGACCCTTCAACACCTCATTGTGCATAGTAAATACACACTCATACAAAGTGTTGAACAAACGAATGCGTACGAAGTATTAACTTGCTAATGACTACGCATTGTCGAGCTGACCATTAAGGAACGCATTTGTTTGCGACGGATAAGCCGATAATGAGCCGACGATGATCGTGTTTTGACTTTGTAACTCTTTCTAAGACGATGACCGTTTGATTGATGGCATTTATGCTAATGAATGAAACAAACAGAGCTGACCAATTGGTCAGTATTTGTATGCGTTCAGCGCGTGGACAAAAACTAAAGAACACAAAGGGTGCAAAGACACGAGCCACTACTTAGATTGGACAGTGGTCAGTGGTCAGTTGAAAGTAAACAGGTTTTGACCCATTAGAGTCACATTTAAGAGATGAGATAGAGTTGCAGAGTTTAACTGACAAAAGGGTTTAAGGAAAACCATTAAGCGTTTGTCTTCGTAAGCAATTACTTTGACAAATACGAATGGCATATGCTCTGATGTTAAAATCTAAATTTTGGACTAACATTTTAACTATCAAATCTCGAAAAACAAGGGCATATTTTGCGCTCTGCCATTCAACGGTTATTTAGATTCTATCTCGCGAAAAAAAACTCCGAAACGCATGCAATTTGGTTCCCATACTTTGACTATCCGCTTTTTGGATAAATACCAAACTCTGCCATAAAAAAAAAAAACTTAAAGAAAATAAAAGTTGATGATTCTTCAAAAGATTTGCAGTTTCTTACAATTACATAGCAGTAAAAAAGATAGTGAAAATTGAAATAGCTACAGGAAAACAAGCTGCGCGCCGCAGAGACAAAGGGATGAAACCAAACAGCCAGCGAGCCAACCAAGCGAGCGAACGTGCAATCAACCAACAAACTAACCGAACGGACCCCAGCATCAGGAACGCATCATAATTTGGAAAACCGGTTCGGACATCAGCATTAATTTCGCGCCCTAACGGTAAACGCAACAAAAGCCAAGCCAAAAAAAGCGGACAAACAACATTACACAAAAGAAACCCTTTCATCAACGGAGTGGCCTAAGAATGCGCCGGTCCATTGCGAGCGATCTCTGGTCAACTGCCAAGCGAAGAAAGGATGGAAATTATGCTGCATATGCTTAAGCGTATGCTGAGTGGTTTGAGAAAATGTGCGTGTATGTGTGCGCTTGGCGCATAAATTGCGATCTCCCGTTAGGTTCTACACGACTCTGTGATTTGTTGCCATTTTCTAGAACCAATGCCGTTGTCTATTTCACCAACTGAAAAAAAATCATTATGGAAAAGCGCGCTTAGTCGCACAAAGCCTCGGAATATGTCATAAGCCAACATCTGTGCATGCAAACAGGAATGTCTTCCTTTTTACGAAAGGGTTTAGTGGTCACAAGAGCATCCCGTTTGGGAATATTTTATTGTTTTTTTTTTTTGCATTAGTGTACTTTGAAGTTTAGGGTCCAGTTTGGTATTTAAAATTCAAGTTATTATAGACGAATTTGTTACGGTCGCTGGAGATGCGCTGACATTTCATTTGATTGGTTAGCTGGTTGAAAGATTCAAAGGGTTCGGTGGACTGGTAGCATACCAAACCGATGTTTAACGGGCGCTGATCGCCATTCGTTGCAGTGAGGTCAGCCATTTCGTCAAAACATTTGTTCTTCGCTTGTTAAGGGCTAAATGTTGAACGAAGTCTTGACCCAAGATGGCGGTCATTTGTTTACGAATTAACAAACATGCGTCACAGCTGTATTGAACGTGGGAATTATTTTAAAATTTAGAGGGCGATTACGATTATAAGTGTAAAGAGTCTGTAAAAATTATAGTTTTAATTTTTTTTATAAGCTTATTTTTATTATTTTCTTATTTATTCGTCTTCCATAATAACGTTGAAATAATTCAAAGTTCACACAAATATTCAGCATAACGTTACTTCGCAGCGCCCAGTACAGTCTTGTACTAATTTTTATTGTCTGTTGCCACCGTGGAATTCTGCAGAGCTTCGAAGAATTACTACTTATTATTTTTATTGATTTATTTTTATTGACTTTTGCAGATTTTTCTTTATACTGTTGGCTCATATATTCCATTCGAATACAATTATATGGTACTTCGGTTTTTCAACCTCCATCTAAAGACTAATCACTTTGCCTATTCCCTTGCGTTCAGTGCCCTTTTGGTTTAATTTTTCTGCATCTTAATTAATTGCAATCATGGCACGCGTACGTTGCACCCTTTTTAAACTGACCATTGCTCAATCAGCTCAACATGCAGTGACCTCCATAAAAATGTCTGAACGCACTTATGTTGTTTTAATTTAGAAACTGGTTTCTCGCTTGACCAACACGCGCCAACGTTGATCTTAAGTGATGGTCAGTTTCAAGCAATTAGAGGGGTCATCTTTAAAGCAGAGATCATGACAAAATTCATAAGGGTTATACAACAACTTAAAGGGAGTTAATTGCCTATATGATCATCTTCTAAAAAGGAGACTCGTTTATTTGTCTTAGGTGTGAAAGTAAAAATGACAATTTGAGCCCACCAATTGTTTTGTTTTTTCCTTAAACCTTTTTACGTATGCAAAGTTTTTAAATCAGAGATTAAGATTATTAAATTTTAAAGTAAGTCGGGCCAAAAGATGTAGATTTAGAAAATAAATCCATGTATATACATAAGCCTCTGCGCAGACAATAATACTTTTCTATATGAACTTTTGTTTGGGAAAAAATGTAATAATAATAATCTTAATACTAAAATTTATTATGGGAAAGGCAAAATAGAAAAACTATAGATTCTAAAAGTAATCTCTATAAAACAACACACACTGATGGCAGTTGAAGGTTTGAGAAACATGTGAATCCCGGAAAAAAGGCATTTGACGGTGAAGCAGAATTTTTTTACTTAAAAATTTCTCAAATCCAAAAACAAAAACAAATTATTGTCATAGATTTTTAACAAATAACAGCTCCCAAAAAAGGTTTTTTGTGAAAAAACTTGAACTTGAAAGTGACTTAAAAATCGAAATTATTATTGAAGATCTTATTTATTCGATCATTACCCGTTAAGGGGCTATACCAGTATGACACTTTCAAAAAAAAAATTTTTTTTATTTGCTTTTTCGATAGCTTATATTTTCATAAATATTTTGTGAAATCGGGAAGGTCGTATATTGAATAGTTTTTGGATGGCAGCGTTCTAAAGAGCGACCGCTCGGAGGTGCAAACATATACATACTATACATATAAGTAAAACTTTAAACGCGTTTTTCTCGAAACGACATTTTTCAAAATTGCTGACATCATAACTAAACGAGAAATTGACCGATCGACTTCAAGTTGAAACTGAGTATTTTTGAATACATTTGCCATACAATGAACTACGATCTTTTTGATTATTTGCAAATTGTCAATTGTGCATTAAAAAAACGACCATTTTTTTCGTAAAAAAACGATTTTTTTTTCAAAATTACGACATTTTCTTAATTTTTGATATTTTTCAAAGATCGTAGTTCATTGTATAGAAAATATATTTAAGTTTAATAGTCATTTTGAATTTTTTTGTTTCAGCTACTCATTCGACCGGAATCATGCCAGCTGTTGAGGCACTTTTTTTTGCCTCTCCGAAGACAGCCCATTACTCCGTTATTTTTCAACATTTTTGTAAAATAAAAATCTTAGAATATAGCTGAAAATATACTTTATTACGTTCAAAGAAGTTCGAAATGTTCAATTGCGTACTTTCTCTTAAAAAAAATCACGAAAATCGCTTAATTTCTCTTAATTTCTCTAACAAGGATAATGCTCGAAAATTCTACGAAAAGATGCGGCGAATAACAGAAGGTTTCAAGACCGGAGCATATTCTTGTAGAACCCCAATAGTGTTCTAGTGACTGATGCCCAGAGCATATTAAAATTTTGGAAGGAACATAACACCAGAAGATGGTGAACTGCACTTGGTATCTCGAATTGGCGCCACATTGCGAAAAGAATAAACGCTGTGGTTAAGTCGGTGTGTTTTTCTAAAGCTGTGTTTTCAAAGTCGGTTGTGAAAACTTCTCGAATTACGCTAATTTACAAGATCTTGAAAGAAGGATTACCATTATTTAAGAAAAACAGCGACAAATTGTCACCATAATTTGCATATTTCCGAAAAAGAGATGTCAAAATTATAATTTTCTTCTTTTTTTGTTTTTCCTTCGTCTAATAGTGAGTTTGTGGTCATATCTAAAGCACGTATTTTTTTCTTTTTACTTTTGATACAGGATCATCAAGAACATCGGAAATTCCACTGTCAACGCGGAGGTATTTTCTTTTGAGGAGCCGAGTTTTGAATATTTTCCCATGAAAAATTCACAAAATGTAAAATAGGTTCTAAAGATGCAAATAATAAAAAAAATGTAATAAAATATTTCATTTTCAAAATAAGAATAATAGTGATCGCCAAAACACTTTATAGAATGTTTTAAATTTTGGGACAAAATGCTCGGAAACTCAAAACGCTAAGGTATTTAAAATTTCATTATCACATCTTTGCTTATAATTTTATCAATGTCCTTATCTTCATTTTCCCAAGAAAGGCCCTAACTGATATTAAAGGCATATTATTTTTTTTTTTCTTTCTCAGCATTTTTCTTGGCAGAAATGTTCCCATAGACGAATTAAAATTCAATATTTCAAAATTTCATTGCGTGTTCTCATATTTTAATTATCGTCAAGTCATTTACGCTGATCAAAACAGAAATAATTAGCAGGCATTACAAACATACATAAAGATTTTCGCACTCTCAAGTTGCCCCGAAGAGTAAGAAAGTGGAAATGTGTAATTAAATCAATTAAGAAAAGGGTGCTGCACTACTACGACATGGGCTCATAGAAGTTATTTGCATACAAATAAATAAGTGCAACTGCATTTGCATACTCGCAAGCCGCCTAAGCGGCCATAAATGCGTGTGCATGCAAGTGGTAGCACCGGAAATAGTGCATTGACTGTGGCGCATGCGCAAACACTCGGAAGCGCAAATACAATAACACTCGTACACACATATACATATGTATATGTACATATATGCAAATCATCGATAAAGTGAATTAGCATAACAGTGGCACAAGTCAAAAATGTGCCATTTTCAAAGCAATGCCGCTCACCGCAATGCGAGCAGCTCGATTCGCATATATTTGTATGTACATAAGTATGTAGTAGTAGGCATGTGCACAAAATTCGACAGGCGTCACATCGACGAAACACGATCAAATAATCGTTGCGTGCGAAAATTATGCAAATTAGGTCTCAAGTCCCTTCATGATTATTTACGAGTACATACTCGTCCATGGCACACACCTACCCACCCGGGGCGTCCTTCTTCATCGTGTCCTAACAAAAATGGCGTCAGCTTACTTTTCGCACTTATGGGTTTTGGCGTTTCGTAACGTATTTCCTGTGCATTGTTTATAATTATTTTGTGCATTCGACATCGTTTTGTGACAGTTGGCGAATTTCCTTTCGCTCCGCAATGATTTATGATCATTTGAGATTTTTTAAAGTTGCTGCGATTTTTTACTTGTGTAATTATATGATTTTTCGCCAAGTAAATGCCGTGAAAGTTCAGCATTATTTGTGTCGAATATCATTAATTTTGTAAAGCATTTCTTCAAGACGATAGTTGCCGTTAAGGAAAATATTGAAGAGAGTGGCTGCCGATCGATTGGCGTAATGACGTGGCGCGCCGGCGCCCCAATCGAAGTTGTGTTGACAGAGGTTGGCGAAAGATGATTAATCGATTGCACTGCCAGCATTTTGTAGTGGCAGCGACGTGAGAAAATATTTCATTTCAGAAATGGACTCACTGAAAAAGTAAAAGTAAAAAAGTAAAAGAAAGTAAAGCGAGTATATATGCACACATTTAATAAAAGAGTGGACTAATAATATATAACATATTAAAAGAAACGCTGCTTGAAAATCTATATTTAATATACATAAGTTGAGTTAGGCATCATTTTGAGAGCATATGTGCATTGAGATGGGCCAAAAAATGTTAATAATTTGTCCCTTTGCTATTCTGAAAAATAGGTTCATAGGCATCTCTAAGCAAATCTCTTTAGGTCTGAGTCCTTTATTGTGTTTGGAAGGTTTTCCACCTTACAGTTTTCTATTTTTTACTTATTATCAGATAAAAAAAATTCATATATCATTCCCAACTACTTAAAAACATATCTCTTATCATATCCCTTAAGGGGGTATTCCACTCTAGAATTTTAAAAAATTCGATTTTTTTCATATATTTAAAGTTTAGACCCTTAAGAACATATCCTCCAAAGGATTTTTAAAAATTAAAATTATTTTAAGAGCTACAGTTACTTTAGTGACGCAGTATCTAGCCCGGTAGGTAGGTAGACTCACTTTTTTAAACGCGTTTTTCTCGAATCTACTTTTTTCCACACGGTACCGGCATTATCTCAAGTTCTATACAACCGATTTACTTGAAATTTTGTGTGAACCTTCTTTCTATAATCCTTTATCGTTCCTGCCAGCATCATGTCAAAATTTTTGTTTTTAATATTTGAAAAAAAAATCAGGAATTTCAAAAAAAAGCGTAAAAAATGATTTTTATTTTCAGGCAGTCGCCATTTTTCAAAAAATTTTTTTTTCGTATTCCCGGAGGAAGGGACTATAACAGTATCCTTACTGATTAAGAATTTCTTTTGATTTTTTTTTTTTTCAGACCACCAGGAGAGTCAGGATCAATGTCACCAAGATGCGCCATTTATTTTAATTTTTAATATTTTTTTGTAAATTTTTTTTTCTGTATTCTTAAGATATCAATAAAAATACCATAAAAAATGAATAATAAAAATATTTTTGGTTTTTTTTTTTAATATAATTCAAAAAACTGCACAAAATTTGATTTCTAGACTAGAATATCCCGTTAAAATTTAAAAAATCAGAAAAATACTAATATTTCATATATCGTACTTTTTAGGAAGTCTGGATTCAGAACACTTGTTATGAGGTTTCCAACCGAGAACAGTGTAAATACGAATCAAATTATTCCGTATCAAAAAATATAGTTCCAAAAATCGAAACGTACATAATTATTTTAATATTTATTTTCATTTATTAAATTTAGAAAATAGCGTAACAATATTGTATTAAAAAGTGTCCTTTCTTGCCGACAATATTTTCGTTAAGGGTTGCTTACGAATAATCCGTGCGCCCAAATGTCCTAACCTAAGATGCTTTCAACATGCAAGACAACATCCTCTATCGATCATCAACCCGGCTCTACCCCTTTTGGCGAATGCAACACGAAAATGTTTCAAAATATAACGAAAAAAAGGAGTTGGACAAAAAGATAAAATGAAATTAATGATCGACAGGAAGATTGCCCAAAACTTTGACAAAGATCGCCTAGCTTGTTGCAAAAAAGCGAAAGCAACGAACAATATACAAATGTATGTTACCTGTGCTGGCAAACAGCTAAAGGATTATTTGCGCAAGGATGCGAGACACGAAGTCGGCGGCAAGGCATGCAACCTTTTGCGCAAAAGGCAATGACATTCGCCTGAAGAAATCTTCAACAAAATTAAAAACGTCGAAAGACACATAAAAGAAAGTGTACAAGACATATGTATACAAGTACATATGTTTGTGTGACATGAGGGAATAAGGGACAGGGTGATGGAGAGGAAAAAGGGGTGTTGCGACGAGTATCTAATATCACTGCAGGGCATCATTAATTTTAATATTGTCATTAGTTAAGAAAATATACGGATGTGCAAAGAAGAAAAAGGATTGAAAATCACCCAAAAAGCGCGTGAGAAAATGTGCTGTTTAATGACAAAAATGAAATGAAAGAAATATGAAATTCGAGAATTCTTAATTCGTTAGATCATTTTGCACATTTACGCAAGTAGCTGCCGAAGTTTACGTAGATTCGCGTTGGCAGGATCGTCATCAATCATAGGGAGGGTTGATTCTTGTAAGCTGATAGACGCTGTAGGGACGCAATCGCTTGGAGCCTAATGGATTTTTGCTTGGAAATATGATCAATTATTGAATCGATTTATTGAATATTTCGTGAAAATAAATTCGGTGAAATTTAAGAAGAAAATCTCAAAGTCCATGGAAAATCAAGCGACCAATGGTAAGAAAATAGAGCTTAAATCTTAAACAACTTAAATTAATAGCATATATACTTTGTATCGACATTTTTTATTTGTTGTAACTATGACTTGCTTGAGTGCATCATTTCTATAAAAATCAGAAGTGGCTGCCATTAAGATCGCAGTAGAATTACTACTCCGAAGCACAGCCTCATTCGGAGTGGAGACTATCCACACCGATAGTAGGACGGCGATAAAGGGATGCCTCGACTCCTTAACCCTGGCATCGAGTTACTTCATATTTAGATTGGTTTCGATATTTGGTCATAGCAATAATTCAGGAAATTGCAAAGCTGGGCACTAGTTGCAGAATGAGAATCGGTAGGAGCTCTACCATCTTCTTATAGTTCCCTACTACATGCGTGAATTTCAGGTGTGCTCAGCAAACGTTACTCAGAAACTAGCAACTGCACGAATCCTCCTCCTTCTGCGCCAGCGTAAATCGTAAGAGGTCTAGTGAGCTCCACGCTCTCAGCAGACTTCACCTTTCTACAGTTATAGGAGTTCTAAGTCCCGATCGGGGTTCATACAATAAAACTGTTACATAAGCTACTTGGAAGAGAGTGAGATCGAACCATCTCAAACTTTCTTTTGGAATATTGCGGTTTTGTCAAACCAAGAATAAAATACCTCGAATTTCACAACTTTAGACAACCAGGTGAAATAGTGAATATAGAAAAAGAGTACCTAAGCAGATTTGCGTTAGGTTCAAGGCACTTTGTCGAGAATTACTATCTAAATACAGACTTTTTATCTGGCTTCACAAAGGACTGTACTTAATAGTCTAAGTGTGATCCCTCCACCATCTTGAAGGATCAGCCACCTAACGTAACCTAGCAAAGAAGCAATGTATTCTCCTTCAAATGTAGATTGCAAAGCTTCCCTGAACAGTTCATTTTTTAATTATTGAATCAATTCTTTCTTACAAATACTAAAGGGTTACTATCTAAGAAGACACCGTTATTAGATCTTCAATCTTAACCAGAAAACTTTAACATTTACACTCAATTCATCCTTCAAAGGAGATTTTTACTAGTAGATTGCATGGCGAATGCATCTGAAGAGCTCTAAAAAATCGTACGTACATTTATCATTTTTTAAACGCCTTAGAGTAGAAATCGATTTCAATAAATCAGAAATTTGCATTTTCCTATAAATTACAAATTTGCAAAGCCATTGCGAATCCACATCCAGTGCATAGTACAGTTACCATAAAAAATTTCACTCGTTTCGTTTTTCCAACAATTTCAAAATCGTACTAATTTACATAATTTTTGGCGAGCAACCTTAACCACCCCAGCGCAGTCACCTTACAAGCGACGCAACCATCAATATAGCAACAGCCGAGAACTGTGCACCACTTTCATGCCAACGCGCACAGTGTTATGCAAATGAGACCTGCGCATGCGCACAGCATCGGCAACATGCGCTGAAGCATTTGCGTGTGTGTGAAGCATTTGTATGTGAGTGCAGTGCGCGCAGTTTATGCTAATTAATGCAAATTCACGAAATAAAATCAATTCGTTGGCCTACAGTTCAATATGACTTCTACATTGATTTCATTGATTTTTTCCAAGTGTACGGATGTTTTCCTACTTCTTTCACTACTTGTGCTTTCACTTCTCTTACTGTAGGGCTTCTGCTTTTACTGCAAACGTATTTTCAACGATTGTACTTACATACATACTTTTATGTATTTATATATAGATACAGTTTCAAATGAAACAAATTTGAAGTGGGGTTTTCCAATTGTCCTACTAATTGAGTTACAAGGCAAGCGGAGGCATCAAGCTCGGCAGTCACTATTGTTGGTTCGCAGCGAATGACAATTTGTACCCGAAGTCACTGTGGCCTTTAGTTCACATCACCGAACTGGAGTAAGTATTGATTTCACAGCGGCAAAAAGCCATCAGTGCATTTCACATTTCACATTTGCATTTGAATTTGAAACAAAATTGCAATAAAGCCGAAATCAGCATAAAAATAGCGAAATACAATGGCCATTGTACGCCGTCTGTGACAGTTGAGAGTTTTCAGTTGACGTTTTCCGTGCTCACTTACCGGCAAATACAAAACGCTTTCAAATGCAGCAGTTGTAAATGTTTGATGAGAATTTGCATATTTATGTTCCGAAGAACTACTGAAGAACATAGTTCCTACCACTGAGTTCGAGAATGTCGCAAAAGATAGTAAATGTAGTTAGTTGCTTGGCTTTTAGAAGAAAAAAGAAATTAAATATTTGCCAGGTATCGAAATAAGAAACCAACTCGACCACTGCTCGTGACTGAATCCAAAACCTCTTCTTTAAAAAAAATACAGTTCCATGTTAGCATAAAAATAAGTAAGGAAAGGCTAAGTTCGAATGCAACCGAACATTTAATAATCTTGCAACTTGCAGAAATCAACGCCAGGGAAATTACCTTAAGGGGTTAGGGGTAATCATATTATTTTACAAAAGTAGTAATATGGCATTATTAAAGAATGTGTTGACTTGAAGTCACGAAATTTTCAAAAAAAAAATTTAATTATCAAAGTTATAGTTGTTTGTGTTGACCCAGTTCCAAAAAAAAGTACTTGCGGTGACAACCATAAGTCCTTGTAGAGTCATCTAAAATCAATCGGACGAAAAAAATTAGTTTTATAAATAGATAATCCTGGGCCTGATAGAAGGATTTTATTTTTTTTTTTTTCAAAAACTAACAAAATGGCGGCCTCAGGAAATATTTTTTAAATTTTTGGGAAAAAATCCAAGAATTTTTTTATACATATTTGTTAGGAAAACGAAAATCATTATATTTAGTATATGGGATATATTTCGAATGATGATTACGTCCATCTATGAACTCGTACTTTTTGTTTACCAAAGATCCAAGTTTCATCAAAATATCTCAATTTTTAATTAAGTTATATCTTGCACTGACGGACAGACAGACAGTCACACGGATCTCAACTTTTCTCATCATCCTAATCACTTATATATTAGTTTTAGGTTATACGTACAACCGTTAGATAAACAGAACTATTACAATCTGTAGCAAGATTTCGGAATAGTATAAAATTCCTTCCATCAACTGATTTGATTCATAACAAGACAAGAAATATAAATGTATGCAGGTTAGGTTAGCTGTTAGACTAGCTTTGGTCCTTAGTGATGCCAGATGGAGTCCATTAGGACTTGCCAGCGCTTGGCAAGAAATTCAATAAAATCTGTAGAACCACTAACGATACGTCTTCCAGTGTTCCATACCATGAGCACCCGAATTCTTGAGTCGTTGCCTTACGTCAAATGTAGAAGAGATGCTTCATTGTTTCCTCTTTGGCCTTGCTCTTTACATTTCCTGCTAGCTTCTTGATCTGTTAACCTTAGTAGGAGTGAATGCGACACTTTATCCTGCTGCGAAACGAGATGATTGACGCTTGGATACCTATATAAATAGATATTAACTCTCAAGTTTCTTATTGATGTCTTGTGTGTTGTTGTTGTTGTTGTAGCGGCAGAATTCTGCCGAGTTGACAGTCCTTGGCCGGATAAAAATCCAGGTCCGTTCCGGTTACGTAGACCCGACTGTCGTGGGAACGGCCTTGTGTGTCTTACGATCCGGCTGCTTGAAAGGCTGCTCTCCGATAGTATATTCTCCCACCAAATAGAACTATTAACGCTGGCAAAAATCTTACCAGATAATGAATTCTGTGATTATCTCTTCATTACTGATCTGGAGAATACTGTGGCTCCGGGAGCAATTCGAAACCCAATTTGCGAAATTTTAACATCGTAATCATTGATTTGAGACCCGGTGCGTTTTCTTCAAAAAAAAAAAACTTCCCTCTTCTTCAAATGGGGCCGTTTTTTCGCATTTTTGTCCTTCAAAAGCTCCAATAACGCAATACAGCGACTATTAGTTAATGGATTGTCGATGGATATTATACCGCGTGCATTCCAAAATACTGATGCCATAATCTTGCCAGCCGACTTTTACGTCTTACTATACTTTGGGGTGGGTTCATCAGGTGCAGTTGACTCGGATGACTATTAATTAGACTCCGAAATGATAGAGCCATGTTTCATCCATATCGACACAAAAATTAAGTTTTATTACGATTAAAGACCTACAAACACTCTTCTTTATTATCTTAGCTCTCTCAAACAACTTCACTTTACGATGATCCAAAACTAGTTTCAAGACTTTTTTGATCTTTTCATCGGTAACAGCCTTTTTGTCAAAAAAGTCTTGCGGTATTTTCGTTAGTTGGCGCTGAAATCGCGTAGTTCTAGTTTTATTCGTCGCATCGGGTCATGCTATACCTTTTTGGAAAGCTCATTTCACGCGCTAATTGATTGTCACTTCTTTTAAGTCGTTCGTGAGTTATAGCGTCGCCAACATGGGGCAAAATAAAGAGAAAATAGGGCATATTTTACAGTACTACTACGATAAAGGCAAAAATGCATCTCAAGCCGCCAATAAAATTTGTGCAGTTTATGGACCCGATACAGTTTCCATTTCCACCACACAACGATGGTTTCAACTTTTTCGTTCTGGTGTAGAGGTGGTCGAAGATGTGCCACGCTCCGGAAGGCCTGTCGTCGAAAATTGCGATAAAATCGCTGAATTGGTCGAAAGAGACCGGCATAATAGCAGCCGTAGCATCGATCAAGAGCTGTGCCCAAAAAATAAGGTGACATTGTATTTATTTTGAAAGTTCTTTATTTATTCTTCCAAATCAATTTCATCCCCTTCAAAGTAGTCCCCTCCCGAAGCAATGCACTTATGCCAACGGATTTTCCAATCTTCGAAATACTGGTTGTAGTCACTTTCCGGGATGGCCTTCAGTTTCGTCTTCGCTGCGGCTTGAATCTCCTCTATCGTATACTCGTAAAAACGTTGTCCCCGGAGCGGTCTTTTGAGCTTGGTGAACAGCCAGAAGTCGCACGGCACCAGACCAGGTGAATACGGTGATTGCGGAACGATATGGGTTGTGTTTTTGGCGAAATGATCACGAATTACGAGAGCAGTATGGGATGGTGCATTATCGTGGTGTAAAAACCAAGAATTGTCTTTTCACAATTCCGGCCTTTTTATGCGGATTGCGTTACGCAAACGACGCATAACGTTCAAATAATATTCCTTGTTGACTGTTTGACCGGTTGGAAGGAATTCATAATGCACAACATCACGATAATCGAAGAAAACAGTCAACATGACCTTGATTTTTGAGCGACTTTGGCGCGATTTTTTTGGTCTCGGCTCTCTCTTGGCACGATATTCGCTCCATTGATCGGTTGTTTCGGGGTCGTAAGCATAGATCCAAGTCTCATCGCCAGTTATAATGCATTTGATGACACCCTGGTAGTCGGAAAGCATCGTTTCACACACTTCAACGCGACGCCTTTTTTCCAAAAAATTCAATGTTTTCGGTACCAGTCGAGATTTGATGCGCTTGAGGCCCAAAACATCCTTCAAAATGGTATTGGCTGAGCCTTTCGATATGCCAATTTCATCAGCAAGGTTTCTAATTGTTAATCGACGGTTCTTCAACACCAAATCTTTGATTTGTTGAACGTGAGCTTCGTCGGTTGAGGTTGATGGTTGCCCTGGACGCTCTTCGCCTTCGACACGTTCACGGCCGGCTTGGAACTCACTATACCACTTGTAAACATTTTTTTAGACATAACCTCATCACCAAAGGCTTTCTGCACCATCCTCAACGTATCCGCAGCAGAAAATTGATTCCGTAACAAAATTTAATGCAAATTCTTTGCTCAACAAATTTCGACATCGCAAAAAACGAAAAACTCACTTTTAGCAGCTCACAAAACGACACGTATCTCAAACGCTAATGAATATTTTGACATGAAAATTGACATAAATGTGACTGACAGTACTACCAACCTAAAAAAAGAATAATTCTCTGAATCCTTTAACGCGCGCAGTTTAAATTCAAATGTCACCTTATTTTTTGGACACATGTATAACATACTATCGAATTGTCAAGACCAAGAATCCTAAAAAAAAAGCAATAATAATAGAATATAATGTGGAATCAACTCTCTGGTACATTTTCGAAAATAAATTTTTAGTATATCAAGAAATTAAAATTTTGTTGAAAATAAAAAAAGACTTTCGAAATATAGTAAACTTTCTTGCTTCTAAGTCTTTCTGTATAGATGTGTTCCCTCGAATATAAAAAATAGATTTTATTGGATTCTAAAGCAGGGATTGGAAATCGTAATAATTTTTTATTTCTAAACTTCAATTGATTTTCGAAACTATTTTAATTTTGTTCTTTGCAATATAATTTTTGCAATGTCGATTAAGTATGTTATGTAATTTTCTATACGGTATATAAATATTAATTACTATATATACAAGTATACATGTACGTATGTATGTACCGTTACTTAAGTGTCAAAAAATATTCATTACATTTTCGTAATGAAGCATCTTTGGCCGCACTTTCCCAGGCTACTTAATTTGCAGTATCGCATATCGCGAACAAATCTGCAAATTGCAAATTCCAAAACATTAATAAATAAATAAATACATACTTCAATATATACATATACACAGATATATGAATGTGTGCATGCAAAACCATTTATTACAACTCCGGTGCTTAGGTGCCAGATCCGTGCGCAAGAATGCCCAGTGATGCATATTAATATGCCAAACTTAATGAATTTTCCGCAAACCGAAACCAAAACCGGCGGCAAACTAATGAAACAACAAAAAAAATCGCATACCGTTACATGGAAAAAAAATTCCCAGCAATGGTCATGCAGAATTTTTTTTTTTGCATTACAAAGATTTTCAATTAAGATTTTTGGCAAGGAAGCAAAGCAACAACATAAGGCGAATGCAAAAGGGTGAAAGAAAAGGCCAGGAAAGGGTTGCGGAAAGCTGCCACATGCAAAAGTATGCAATTTTATTTTGCATGAGTGGAAAATTCTTTTCCTCGGCAAAGCGTTGCATGCACGCACACTCACATCCATACAGTCAGCATCAACAATACATATAAGGGCATGCCATGCGAGTGATCTTTAAGAACATGTTAGCGAAAAGAGATCGCGGATTATGAATTTACTTTTTCGCTACCTACACTACTCCACGCAACCCCTTTCGTGCAATTTTCCTTTCCTTTCCGACAAAAAAATCTTTTACGCCAAATCAGCCTCCTTTTCCGTTCGCATTTGTTGAACTCTTTTCTTGCACTTTCACCTCATTTTTGGTTTACTCCTCTAATTCTTTTATTGGGTGAAATCCAATGCGCTTTCCACATGTAACAATTGCAAATCGGCGAATGTATCGAATTTCGCGCCAATGCAGTATTTATGTAATAAATTTTTGTGTGTGTTGAACTTTAGACAAAAAAAGCAGATTTTTACTTTTCATTTACACTTTTTGAGCAGATTTTGCAATATTATTGCAATATTCGAAATTTACGACAACTTCCGCTTACTTGTCGGCAGAAAGGCTTCATTACGTAAGAAAAAAAAAGAAAAATAGTTTCTTCAATCAAAAATGCCACAACTTAAAGGGGAAATTATTGAAATTTGAGAAGTTACTAATGGAATATTGGTTACTAATGCGAAAGGAAATTTTCGATTGTGTTGTCAGCATCATGAATTTGAAGCAATGTTATACAAATATACAATATATAAACAAAATACCTGAAAATTAAAAGCGTTTTACGCAAAAATAGGAGCTTGAAAAGCTTTTCCACATCAGCAACACACACTGAACATTACGATCCACTATTAAAATGATATTGTCTGCTTTCAAACTGAATCATACTTTTGGGGTATCTGATTTGACAATGTTTGCTGAAGCATACAATTAGGAGTTAACATCAACTTTTAGTGAAATTATGCAAATTTTGTTATTTAAAAGTCGACAACTTTGACTTTCGAACTTTAATTATTCATCAATATATGTGACCTGGTCTACGGAAAGGGGGCTTAGGTGTCAATTTTCACTTTCTTGTTGATTCGGATGCAAGATGAGATGTTTTTTTTTTAACAGCTGTTTTCCAGAAAACTAGTTTTCGCACGTTAGCTCCCTTTTCGTAGACCAGGTCACATATATTTGTTGCCTGAAAGTAAGTGGAGTCGAGCAAGAACGCGTTTTATGCCCAAAATATCCACTAGAATCATTCGAATGGACTTCGGAGAGATGTCGAGCTCTCTCGTCATCTCTCGAATACTTGCCTGACATTTTCAACCACCATATCCTTCACTTTTTTAATATTTTCATCAGCTGAAGAGGTCGAGGGTGTGTGGAACAAGGCATGCCTTCAACGATCTCTCGACCGTCTTTGAATGCTTCGAACCACTCGTAGGCTGTTTGCAAATTATACAAATTGTTTCTTTTAAGATTTTCATTTTCTTTGAACTTAAGAACTATCGGCTTTCAGAAATCGGAGGGATGTGATAGTCATACTAACACTTTTCCTTACAGATATTCAATTTCTAGCATGACTCCACTATTTAGAAAACTTGCACTACTGTTTATTAGTTATTTGAACTCAACTCAGGTTAACAGAAACACGCTCATTCCCTCGGCATATCTCTAAGGAGTCGCTTTAGTTCAACTGCTTAAGGCAAATTCACAATATCTCAGAGATATAGAGCATTTTTTTGCCTTCTTCTAAATAAAAAGTTACAGTAGAGATATGAAGAGAGGACAAACGTACTTTTTTGTCATATTTTTTGGTGAAAATTTCATATCCTTCAAAATAATTGTGACACAATTGCATTCTAGACACTATCTCTTGCTTTACAAACAAATGTTTAATTTCCTCAAAACTTCATAAAACCAGAAAACCAGCTGCTTTTCCGACGGAAAGTCGTGCACCGGCCGGAGATACGCAAGCATACGTCCTAAATTCTCTTTCTCGAAACAAATCAAGATTACGAATATAAAAGACATACACGAAACATACATAACAATGTACATCCACAACTACAGAGAAATGTGGAAAGAAGAATGAGCACGACAATCCTTTAAGCAGCCGAGAACAACGTTGTTGCCCTTTACAACGTCAGTGGAGAAAAAAGGATTACGTAATGGCATTTACAATTCATACAAGAGAATGAATGAAAATTAAAGAAAAAAACTACAATATAAAATAAGCAAAAAAAATTATATATAATAAGGATCTTGTTATTTTTACTAGACCGTGCGTGCGCATCCAATAATAGGCGAGGAAGACAGCGCAATAATAGCCAAAACGTAGTATTTTCCTAGCATAATTTTGCTCGCATTGTAATGACCCCAAAAGAAAACGAGGGTGGATTTTTTTCACTAAAAAATATAATTCGGTAAAGAGTAGAATATAAGAATCATTGCAAACTTCGCACAACCAACGTAGCAGCCGCCGGTGGAGTTGTGAGCATTGAATCCTTTAGAATTTCCAATAATGAAAATTACACAAGCGCCAATACTCATGAGCTCAACTCAACTGCGCAGCACATGTAAGCCATTGCCAAAGCCAAAGCCAGAGCCAGCGCCAGAACATGATGATTGATTTCAAGGGCTGTTTTCATTGCTGGTAAATCAGGCGTACAACGCCAACGCCAATTCCAATACAATCGAACGATCCTGGTGACCTGATTAACTGTATACTTATACTCGTACGTACATTTATATGTGGTATGAGTCTACTCATAAAGACGTGTGCATGTGTGCAATTGCCGAATGGTTATTTTGAAAAGGATCCTGATGTTTTCGTTGAAAGATTATTGCATTATTTGCTAGAATTTTATGTGTGGTAAATTTTTGACACTTTAAATTGAAAAACTACAAAAAAATTTTGAAAACAGTTGACAAGCGTTAAATGCGAGCATGATTTTATTTATTTTTAGAAAATTAATTTCAAGCATGAATGCGTTAAAAATGCATACAAAAATAACTGATATTAAAATATATACAAATATGCTTCATTTAATCACATTATTCTGTTTTTCGTTCCACTGCTAAAAACTAAATTTACACACATTAATGAGTGGTTAACAATTAACTATCTTCCTCTATCTTTATATTTTCGCTTCGATCATAAGACGATCGTCAAGTTCAACGAATTTTGGCTACATAACTGTAAGATCTGAAGGAATTCCAAAAAAAAAAAACAAAGTTACCCGCATTTCATCTTTCCAACGCTTACGAAGAATAGATCTCCCTCTGCTACCACTAGCCCGCATTAATGGTTTTTAGAGCTGGAGTGACGTTATTCTTCGAACGATGTGCCAGTCATCCAACACATTTTTTATTCGCTGATTTAGACGACCATCTTCCATATCCACCAAAATTTTTTTGCGTAATCTACTTCATGATAATTCCGTCATTCATACTTCAGCTTCAGATATTTATATATGATCTAGGAAGGTTAAGAAATATATCTTCTCAATTGCCTGCCTAGAAATAATAATACGTAGTTGGGTTTATAACCGAAAATTGTTAATAGTTCTGATGTAGTTTCTAATATAGACGAGCTCTAAACAATTTTCCTACCTCTTCCTGGAATTTTCATCTATCCAATGAGGGGGAAGGTTCAGACATCCTATTTTAGGTTAGGTTAAGTGAGGACAAGAAGTCGTCGTCCTTATCAGGGACTTTAGTGTTGAGTTGTTTAGTCGAAGAGACCGAAACTCACGTCGTCGTCTTCCTCGGACTCCGACTCCTCCTTTTTGGCTTCTGCTTGAGCACTTTGGCAGCTTAGAGCGCCGGTCTTTTTTACCTAAAAAATTCTGTATAAAACGTCATAAAATATTTATAAATCGACAAAGCGCTTTGAGCCTATCACAAATTTTTTGAGTCGCCTAGTAGCAATATCTGCTATGTTTCCTAGTTCACCGAAGGTAAGACTGACAAGATGTTTTAACTTCAGTCTTGCAAAAGCTGGACAATGGAGGAGTCCGGATGTTTCCATCTTAACCTCCTCCATAAAAATTTTACAACTTGCTTCCAATATTTTTAGTTTTACCGCATGAATGCCTATTGGACAATGTCCTGTAAGTACTCCTACAATTGCGGCAAAATGAACTTTGCTAAGTATAAGTAGCACAGAGATCCCCTGCGTTCTACTATAGGCCAAAATGATCTTGGTGCACAGGAGCAGGTCGTAGACCAGTGTCTGCTAAACGTATGCGAGATCTATTGGTCCAGTGCTAGAACACAAGATACGAAGGGAGATCCAACACGATACCAATTCAATGTAAGCAGGGAAAGAGTACCCCCTCTGCCTAGCTCGTCGGCTTTCTAGATGCTAGCGATTACGCTATGATCAGGCACACAAACAAGTCTGATGATGAAGTAACTTGATAATATTTCCAATGAGGATAGGCACTTAGTCACTAGCTTTGGGCACACAATTTGCGAGCTCAGCGCTAATAATGCCGCCATCCTATCGGAGTGAATTCTCACTTCCCTGAAAGCTTATGCACTTCATAGCAGCATGTCTAACGCCAACTTAATAGCAGCTACTCCCGCTTGAAAAACACTACAATAGGCTGATAGCCTAATATTGACGGACAACTTTTTACAGAAAACAACCCCTCCCACCTTTCCTCCTGGCTTCGACCCATCCATGAAAAAGCTCACTGCGCTTCTCCAGCGTCTCTCCCTGCCCACATATGTCTCTTCGGTATGTAAGCAGAGAAAAAACCGCCAATAGTAGCCTCAGCAACGCAGTGATCCAAGTTTTTACTGATGCAGTTGAAGAAGAAGAGGATTTCGGACTAACCTGAGTCTTAGAGCGCACTTCGCAGCAATTCACCTGCCGGCAATGTCCACGGACCACGAAAAATATCCGGTTCAAACCGGATAAAAGCAGACAGAGCGATCTTTATGGTTCTTAGTAATACAGATATTATGGAGCAAATTATCCAAGAAGTGTACACCAATCATTTACTTTTTGTTCAATATGCGAAAGCTGTGGTGAGTTAGAGGAAGCACCCACGCAAGCTTTCAAAAATTAGAGCTTTTTGATAGAGCTGAAGATTGCTACCAGTGATTATCTCAAGATGGTGGTATATTTTACGAAATAATATCATCCGTTGAAACTTTCCCAGTTTTTAATAAACAAAACCACTCTATCCACCCATTTATCATCTAGATGACACAAAGTTAGCAAAGATAGCTTATATTTGAGATAATAAAATTCTTAATTAATTAATGAATTCTGCTGATAAATGATAAATCTTCTTCCTATAGGAAAGCATCAGATTCTCAAATGATTTTATTAAAATGTATTTCTATTTTTTAAAAGTGCCTATACGATACCTATTGTGAAACTCTTGGACCACATTTATACCCTCATTCAAATATTATTCTTTCCTCTTCAACTTCAACAAATCTTCCCATTCACACTTCCCTTTTACCAGAATTACCATTTGTCACATATGCATAAATCTTCATATCGATATCCATGTTGACCCCGCATGACCCACAGCTTCCTAAAACTGTCAACACAAACGATCGGCCATACACCTCAGCACTTTGGTTTTCTGAATAAATAATCTTATTAATTGCATTATTAGCACAATTTCCAAGACATTAAGGCGAAGAGAATGGAAATGCGAACCAAGCAAAAATTACATAACAAAGAACGAAGAATAGTAGCTGAAATGCGGCAAAAATAACAGCTCAATAAAGAAAGGAAAAATTCAAATGTGAGAAAAAGATAATTTTCATATGATAAGGCAGACGATACTCAAATGCCCGTTGGGCAGATCAGCGCTGCAATTTGAACTTCCCTCAGACAATTCTTCAAGAAATTGCATTCAATTTCTCCTTAAATACCCAAAAAATTTGTATTTGACCCGCTGCATCGACCCATGCGTGCTTACTCAGGTAAAAGCCATAATAAATTGTACTTTAAGTCCTCGCCTCACACATCTGATGCGTTCGTCGACTGGCTGCCTGCCTGCGCGTTCACTCACGATCCTCACGATTCGCACGATCATCATTTAACCTAAATGGATTTTGACCTCTGCACATTCGCACAATAAATGCACACACACGCACATACATACTAATATGTCTTTTGAATAGGCATTGAGTAGGGAGGATTGCAAGGACGACCGCGTTAAGCTGTGGCAAAAATGTCTTCACGGGTGATTTACTTCAGTTTCACTTAAGAAGACTTACTTTGCTGTGAAGCGTTAAGGTCTACCATTATTTTTTTATAGTTATCCACATCAGTCGATTCCTAGTCAATGTATATATATGTATGTACTCTTAGACTAAGGGTTGTCAGGCTATCTTCTCGCTTGTATGCCGATCTCGCTGATCTCAATCGCAATCATTTTGCAAAAATGTGTCCAAACAAATATTCATCAATCGCTTTATCTTGTCATTATTTATTTAGGTCACAAAGTAAACTTTTCCTTGGAAAACATACATATGAAGATGAGAAAAAGTTTGAGAAATTTCGTTTTTGCTGTTTACCGATCGACTGAAGATCTTAGATTAAATTCGAACTAGCATTTTAGATTGAATTGTCTAATTTTACAGATTTACTATGCCCCAATAAGGTAGCTTCCCCAAAAAACTTTTTCAGCTTATAATAAAAAAATATCTAGAGACGGTAAGCCAACATTTAGGCTATTTGGAGAAACTTCTATCGAGCTTGTTGAATAAACGATCCTTGAACGAACCGATTGAACCTTAGGAGTGTTCATTTAGATTTGAACAGTTTAAATTGACCGAAAATGCATCTAATCTAGCGAAAGACTCAAAGAAACAGAATTTGTTCCTATTAACTATTTGGGCATTTTAAGGCGATTTCCACTGCGCCCAATAATATTGAAATCTTAGACGACTGTGTAAAACTTTATTGAACAATAACGACTCTGGCAGTATAAGGTAGAAATTTTCAAATACTACGACATAAATTAAGTTTCGTAGTCGACGATTCTTGTCAGACAAGTCCTTTAAAATCATGTAGGAGAAAATATTGCAATCGGTTGGTCAAACTACTCATATTTCAGAGTCTGAAGACTGGAAAAGTCCATTAGCGCTACCTCAGGAGTCATTACAGTAAATCCTCTTTCTTGCTAAGCCAGTGAGATTAATTTTTATACCCTGAACAGGGTATATTAAGTTTGCCACTAGTCATAATCGCATCGATTTAGCAATGCCCGTCTATCTTTGTATCCGCCAGTTTTCGAGATATCAATCTAAAATTTTGCACATATCCTTTTATTTCCCAATGGAAAGTCGTCGGAACCACGGGTATCGGACCACTATAGGATATAGCTGTCATACTAACTTGTCGATCAAACTCATATCCTTACATACATTTTTTTTTATTTGACGGATTATTTTTCAGCGCATCTTCAAACAAACTTAACCACTATAACATATAGCCGCCATACAAACTGACCTATCAAAATCAATAAAAAGATCTTTTTATACCCTTTTTTGCTATAAGCAATGCACCTGTGAGGGATTTCACACGTTACGTTTTTATAATTTCGTCTATCGTCGAAACAGTATTAACACCAACAATGTCAGCCTCGAAATCCAACGCAGAACAACTTTTGCCAACAGGTGCTACTTCGGTTTGAGTAGGCATTTGAGAAGTAAATTCCGCTCTCGACGAACAAAACCCAAACTCTATGTATAAGTCACTCATTATTCCCGTCCTGCTATATGGTGCAGAGGCATGGACGAACAATACCTGATCAGTCGGCCTTAGAAGTTTTCGATAGAAAGGTTCTGCAGAAGATTTATGGGCCTTTGCTCATTGGCAACGGTGAATATCGCATTCGCTGGAATGATGAGCTATACGAGTTGTACGATGGCATTGACATAGTTCCGCTAATTAAGAGACAGCATCTACGTTGGCTAAGTCATGTCGTCCATATGAGTGAAAACACTCCAGTTCTGAAAGTATTCGACGCAGTTCCGGAGAAAGCAGAGGAAGGAAAGACTTCCACTCTATTGAAAAGACCAGGTGGAATCTTCAATTGGCGCCAAACCGCGGGAAGGAAGAACGATTGGCGCGCTGTTGTAAACTCGGCTATAACCGTGTAAGCGGTGCCTACACCAATAAAGAAGAAGAATCTTATGTTAGAAAATATCACTTTTATAGCATATTTTAAGCAATTTCGACAGTTTGCACTTTGACCTCTAATTTCAACTCGTTACAAAGCCAACAAATAAACGCGAAGCACACGTGTGGACGAATTTAGAGTAAATTGAACAGTTATATCGGTGTAAATTATCAGCGTGCAATGGGGTGAAGGGGTGGCAAATACGGTACAACAACAAGCGCATAGGTGCAAGGAAACTGCATATGGACACACTACAGCTAGGTAAACGCTTGCAAAAAGGCGTGCAAGCTATGAGCACAGATGAGCCGCCAACAAAGTGCAATGTTTGTTTGCGCGCGGAGTGCGCACTGGTCCAGACAGGCTGGACGTGCACAAAATTACACAATTTATTAGCTAAGCTATTCCTTTCGACGTAATTTTATATTTCGAATTATCTACTACCGCGCAGACACACAACCGACGTGTCATGACACTCAACCCTTTTCGTTACGCCGCATCACCTCATGGCAACTCTTCACGCGGAGCGCGCGGTCAACCCTTTTACTGGCATTTTTCACTGTGCACTTATGGCATAAAAGAGACCTACTGTTTGTTGTAGTTATTTTTGTACAATTTTAAAATAAAATTTTAGTTTTTAAACAACTGTTATTACTGTTTTCATTGGCAAAATAACCAACGAGTACCAGACACCTATGAATTTAGCGAGTGTGTATGAATGTTTGGCAGGAGGGATGCTGCGACACAATGGCAGGCCAAAACAATAGGAAGAGTTGATAGAGCGAGTTGAATTAGGTAGCTGAAATAAAAGACACACAGAAGAAGAGAGCAAAAAAAAAACGTTATGTTCCAAGCGCTAAACTGGACCTGATGATACGGCGATGATCGTGCGCTCTGCCAGATGGAAGTAAGTAACGTAAGAATTTCTGTCAAATCACGGTGTAGCGCATGCAGCGCCACGCTGGCGTTTCGGAAGTGGCGTTCAATTTGTTCCCTCATGACTCAGGCAAAAACACGGCAGCTGGGCAAAGAATGACTTAAAGATGAGCTGAGCTTGTGTGGCGAAAGGATTAAATTGGCGATAGACGATTGTACAGTTGAGGGCAATAAGCTGTTGAGGAAGTAAGGATGTTCTTAAATGTGACGTGAGATATTGATTGGAAATACATTAGAACTATGCTAACAGTATCCAAAACTAATTTCCAATATAAAGGAATTCATACCAATTTAATTTAAAAGAAACCAAAGGCGCATGCATTTCGCACACAAGCCGGAGTCTTTAAAAAAAATCAACCACCAAAATAAAAATGTGGATGCGCAAGGCATATTCCGACCACAACTACAACGCGTACTAAAATGAATGATAATTCACAACAATAGCTTGGTGAAAACAATAAGCGACGGCAGAGAAACACACCAGCAGTTTTGACCACACAGCCGAGCACGTTCCAACGGCGCACGAAACGTGCCAACGCTGGCTCTGGCTTGTGGTCACTCAGCAGCGAAATCAAAGCAAGCCACAGACACAAGTATATAAATGGTGAGTGTGAGACAAAAGGATGCGCACACAACAATGCTTGTTGGTGTAGTTCGCCCAACAACTGGTCAGTTAACTCTGTCGCGGTCAGTGCGTGTGTGTTGCCCACATGCGAGCGCTGCCTGTGCGCGTGCTCCTGCGGACTTGCACTTACATGCTGCTATATCCTTGCCAATGTACGTAATCTACGTAGTTGTGCGTGAGTGTGTGTTAAAAGGGTGCTTGCGCGTGCCAAACTGACCGAACGTGTCTACACCGCTCAGCTTGTCATTAGCTTTGTTTTGGTTGTGATTTTTGGGGAATTTCTATGCAATTTCAGGTTTTCTACTTACTTAGTATTCAGGTGCATTGTTTGCTTTATTTTGGCGTAAGACAATATCTAAACATCCGGTTTTTAATCTGTTACAATTAATGAGCTCTGCGGTGGTGTATTTGTAATTACAATGTATGTGGGTTTGTATGTGAATGACAGCGCGTGTCATTATTGAAAATGTGAAGGCATTGTAATTTGTGTTTTATTATTTTTGTAGAGAAATATTTTGTCTAACAGACAAACAAGGTTTTTACTCTACCTAACCTCTTTTTAAATCGAACAATTTATCTTAAAACAAAAAAATCAAAAACGTTAACGAAACTATAATAATCTTCACAGGTGCATTTCCTGTAGCCACTTAATCGGAAAACGTAAGCAGCCAACGAGTTGCATCCAACAGAAACGTTTCGCTAGTGCTCAAAGCCACGTTGTTCCATACAAGAACTTGATTTTAATCGAACAGTTTGTATGACAGCTACATATATGCTATAGTGATCCCATCTGAACATTTATTCGGCGATATTGTGAGCAAGGGAACCCCACAAGGTGGAGTTCTCTCTCCGCTTCTATGCCTTGCCTATGCTGACGATGTAGGGCTCATGGTCAAAGGAAAGTTCCGTTCCGAATACCGTTTACGAATAGACGCAGGGATATCTTAACGTCGTAACGAATTAAGCAGCTCGCCAACAACCCAAATAAAACCGAGATCGTTTTTTTCACTAGAAGATACAAGATCCCGGCGATACTGCTGCCGGGAATGGGAGAAATCCATCTACAACCAGAGGATACAGAGAAATATCTAGGGCTCATCCTGGATAAAAAGCTTTCATGGAAGCTGAATATAAAAAAAAGTGCAAAAAAGGCATCGTTTACTACTTTTCTTACTGTTGTAAAGAAGCCATTTGCAAAAGGTAGGGTATCTCACCGGAAATGGTCTTCTGGATCTACGACACCATAGCTAACCCCATTATGTTCTATGGAGTATTTATGAGGTGGAAGGCTCTAAAAAAGACCACACTTAAAAAGGAACTTGAGCGAATTCAATAGGCGGCGCTCATCAGCATATGTAGTGCACTAAGGTCCACTCCAACCACGGCACTTAACGCCATCTTGCACATATTGCCCCTCAGAAAGTGTATGGCTGCGAAAGCTGCCATCAGATTTAGACAGCCTCACTTACTTTGATTTCATACCGGATCACTTGAATCATTGAGTCGCTAAACGGAACTCTGGCGGCTCCTTCTCTACCCATATACCGGTGAGTAAGCTTCTTCACGGATAGGTCAAAGCTTGGGAGGAAAGTTGGTGGAGCGGTAGGAGGGACCCCCTCAGGGTTCGGGGGAGAAACCGAATATACCCGCGGTAAGGCATGCCTGTCGTAAGAGGCGACTAAGATCCTGGCCGCCAGTCCAGAGTTGTGTGGAAACTCAACTGGTAGTAGCTTCGGTTACAAGGTCATACCAAAGACTTTAACCTGGTACCACGAGGAGCAGTAGCCCTTGGAGGTAACTCCAATCTGCTCATTGGGTTTCGCCCTTTGTGGAGATTCGTGGTGGCTGTGTGCCGGATCCAAAGTACGGCAGAGGTTTTAGATGGGCCTCGAACCCTACCAAGGTGGTTAGTGTGTCCATGCCACACTGCCGATTAGTACTGAAAATCCTTACCCAATTTTCAGGGCGCTGATCAACGCTGAGCAGCGTGGAGTTAAGCTTTCGCAAGCAGGATCCCACGTAAAACACACTGATTTTTGATTGTTGTTGTAGGAAGCTCTTTATAAACTCTAGTTTCATACTTCTTGACTATTGCAGTGTTTTTCAGGCCGAGGTTACAGCCATTAAAGTAGCAGTAGATTTGCAGCCTACTTCAAAGAAGTGGCCATCTACTCAGGTAGCAGAGCGGCGATACTAGCCTTAACCAGCTCTGAACGCACTATTAATGATAGCCTAATCTCGTTATATATAGCATCGGGTGTCTTTGCAATAAGACTGTTATGGGTATTAGGCCACAGCGGAATCGCAGGAAACTATAAAGCTGATGAGCTTTGCCCTCAGTAAGGCTCGCCTCTCCCTAGTTTTGCGGCTTTTAAAGGGCCTTTGTCCTATTGGCGTCCATGCAGTACAATAAGTCTGGGAACCCTGACAGACGTCATATGCAGAAGCTGTATTATTTATATTGCCTTATTCCGAGGAATATTGAAAGCTTTTGCCTACAAAAAACGCACTGTGAAGACAGCATTATATCTTCAAGTATGTTTCCTAAAAATTTGAATCAGCTTTTAAATTATTTGCTTCTCCTTTTTCTTCTTTTTCTGCTATGTTGCTAGAAATATAGAGTTAGGATGAATTTATGCATATTCTACGGTTTGCAGTAAATCACTCTAATAAATATCAAATGTTATGTACGTTTGTTTATCTACGTAACTCCAACCCTTTTGATATCTAATGTAACTATTTCTATTTTTCAATAAAATTATGCCATAATTTTAACAGCAAGAATAGTGCGGAAGCTATAAAATAAAGCTATTTAGATCTTTTTTTTTTAATAAAATCTTTTATTTTCATTCCTTTAAACCACTAAAAAAGAAGTGAAGCGAAAGCACTCCGCAAAAACAGACAAAAGAATGCCAAGAAGAACAACCATATGAAATTCCTACACGAAATATGCCAAGTAAAAGAAAAAAATAAGTACATAAAACGACGAACAATAAACGATCGACAATCGGCATTCGATCAGTGCAACTGTTCCAGAAACAGTGTGCGCCAGTTGCGAATCAATCAATACTTAATGGCGCAGCGTGCTTGAGTTGCTAGGCGGAACCCTTTCGCACAAGAACACCGTGTTTTTGCATGCACACGCACATACGCACTGTTTATGGTATGTAGTAACGCATAGTCCTATATGTAACCCAATCCTTACATCGATCATTCTTCCGCAAACATCGCGCAACACTTATATAAACATAAATACATACGAACTTCCACACGCTGGCAAGTTGGAACAGAAGGAAGCGCACCTTGACGCAGCGCGCAAGAGAAAAGTTCCCACAGCTTCGCGCTAATCACGATATTTATCGCAAAATGTTTTGAAGGTCCCTCTCGGTTTTCCGCTGCTTCTTCAGACGCTGCTAAAAAATGCAATTGCAAAAGGAAAAGTGCGCACACACACATATATATAACGGCAGTACAAATGAAATATTTTCGCATTTTATTTCTTTACTTGTAATTTAAGAGGCGATCAAATATCGACGCGGCAGACGTTTGTAGCGTCGCATACGAGTGCCGCGCCGCTGTGTAGTGTGTGCGTGCGCACAGGTATCAAAGGGTGCAAAAATCAATAGACAATGCAAAAATGCATGCTGTATACCGAAACAGGGGTGAAAGCGAAAGAGGAAGAACTTTTGCAAAATCTCTGTCTGCACAGTGTGATTGTTGGTAAGGGCGCAGCAACCAAAAAGGATCAATTCCGATCAGTTCAATGTGTCACATCTTATGATGTCATTTGCCAAAGGATTTCGTCTGCAATTTCTTATCCTTCTTCTTATCCCTTTTTTTCGATACGTTTTGCAGAAAAATCTCCAAGATAATATTTCATAAAAAATACGTACTTGCCCCTCGGTAGGCCGCACAGTGCACACAAGGACACATTTATCTTCGATGCGATCGTTCGAAGATACTCATCGCGTTCTTTCTTCATCACAGTAAATTTCGTTCAAAGGTGAAACACAAACAAATGGTATGAGTGTAGAAAGGATATTTTCCAATTCTTTTTCTCGAAACTATTTTATTATTTCAGCCCGTTTAATCGAGAAAGGGATCACAACCCTTGCGCAACCCCGCGTGCGTGAACTTTCCATTGCGTTCCTAATGATTTTTACCTCAAATTTATGTGCATTTTTCTTTGCGTTTTTTTTGTTTTTTTTTTTTGTGCAGGAAAATCATAAATGACGCTAAAGCTGCAAAAACATTCGCAGAAAAGGCAATAAACAAAAGGTTATCAAATAGAGGATCAAAGATCGCACCAATTTCCTTGGTTGCGTTTAAATAGTACGTACATTTTTGGAAGATTATCTTATTTTTGTTTGTGTTATGCATTTTCGTAATGTGCGCTCTACTCAGCCGTGAAGACATTTTTGCCACAAAACGAAATCACCGTGGAAGACCCCAAAACCAAGGAGCAAAAGGTTGAAACAAATTTCGTGGCTTGGAGCAATTTAAGTGTATGAGTTTCGTAGTAGAAATCTTAATGAGTTCATGACGTTTAGGTCAGAGCAACAAAGGGTATAATAAATGCATTGACCGTCTTTTTAATAGAGGGTAAGCTCAAGAAATCAGTGACCTTAACAGATCCAACTCTGAAATGCCGAGAAACGTAAACTTAATGTGCTCTACTTATGAAAGATATGGTACCATATCTTCCCGCACTGACAAACGGTGTCAAAAAATTGCTTTAGAAGCTTTATTTGACATAAATTGCTGAAATAGTGTAAGAACTTTTTTACAGTTTTAAAGTCTTAGCTTAGTTTAGTTTTTATCTCTATATTAGACAGCAAGAATTCTGATATTGATAAAACTTCGTCCAATCTCACATGGGCCTTTCTCATGAAATTGACAATTTTTCTCCACAGAACCAACCTAACTTAATCATTTGTTTAAAATTTATTAGAAATTTCTTCTAGTTGTGTAAGAGATAACTAATTCTATCTGTTTGATGACATCATCAGAAAAAGTTAAAAATCAATGGTAAAAATAGTTATAGTAGGAGGAAGCATCGAAAGCCGGAGTTCGGAACTTTAAACCGCAAAACTTAACCTACTCCCAACTCAGGACTCTCCCACGGAACCACCGGCTAAGTATTACTTCGTGGGAGAGACAGGACATTTATGTCTCCTCTATTGATCCACAGAAGGTAAGATGTTTAGAAAGTACTTTTCTTATGTGAGACTGCACTGAATTGGAGCCAGATTTAAATTTGTCAAAATTTTTTGGGGAGTGATTTCCGCCACAACTACAACAACAACGTACCGTATTTTTAGGCTACCAAAAAACAATCATCATAATTTGTAATTTTGAGCTAACTGAAACTATAGGCACATAACTAACGATACAATGACATACTTACTGTGCCCAAAAAATAAGGTGACATTTGAATTTAAACTGCGCGCGTCGAAGGATTTGGAGAATTATTTTTTTTTTTAGGTTGTTAGTACTGTCAGTCACATTTATGTCAAATTTCATGTCAAAACATTCATTAGTGTTTGAGATACATACGTGTCGTTTTGTGAGCTGCTAAAAGTGAGTTTTTCGTTTTTTGCAATGTCGAAATTTGTTGAGCAAAGAATTTTCATTAAATTTTGTTTACGGAATCAATGTTCTGCTGCGGATACGTTGAGGATGGTGCAGAAAGCCTTTGGTGATGAGGCTATGTCTAAAAAATGTTTACAAGTGGTATAGTGAGTTCCAAGCCGGCCATGAACGTGTCGAAGGCGAAGAGCGTCCAGGGCAACCATCAACCTCAACCGACGAAGCTCACGTTCAACAAATCAAAGATTTGGTGTTGAAAAACCGTCGATTAACAATAAGAGACCTTGCTGATGAAATTGGCATATCGAAAGGCTCAGCCAATACCATTTTGAAGGATGTTTTGGGCCTCAAGCGCGTCAAATCTCGACAGGTGCCGAAAACATTGAATTTTTTGGAAAAAAGGCGTCGCGTTGAAGTGTAGGAAACGATGCTTTCCGACTACCAGGGTGTCATGAAATGCCTTATAACTGGCGATGAGATTGGATCTATGCTTATGACCCCGAAAAAACCGATCAATGGAGCGAATATCGTGCCAAAAGAGAGCCGAGACCAAAAAAATCGCGCCAAAGTCGCTCAAAAATCAAGGTCATGTTGACTGTTTTCTTCGATTATCGAGGTGTTGTGCATTGTGAATTCCCTCCAACCGGTCAAACAGTCAACAAGGAATATTATTTGAACGTTATGCGTCGTTTGCGTAACGCTATCCGCCTAAAAAGGCCGGAATTGTGGAAAGACCATTCTTGGTTTTTACACCATGATAATGCACCATCCCATACTGTCCTCGTAATTCGTGATCATTTCGCTAAAAACTCAACCCATATCGTTCCGCAACCACCGTATTCACCTGATCTGACGCCGTGCGACTTCTGGCTGTTCACCAAGCTCAAAAGACCGCTCCGGGAACACGGTTTTTATACGATAGAGAAGATTCAAGCCGCAGCGAAGACGGAACTGAAGGCCATCCCGGAAAGTGACTACAACCAGTGTTTCGAAGATTGGAAAATCCGTTGGCATAAGTGCATTGCATCGGGAGGAGATTAATTTGAAGGGAATGATATTGATTTGGAAGAATAAATAAAGAATTTTCAAAATAAATACAATGTCACCTTATTTTTTGGGCACATTGTCTGGAGCCCTTTTAGAGTTGCTAAAACATTAAACACGAAATTTTTTATAAAAGTAGACTTGGCTTGGTGAATATCAGTTTAAATGGCAGCTATATGCTTTAGTGGTCCGTCTGAACAATTCGTAAAGATATCTGCTCTAATAGAAAAGTTTTCCATACAAGAACATGTTATTGACCAATCAGTTCATGTAACAGCTATTTACTACAGTGATCCGATATCGGCTATTCCAATAAATAGGCGGCTTCTTGGGAAGAAAAGAACGTAGGAAAAATTGCAGATCGAAATCTCAAAAATAGGTCCAAAGCCTGATAAAGTCCAATCAGTTTTTTGACGCTGAGCTTTAATCTTTCACACAATGCGGTCGATAGAACCTTATATGCGATGTTGAGGAGGCTTATACCACGGTAGTTGGGGCATATGATGGGGTTTCCTTTTTTGTGGTTTGGGCAGAGCACACTTAAATTCCAATTTTCGGGCATGCTTCCGTCCTACCAAATTACACAAAAAAGCTGATACATGCTCCTTAACAGTTCTTCGCCGCAGTATTTGAGTAGCTCGGCAGGCAATTCATCGGCCCCCGCCGCTTTGTCGTTCTTCGGAAGGGTAATTGCTCTATCGCCATCGATTGGGGAAACAGGTTCACCATATGCTGCTGTAAAGCTTTTACCGCCATTCAGCAGGTGGGAGAAGTGTTCCCCCCATAATTTTAGTATGGTCAGGGCATCAGTCACAAAATCACCTTGGAGGGTGCTACAAGAAACCAGAAACACTAGGTTGCATATATACGGACAGTCAGACAGGCAGGCATAGTTAAATTGACTCAGCTCGCCGCGGTGATCAGTTATATATGGTATATACTTCATACGGTATCCGCTGTTTTTTCTGGCTGTTGTCAACTCTGTGTCAAACTTAATATACCCAGTTTAGGGTATAAAAAGTAAATGAGGACATTGCGGAAAAGATTTTTGCCTGCCAGCAGCCTCGTGCACGTATCCACCGGGCTCACATGACTAGCTGTTGCTTATCAAGTCCATCATATTCAAAATTTACAGATTAGCTTAATACCTGACACCCATAAAATAATGAAAATGTTCGAAATTTAACTCTTAAATAGTTTAGGGTTAATTGGATAAAAATATGCGCATATGCGTGAGAATACAATTTAAAGATTTTCTCCAAAAAAAACCCACATGCAATTCACTAATTATGCAGATATTTATAAAATAAAGAGAGAAAAAGCATTTTTTCATTGTTTTGACTGTCACAACGTGTTAAAAAGCCTTTCACTGCACTAATACGATCTAGAGAAATTTTACATACACAACATTACACACCGATAAGGGTTAATTTCTCTATTTCGCGTATTAAAACACATCTATGTATGTGAGTATGTTCGTATGCGTGTGTGCAAGGCTATCTCCGAGTGACCCAATCACCTAGCGAAGCATTCAACCAACAAACCAGCCACTCACTTACTGAACCAAAGCACCAAAAACATATAAAAACAACAACAACAAGACAAACGACCTTTCCTCGATGGGGATGTTGCAATAGTAACAACAACTACAGCACTAACAACTAGAGCAAATGCCATGCCGAGTGTAGAGAATATAATTGAAAGCATCACATTTGGGAAAACGCAAAGTTGACCTTATAATAACGTAGCTTTACAGGCATAATAACAGCAACAAGAACAACAAACGCCACAAACACATTTGTTGTAGCAATTTGAGAGCCAGCGTCCAAGCCCGAAGTGCTCGTCCTCACACATGCAAATTGAAAATGCAACAGCTACAAATATAAAAGGGTAAAATTTAGAATAGCATCCCAGGCTTTCGGGGATAAAATGGGTATCGTTGGAAAGGTGACGTTCTCCAGATCACGAAAATATATACATATAGTTGCCGCTGACTTATAGTTTTCAAGATATTTGCGTTTAAAGGTGAAAAATTGACAATGTTTAAAGTGATAATTTGTACATTGTGAATAACTTTTTCACTTATATTATGCACTTTTCACTTACTAACACTTCACTTTAACGTTTCTGTATATTAATTTTTTTAATATTTGTTGTAAATAAAGCTTTATTTCAATTATTTTGATTTAGTTAAATTTTTTGCATTTGCACAATAAGAAAAGTGCTGCCATGGTTATTTTTTTTTCCGCGCCGGCGCTTCAAAAAAAATAACCATGGCAGCACTTTTCTTATTGTGCAAATGCAAAAAATTTAACTAAATCAAAATAATTGAAATAAAGCTTTATTTACAACAAATATTAAAAAAATTAATATACAGAAACGTTAAAGTGAAGTGTTAGTAAGTGAAAAGTGCGTAATATAAGTGAAAAAGTTATTCCCAATATACAAAATATCAATGTGAAAGTTGTCAATTTTGAAACTTTAAACGCAAATATCTTAAAAACTATAAGTCAGCGGCAACTATATGTATATATTTTCGTGATCTGGAGAACGTCACCTTTCCAACGATACCCATTTTATCCCCGAAAGCCTGGGATGCTATTCTAAATCCTAGCCATATAAAACACACATACATATGTATAAATGTATGCAAATGAGAAAAGGTGTTTTTGGGTTCAACCCTTTGCGCTGGTCTGCTTGGTCTGTTACATTTAGAAGCATCCTTTCGTCCATCTGTACTGCCAGCCGTCCTTTTATCCGTCCCCCTGCGTGTTTTATCATATTGTTGTGAAAATTGTAGCCATTGCCCATGGCAGGGAGACGATGGTAGATGTACGCAAGCGTAGTAACGCATAACAAGGGAGCGGTGGCTGCAACACGCACGCAGACGCAACTCTTCCATTTCATTCGTACGGTGACCAAATCACAATTTTAATCTGGACCGCGTCACGTCAACATCCGTGCTTTATTATTTTTCACTTTTATTCGAAGGTTCCAATTTGGCAGTTATTTATTTTGCTGTTGCTTTTGTTCCTGCGCTAATGCATAGTTAGTTGCTTAAAGTCCGGCAGTACAAAACTGGTTTTAAATTTCCACCTTTTCTATTTATTTCAATTTTTTTTGCACTCATTGCTGCTGCATTCATTATGTCGGAAGCTGATATTTATGCAATAAATACACAGTGAGAAAAATCACTACAGACTGCTCGTTGAAACCAAATAATATGCGATAATACGAGCTTGGAATTGCCGTTAGTTGTGGAAGATCCTTGAATGATACTTTTGTGTTTAAATAATTTTATTACTGCATCAGTTCTATTTAAAAAGTTTCCTCTCCAATAATCGTATTTAATCTTTAGGATCGTCACCTTTTCCCATTTCTGCGGTTTTTCTCACTTTTTCAGTTTTGAATATGTGGAAGTCGGACAAAAGTCTGGAATTTTAACGCTATTCATGAACATTATATTTGATTTTCGCTGTGTTGTCGGAGCTACGTAAGGGAATCGAATCCAAATTTTGGTCGGTCAAGAACTGTTAACTCGACGACATGCCACAAAGTTATTAAAACTGTGTGGCCATTTACATTTATTTAAATTATTACTAAATACTGTTAAGAAAACTCATTGTTTTATGGTATTTAATTTTTTCATATTTTCTGTAATTCCATATTTTTATATTCAAATTACTTGCTTAATCACCCTTTTGCTTTTGCATAAGTTTCGCGATATAGCAAAAAACACATGATATCGATTGCGTAGCCGTTATACGAAATATTATTGAGTACCGGCGCGTGCCAAAAAATAATACAGACACAATCCTTTAAAGAGTTATTAACAACCATGAATAACCCTTCCAGGTGTATGAAATAAAAAACAAACAAAAAAACTAGATTAATTCAAAACTGACCACTCGACTGGCCGCTCGCCAGCGGATTATATTCGGTATTCAACCCTTTTGCACATAAAAACGCACGCAAGGATATCTTCTTTGTGTTATATAAATGCACATAGTATTTGACGGATGCGCACGATTTATTTTCATATCTTATACAATCTGGTTAAAGTGTTTGTGTGTAAGTACATAAACAAAACGTATTTCCTATTTCATAATTTCTATAGAATATATGTATGTATTCATCTAAACATATGTACATAACTCCAATATCTGTGTTTCTAGCAACAATAATATGTCCGTTCTTGCATTACTCGGAAAAACTATCCAAAAGTTAGCAGTTTGGGATATATTGACTTGCAGGTGATCCAACAGTTATTGGACCAACCTTAAGTCGATGGAATTGAACAGATGAATTAGGCAGGCGGTTAATGCTTACCAAATGAAGAATCCATTTGCTTTACACTCCAATTAGTTATTGTAAAAACTATTTCTTTCAATTATAGTTTTAACAACACTAGATTACAAGCAAACGTTTTGTTAATTAGTTTGAGTCACCAAATTTAACACATTTTCATAAATTTTTAATTTTTGAATAAACATATTTGGATGGAAATGCGAGTCACTGATAACGGATATGCAATGTATATCAATTTGTGGTTATAAATATCGATAAGATGTGTGCATGAGGAACACGATAACACATTAAATTGTGAATGCACACATCACCCATTAGTACCTAAAAGAATATGTAACTATGTTTATGTAAAAATAATATTGGGTTCATAATTAAATTTAATATTTGAGTCATGCATTATCTACCAATTCAAATGTCATATCAATATATTTGCATTTTATTTGAACCACTTTAAATTCTGCTAACTAAGCATCTAAATATCCATTGTGAATGTGTAATACAACAAGAAGTAGTTGTTTGAAAACATGTTTATTTCAACAAATTTTCTCAATGGATATAAATCAAGAAATTATACAAATAAAACATGTCCGAACGCAAAAATTAGCAGGCAAAAGGAAACCCGAAAATAGTGTCGATGACAGTGAAAGTAGTGTCAAAAAAATAAAACTACTGACTGCACAGGATACTCCTCCAAAAGCTGCAATTGAAGTTCCGACTGAAAGCAGTAATACGTTTACAAACGTAAATATCGGCGCGGGAGCTAAAAACACAGCTATAAAAGTAAATGTACATCAAAGTCCTAAAAAACGAATAGAACTGCCTTCAGCGGTAAATACAGAACAAAAGCAATTAAAAGAAAAATTTATTTACGGCAATTATAATAAATATTATGGGTACAGAAATAAGGATAGCAAATACCATGACATACGTCTGGAAGTCTTTGCTACTCGCTCAGAGATGTTTCAAAATAAACAAGTGCTCGATATTGGTTGTAACAGCGGACTAATAACAATGGAAGTGGCCAAGCTATTTGGGGTCAAAAGCATAGTTGGTTTAGACATTGATCGCTCCCTAATCAACCAAGCTAACAAGATGTTATTGCGACAAAAGAAAATGTTACCTATTGAAAATGAGGCACGGCGTCTACATAAATATCCTTACAATGTAAGCTTTGTGCATGGCAACTATGTGTTACGAGATGATATTTTACTAGAAATTGAACACGAACAATTTGACATAATCCTATGCTTGTCGATAACTAAATGGATACATTTAAACTTTGGAGATGCTGGATTAAAGCAGGCTTTTCGGCGTATGTTTCTACAATTGCGTAGTGGTGGTAAACTTATATTAGAAGCGCAGCCCTACGACAACTATGGACGTCGGAAGAAAATGACTGTGAGTACAAAATGAACAGTTAAATAAAATATAAGTCACAAATAAAAACTTTTGCCTTTTTAGGAGACGATACATACTAATTTTAAAGCTATGCAGTTTTTTCCTAAACATTTCAACGATTTTCTGCTTTCAGCGGATGTGGGTTTTGAAAGTTTTGAACTAATGGGTATACCTGAAAGCTGCATAAAGGGCTTCAAGCGACCAATACAGATATTCCACAAAACATAATGCCACAACGACTGTGATAAAACTAACACACTAAGATATTTTTTGTTTTGATTTCATCGACCTTCAGCATGTACGAACATAACTGTATATTTAAGAAGAAAATGTGGTACAAATATTTCAATAATTTATAATTTGAAAGTTAAAGCGCATAAAAAATACCAAAATATATTTTAAACAACAATGATATCATCATTCTGACTTCCGTTTTTTGTTTGGGGTACCGGGCGGTGTCTTCAGGCTTTCTATCACTTCTGCCAGATGATTCGACAAAAGCTCTTCACCAGTTATTGAAAAATCGCTATCGATCCAAATAGAACGGAGGCGTGTCATGATTATACCCATACGTTTATCTGCAGTTAAACCATGTTCCTTCAAAATGCTACCAGTTAGTGGAAAACGTGGCATTTGCCATGCCTTCAATTCATTGTAAAGTTCCACTTCATTTGAATATTTTAGCAGCTCCTCAACAAATTCACGTCTAGCGTTAGGTTGCAGACAAAGCCTTTGATAATCTCGTAATATGCAGAATTCCACTCCGACCTAAAACTTATTTTAAGAGTGATTTAAGTATATTGTTTTTAAATTTATTTACCTTTTTTCGATTCTGTGTGATAAAAAGTGCTAAATCGCGTTCAAACGCAGACAATTTCAGACGTTGGTGTAAGCTCATCGCTTCTTCTGTCGTGTGAAGCAATGCAATAAGGTAAAATATTGGCGTGTGGGGTCTTGAAAAGTTCTCCAAATGAGCACATAATCTTTTAAATTCATCAATATTAGCATCCACTGGTAGGCCACAGTGAGACCCTAAACCACAAGAAATTATTTCTTGTACTAACTCGCAACCGAAATTTCCTACAACAATTTTTTGCAATTCTGCCCATATACGTTCCCCACTAATGCGAGCTAATCCTTCTGCATTTTCTCGTATTGCTTTCAGGGTTTCTACGTCATGCTTGGAGGGCTCTTTTGCGATGCGACCATAAAAACGAAAGTACCTTAAGATGCGCAAATAATCTTCTTTGATACGTACATCGGCCTCGCCCACAAACACAACACGTCGTTGCATTAAATCTTCATAGCCATAAAAATAGTCATAGAGTGTGCCATCAAAACCAAGAAACATTGAGTTTATGGTAAGATCTCGCCTATTTGCATCCAATTGCCAATCAGTTGTAAATTGTACCTGAAATAAAAAATTTATAAAAACTATTGGACATATTTTCTGAATTGGTATTTACTTCTGCATGCCGACCGTCAGTGCGCACATCGATACGTAATGTGGTCACCTCGAAGTTTTCCTTATTGTGTATGCGAGGAGTTATCGTACCATGTTTCTCGCCTTTTGCGTTAATTAAGCGTACCTCTTCCTTATTGAACATTTCTTTCATTTGATCCGGAGTAGCAGTAGTTGCTAAGTCGATATCTTTTGGTTTAATGCCCATTAAAATATCACGAACAGCACCTCCTGCTATACGTAGTTCATAATTATAACGTTTAAAGATGTCAATCAGAGCTTGCAGTTCATCTGTGAAAATACTGTGGAATTCGGGTGAATCTATTTTCTTGAAGGCTGGTTCGCTACGCATTTTGGGGGGTACACCAAGAACTTTCAAATTTTCTTGTAAAGATGTTGAATGGAGTGATGAGTCTTTAACTGTTTGATTTATAAGCGACATGCGGTTTGCGATGTTTATGCTAAAGGCTCTTGCAAAATTTTGTTTACGCCCTATATATAATCGACAAAACCTTGAAACTATACCGAAACTGTTTTGCATCACTTAATTAAATAAATTAGCTTTTTGAAGTAAAAATTATATATGTCTTCGTTCAAATAAAATAAAAACACAACAAATGTTTGAAAACAAGTTTTTTCTTCTTATTTAAAAGCGTCAAACATATGTTTTATTAGCCTTGCCATATCTTCTAAGACTCTTCTCTTTTATCTTAAAGTGAAACCCAAATCCTACACAGTAATTCAGTTAATAATTGTTAAATAATCTATTTTTATATATTTATAATTTTATTTTGCATTCTTTGGCTTATATAAATTTATATTTAACTACCAATTCAATTTCTTTCTTTAGAACCGGCGTACCAGCTGATTCTCGGCACAGCTGCTCTGCTCTGATAACAACACAACGTAAGAAATTGTACACTCCAATGTCGGTAACTTCATTTTTGGCACGATCTAGCATTTCATTCCTACATGTAACGTCATCGAAATTCCTGTTCTCCACAACATCACAAATACGCGAAATAGCACTCAACTCAGTTCAATATTCAAGAATGAGCAGCGAACTAAAAACTGTGTACGTCACTCGTCCGGACGTTGCATCAGTGGGCATAGAATTGCTAAGGACAGAGTGAGTAATGGGTTCGTGAAATAAAGAATCAAAATATGTACATAAATGCGATTTGTAACAGGTGTAACGTCATCAGTTGGTCGGAACCGATTCCTGTGCCGCGTGATGAACTCTTGCGACAGGTGGTTGGAAAGAACGCAATCTACTGTGCATTAACGGATGAAATAGATGCAGAAGTAATAGAACGAGCGGGTCCACAACTGAAATGTATTGCAACTATTTCTGTCGGTTACGAGCACATCGATATTGCAGAGTGTAAGAAGCGTGGCATACGCGTCGGCTATACCCCGGACGTGCTTACAGACGCAACAGCGGAGTTAACAGTTGCTCTCTTACTTGCCACTAGCCGTCGCTTATTTGAGGCCAGCAAAGAGGTATATAATGGTGGTTGGAAGTCATGGGCACCCAACTGGATGTGTGGACAAGGATTGAAGGGTACAAGAGTTGGTCTTTTCGGATTTGGACGTATCGGACAAGAGATCGCAGCACGTATAGTTCCATTTAAACCATCCCTACTGACATACACAGCGCGCAGTGAGCATGTTGCTGAAGCCGCCAAAGTCAACGCGCAGCGCGTTAGCTTCGATGAAATGTTGTGCAAATCAGATTTTATAATAGTCTGTTGCGCACTTACACCGCAAACCAAGGAAGTCTTCAATGCATCCGCGTTTGAGAAAATGAAACCCAACGCAATTTTCATCAATACAGCGCGTGGTGGCGTTGTTGATCAACCGGCGCTTTGTGCTGCCTTAAAAGAGCGTCGTATACTGGGCGCTGGTTTAGATGTCACCACACCAGAACCACTGCCGCTCGATGAGCCGCTACTGAAATTAGACAACGTTGTCATATTGCCACACATTGGCAGCGCCGATGTTAACACTCGCACGGAGATGTCACGCATAACAGCTTTGAATATATTGGCGGCATTTAAAGGCGAGAAGATGGTTGCAGAGGTATCCGTTTAAGAAAAAAACACAAAATATTTGTTTATATTATAAGCCAACAATATTATGACTACAAGCTATTATCATTTTAAATTTTAAAAAATTCTTTTCATGCAATGTATGCACTTGGAATTATATGAATGGTAAGGTCATTTAATCTTCGCCTGGTGGTAACGGTTGTGCAGATGTTGGTTGAAGGGATGAGCTAATTCCACCAAGCGTTGGTATAGGTGCTGGAACTGGCGCTGGTACAGGTGCAATAGGTACAGTTGATATAACACCGATTTCGGAAGGGTCTTCTATTTCTTTTTTGATTTGATCGACAGTGATATAACCACCACTGTCATCCTAGATACAAATTAAAAATATATATAAACAATTTATTTACCGATGAATATTAAATTTGTAAATTTTCATCCTTACCGCTATGAATACATCTACCGTCTTTCCGGAAATAATATCTAGCAATTGAGGTGTAATGCCACTCATGGGTTCCTCTTGAATGCTCTGTGCATATTCGAATAACGGTTGCCTCAAGTCGGGGCATTGATCCAGCGCACCCACAAGTTGCTGATGTGGCAAATGTAGCAATACAGGCAAAGATTGCGGTTTCAGCCTTTGGCAGCATTTAAGGAAACCTTCCCAAATCACTTTTTGACGCCACACTTGTTTCAAGATCAAGCGTTGTAGAAGATTTAATACGAAATTCGTTAAACGTGGGTACAATGTGATGCTTTGGATAATAGTTCGCATGAGCAGCGTAGGTATAGGAACTACTTCAACCAATTGTTGCAGCACACCAATCAGTACATCCTGTGTGAAAACTTCCTTCTCAGTCAAACAAATTGAAGTGGCTTTAACGACTGCTTTCAAATCGCAAGCATTGGGATCTATGGTGTGTAAAGCGACAAGTATATCAGTGGGTGTGGCGGACATTGTTTGGTTAGCAAACTCCGCGCCTATGCCAAGTAATCGATTAAAAACCTCCTTCACGACAATCTGATTCAGTTTCAACAACTTGGGTAACGCATTCAAGATCTCTTGGCGCGAAAGACCGCTAAGCACGGGTATGAGTACACGGACGTCTTTAATTTTATTTGCATATAATTCACGAACACGATTCACCAGCTCCGGATTGGGTGTAGCCACACGCTCGGTCAGCAAATGAATAATACGAATAATAAGCGTTTCAGTGCCTTTAGGACAATCTTCGATGAACTTAAGTAATATGGCATCTTCAGCACCCATTTTCTTTATGGTTGGATCAATTGAACGCAAAATGGTGCGTTTCAAATCCGGACCGGTGGTAGTGTAGATTTTGCAAAGTTTCTCAAGGAAAACTGAAAAAGTATATTAACATATAACTATTATAGCATTTGTACTGACAACTAAAAAAATAATAATATATTTCTATATTAGATACGCAATTAAAAAAAAATAATTACTTAATGAAAATATTCGAGTCGATCAAATAACTCACCGTTCGGTTTATACGGCAGTAAAGTGAGCAACAACGTCAAACACGTCCTTGCGGTCTCCTCTTTCCACGCTACTTCGGTCTCAGGTCGACCAAATTCCTCCGCGAATATGCTTGTTGGTGGCACTTCCTTCTCCAAATTATTCGCCCAATCCAAAGCGAATTCCTCGATACGATTAGGCAGTACTTTGTGTATGTGGTATAGTGCCACAATGTGTTCAAGTGCACGCTCACGTAAATCCGTGCGCTCATGCACACAAAACATTAGCAGCACTCTTATAAGTTTATTCTTGCGTGGTGGCCGCATCACAGACAAGTCTTTCAATAGATCTACACCAGGATTGACAAACTCTTCGGAAAAACACATCTCAACCAGTTGATTAAGCGCATCATCAGGCAATAATGGCGCTTCAAGAAAGATTCGTCGAATCAACAAAATTTTTTCTTTCAATTCACAATTTTCGCGAACACCTGTAATCAGTTGACTTAACAACTCGTTGTAGGCATAGTCTGGACGATTTTCTGATTTTACATAAGAGTGACGGGTGAAACCTTGCAACAGGCAATACTCTTCATACAACCATGAAAACGCCAAATCAATACGCTGCCTCACATCTAACATTATGAAGTCAAAAATGAAATAGCGCACCTTATCAGGGAACGTTGCTGCCATGACTGTAAGTATTTTACGACGCTTAGCCGACACGCCACCCACAATACACTGGCGTTCCGATTGTAAAATGCGTTTCACAGCTTCTAAGAGAAACTTCTCCTTAATGGGTCGTGAAAATGGTTTAGTGACCTCTTGTAATTTTAGAGTTTTCGCACGCATTTTCATACGTTCAATCAGTTCTTGTTCACCTTTAACTCTCTCCATATTTTCACGTAGTTTTTTAGTCGCCTCGTCCTTTCGAGCTTGATCTTCGTCTACTGGTTGATCACTAAAACATAACACAAGTGCATGTAAGTTAATAATAATATACTATATTAGATACAAATTTTATTTATAAAAGATTTACCTTTCACAAGTGTCCATGGCTTCCATCCTTCTCGGCCTCATTGGCGTATCTTTGCTGAAGGCGGCCGCACCTGGTCCAATTTTCTGCTCAGTCATTTGTTCACCAAGTACTTTTGCAATCTTCACCACCTGCTGCGGTATAGACATATCCTGTATTGGGGCATATTCATTAATGAAATGCTCTGGCGCTTCTTCTGGTAACTTTGATAAAAACTCCACAACTAGGTTAACAGCCACATCCGTGACTCTTAATTGCTCCGCCAAGAATTTCTCATTCACACGAATGCAGCGCTGACGCTGCTTCTCTACCTCTTCTTCATCCACTTCCATCTCTGTGTCCTTTGTGCTGTCGTCGTCTAAGCCAGATTTAGATCTCCGCTCCTGTTGCCTATTTATGGAATCCAATCGCATTTTCTTGTTGAGATTACTCGCTGCACTTTCTAATATGCGTTTCTGTCGACGCGTTTGTTCTTGTTTATCCATCTTCGGTATAGCTCGTTGTATTTCACTCTGAGACGCACCCAAATCTAATAGCATATGTCGAATTGTTGCATGGTATTCGAAGGATCCACGATTTTTTAGTAATGCTATTAACTGCATTTTTAAGCTTTTTCTCACTGAACTAGCTTGTGAATCCGTTAAGGTTGGTGGCAAATTTGAGTTGAGTTGTTTGAAGGCTTCTACAACGGGTCCCATGAGACTTGGACGCAATTTCGCAATGGTGCAAAGACTGCCAGTGCATGTTATAAGATTTACAGAGGATATATGTGTGGCTGCATGAAATTTTAACAATATATCAAATATATTTAATGCTTCTTCTTCCAATTTTTGCCGTTTTACGAGTTTAAAATTTGCCGGTACATCTTGAAGTGAAAAGTCGTTGTCTTTCTTTTGACTATCTTCGTCTGGATAGCTCTGCAACACTACAACACCTTCTAAAAATTTAATTGCATTGGTACGTATACCATCATTCTCATTGTCAATTAGATCCAAAATTTGTGCCTTTACCAAACTCAGTACATTCCAAGCTTGTTCGGCACTGTCCAAAATCTCACTCTTGCCACATATCCACTGAAGTCCGTTTTTATATATACTGCCACATGCTTGGATAACTCGTTTAATTACCTGTGGCGAACGATCGCGTAAGAGCATTGAAATAATGCCTATTACTTGTGGCAACGACTCCACCTTCACTTTGCTGGAAACAGAATTATTTATTTATTATTTGAATTAAAGCTCTGGAAACTTTAAAGGAATTTTTTAACACTCACCAAATTTGTTCAATGAAACAAACTACTTGTTTGCGAACATCCGCATTAGCATCATGTGCTAACGAAAGAATGTGTTCCATAAACTCTTCCAACAGTTCCACGCATGATCCTAAGATCATTTCCTGAACTTTAACCAACAAGTCACATTTAATCCCAGATTCAGCATTGGGCACCTCATTCAGCCACTCGACTACCTATAAAGAACAAATTCTTAGTTGAATAGAAATTCAATCTTAAGTCACCAGTCCCGGTTCATAGCCTCGAGCATACCTTACTACGCGCATTTGCAGTTTTCTCATCGGTGAAAAGATTTACAGCTTCGCCTAAAAATTGGCTGCGTCCTAGAAGTCCTTCCATAGTCAAATCGTGATTACTAAAATGAATTCACAAATGATATAAAATTACCAACGATATGAAAAATCAAACATTGCTGAAAAATACGGCGTTTTGACATTTAACTAAATTCTTTCATAGCACGCAGGGTTGCATTTGAGTTAAATGAGGAGATATTGTCTTGCAGCGCTTCCCAAACTAAATAAATTTTTAATTAAAATATTTTCTTTTTTTCAATGCCTGATGTTTATATTGACAACAGAATATTATAACGTGTGCTAATTAAAAATATAACTAAAAAAATATTATCAATAACTTGTTATCTTTAGTTATTATAAAGGGTTTACTTCTATGTTGTAAAAAATATTTTCAAAATAACACTTAAAAAATTTAAGGAAAATCAGGATCTTATTCAATTTGTCAACCGATTCCTCATTTCGTAATTAAGTATATGTCGAAATATTGAAATTATATTAGAAAGAAAAAAACGTTTTAATAATTTCTTCAGTAAGAGGCCGGTATTGGTACCATATTTAAGAAATTCACAATGAAGTTGACAACATTGATTGTCAGTGTCATTCATCGATTGCTGTCAGTGTATCCAGAAAAAAACTCGGTGCCGTGAAGAAAGATATTCGACGTGCAAATTGCTACAAATTAGCAGAATTGCACTAGTATTTTGCAATTAACAATTATTACCGCAAGCCGGTTGCATTTATATGGAAAAGCTATTTAAAGTAGCTTGAAAAGCACATATTGTGCATACCGAATGAAGTGAAAACGACGTCTGTTGTAAAACAGGAGGTGCAACACGATTAGAAGGAGGGTACCACGAAAGGAAAGCACAAAAAAAATAAGATCAACGAGAAACGAATTAAAAGCGAACACAAATAAAAGATACGCCTTAAAACAACAAGGAAACTTATCAACTGACTAACCGACCAATCAACTAACCAACCAAACGACAGAACGAGAGTATAACATAGAAAGAATAAGAGTAAAACTACTGAACGTGAAGCAACAAAAAATAAAAATAAAAGTATTTTTTTTAGACAAACAGCGACCGCAATCGCAATAGCAAAAGCAGTCGCTACAACAATACACGCGCCCTGCAAACACGCGCTCCAATGTCAAGCGGCCAAGTAAACGTCGGCAGCGACAGCAATGGAGCAGGCAGCGGCAGTGGTAGCGGTGGTGGAGGGGGAAACACAGCAGAACAAGCGGCGCCACAGTCGCAACAACAATCACAACCACAACAGCAGCAACAGCCGCCACCACAAATCATTGGCGCTTCAACGACTACAGTCACCGCAGATACGGTCAATATGGCAGCGGATTCGTCACCGCGTGAGTCAGGCGATGACTCGGAGGATGAAAGTGAAATCCTTGAAGAGTCACCATGCGGGAGATGGTTAAAAAGACGTGAAGAAGTTGATCAGCGTGATGTGCCCGGTATTGATTGTGTCCATCTGGCTATGGACACTGAAGAGGGCGTTGAAGTTGTTTGGAATGAGGTGCAATATGCGAATTTACAAGAGCTTAAATCGCAAGAAGAAAAAATGCGACAAGTGTTTGACAATCTAATGCAATTAGATCACCAGAACATAGTCAAGTTCCATCGCTATTGGACGGACACACAGAATGCAGATAGACCACGCGTCATATTCATAACGGAATACATGTCGTCGGGGTCACTGAAACAGTTCCTCAAACGCACTAAACGCAATGCTAAACGTTTGCCATTGGAGGCGTGGCGCCGCTGGTGTACACAGATTCTGTCCGCGCTGAGCTACTTGCATTCCTGCACACCGCCTGTTATACACGGCAACCTCACCTGTGATAGCATTTTCATCCAGCATAATGGTCTGGTGAAAATCGGTGCCGTTGTGCCCGATGCGGTACACTATAATTTGCGTCTGCATCATCGAAGCGATCAAAGTGAGACACATCACTTTATGGCACCCGAGTATGGTGCTGCCGAGCAGTTGACTGCCGCCGTAGACATTTATGCCTTCGGCATGTGTGCGCTGGAAATGGCTGCTTTGGAAATTCAACCCAGCGGCACTGAAACGAGTTCTATTAATGAGGAGACGATATTGCGAACTATTAATAGCCTAGAGCATGATTTGCAGCGTGATCTTATATTCAAGTGTTTGCGTCGGAATCCTGCTGAGCGCCCAAGTGCCAACGATTTGCTATTTCATCCTTTACTCTTCGAGGTAAGACAATTATAGCAATGTTATAAAAATTAAACTATAGACAATAAAATAATAGCGTTGGGTTTTGTGATAATCTTTCCAAAAGAACCACCTATATTTTTTTGTTATTTTATAATTTCAGTGAACTAAGTAATTTAAGTTATTAAAAACAAATTATATTATATATTTTTAATTATTTTCCTTTTGTATATTTATTACAATACGCTTTCTGCAGGTGCATTCACTCAAGCTATTGGCCGCTCACTGTCTAGTATTCGCCCCCAAAAATCGGACTATGTTTTCGGAAACCGTCATAGATGGCATGATGCAACGCTATAATCGACCCGAAGTCATTATGGCCCGTGTGTCACGTGGAGAAGAAGAAAAGGACTATCGTCTCTCAGACGTACCTACAGCCGATAAACTGGAGAAATTCGTGGAAGATGTCAAATATGGTGTGTATCCATTAACAGCGTTAGGTGGCAAGAAACCACCACATTTTCGTTCACGTGCCGCATCACCAGAACGTGCCGACTCCGTCAAATCTGCTACACCTGAGCCGGTGGACATAGAGTCTCGGCGCATAGTGAATATGATGTGTAGTGTAAAAAAATTGAAAGAGGATAGTAGTGATATCGCAATGACGATATTGCTTCGCATGGACGACAAGATGAACAGACAGTTGACGTGTCAAGTAACGGAAGCCGATTCAGCCTCCGATCTGACTAGTGAATTGGTACGACTTGGTTTTGTGCATATCGACGATCAAGATAAAATTCAAACACTCTTAGAGGAAACTCTACGAGGCAGTTTTGCTGTTAATGCCGGCGGTGTCTGTCCGTTCGAGCAAGGCGCACAAGCGCTTACCTTTAGTGCCACTATAAACGAGCACATGCCAGGAGGTGTGGGCGTTACAATTGGTGCAAGTGGTGCTAACACCGCTACCAACGTAGGTGTAGTTGGTGCGGGTGCCGGTGGCGGCATCAACAATGGTGATGGAAATGTGAATGCGCACTTAAATGTTGGCATCAAACCAGCAACAACCGCAACTTTGGCGGCGCTCAATCAGATGGAGCGTAATTGGTCCGTGGCCGATATGGATCCTAACGCTGCTTTGGCGAATGCAAATATGCAAGCAGCCAGTATGGGTGCAGAAATTGCTGCCACCATGTATCATATGCAACAGCAACAGCAACAACAACTGCAGGAGCAACAGCATCATGTTCAAATATTGCCACCACAGATGCATTTGCAAATAGAAATGCCCGTTCAACAACAGCAGCAGCAGATACAACAACAACAACAGCACCAGGTGCTAAACACATCGACGCCACCAGCTGGCGCACTGCCACCATCATATACAGGGCACACACAACAATTTAGGCAAGAGTCTTTAGGGCAGCAAAATGATGGAACAACAACAAATGTCAATGTGAATAGCATAAATGCACCACAGCAAACGCACTATGCACACGCCCAGCAGCAAATTATTCACTCTTCCAATCCAACAGAAATTACAACTATTACCGCTGCCGCGCCACCATCAACTGTAACCGCCACAAACGCCTCGACCTCCTCAGCCTCCACCACTATCAATTAATAAATAGTATTTCTTGATAATAAACATTTATATACGCTATATTGATATTCATAAAACTGAAGTGTAGTAGAAGATAGAATTATGCAAGAGAGATAGCGCGAAAATTTATATTTTTAAATTGCAAGTCAGAGCACGGATGCCACGCAGTAGTGGTGTATACTGAGTCGCGTCTTTTAGTCAGTCAGACAATTGTTTTTTTTTTTTTAATTATTATTATTCATTATATGTATAATGATTATGGATATTTTTATATAGTCTACTAAAGGAAAACAAGTTTTTAATTATATTTCGAAAATGATAGAATAAAAACTCAAAAAAATAAATACTAATTTTAAAAAATGCTAAAACTATAAGCAAAAAGCAAAGACAAACGAATTAATATGAAGATTGTGCAAAAAAAAAATAATTGTAATAGAATTTAGTTATAAATTGTGTAAGGCTTCCAGCTGAGAATACGCATGCGCAGCGGCTATCTAAGTAAATATTTCGGCACTGGTGGCCTAAAATACTGTATTTCATGCCTTGCCGCAGCAACAGCAGCGCAAAGAAGAACAGCAATAGCAAATAATATACACAACCGTCGGTCCGGTGAGCAACAAAAAAAAAAAAAAACGAATATATACTAACGCTAACATCGGTGGGAAAAGTTTCGCGTGATTCTACGGTTATGCTATTTCCAACCGCAATGTCAATGCATATATTATATGCTTATATTTATGTAGTATGTAATTGTTTGTTTGTGTTGACCGCGGCACGATGGTTCTGAAACTCTATATGTTCCAACTGATCAATGTTGTTTATCAATATGGAACGCATATAGCCGATAGCTTAATACAAATATATATTTATGTATTTAAAATTATAAATACACTGCAAAAAATATAAAGCAAAAGCAACAATAATGTATACTACCTAAATAAATAAATATATAGAAATATAAAGCAAATTTCGATGCAATGACACCACATCAACACATCCATACATCTTTTATGTTTACATAAATGCAATATAAAAAGAAAACAACACTCGACATAGGACACGATGACACAACTACAAATGAGCATTGAAATGCTGTGCAAGCGAAATAAAATACATAAATCAATAATAATCATAATGAAATGCTTCATCCATAATGCAACATAATGAAAAATAACAAAAGCAAGTAAATAAACAAATGCAATTTTCATTTAATGAAAATCTATGCATAAGAAAAAAACATACATACCTGTTATTTTTTGTATGGTAATTGTGAACTTTGGAAGTTAGTGCAAAGTTTTCTGCATTAGTAGTATGCATCCAAATACTTTACTTTTGGTTTTACTTAATGTTATTAATAAAGATCAACGCAGTGCACAATTTTTAAAATCACAACAGTTTTTAATCTGAAGATTGTACATTTATCTAAATTTGCTGCAGTATAAAGAAAAATAACGCAACTCAAATATTTAAACGCATAATGACTTTTTGAGTACTTTCCATTTATTTGTTGTGTTTAAAAATTTGTTTGTCAAGTTTTTTTTTAATAGCACACTATCTTAGCATAATAGCATAATACGATTACTATGCGGAAGCTAAAATGTGTGTCTTGGGCAAATAGATTTCTTTTATTTTGGAAATAATTGAAGGTAAACAAACGTTTTACTTTTTGTTGTGTAAACTCGAGATCTCATCTTATTCTGCAGCAACCACTATTACTTTTGGTGGCTGATCCGATTCTATTGTTTCTTTGAACTTCTTTTTGGGTGGTTCCACTACTTCGGCTTGTGAATTTTCTAGTTTCACTTTTTTTGCTTGTGGTGATTCAATTGAATTAGACTTTCGGCTTTTATCATGTGACTTTTCATCTAGTTGATTACCGTCCGTCACTGCCTTTCCACGTTTTTGTACAGCTCCTTTCGCCTCATATTCATCCAGCAGTTTACTTCCCTCGAACAAAACAAACGGTAATGTGACGCGTTGGTAATAGTCTGACATTAATTCTATATTACTAATGACCGTATCCAACATATGCGATTTTTCACACCATATACCTGGCGCATCACCACGCACTGGATTTATATGTAAATGCAGGTGATAGAAAGATGGTTGATAATGAAAATACATTCGCAATTGTGAAGCAGATAAACCGTAGCGTTCTTCTATAGCGACCGCAATTCCATCACGTAAGTTGTGTAAAAGTGGTAAATGAGTATGGTTAAGGTCCCGTAAAGATTTAATATCATGCTTGTGTACAATGGCAAGTAGATACAGTGTTTCCAAAGTTTTGCCATCCCATTTTAAATCGGGTAAGAGTACGAAACCCTTTTCCGGATCAAAATCTTCATAAACTATACGATCGGTTTCTTGACGGTGTTCTAGTATATTATATACCCACTACAAAGATAAAAACATTATCAAATATACTACAAGGGAAAAGTAAGTAAAATAATCTTACGTCGAGACTGAAATGACTGCCTGTTATATAAGGCAAAGTCAGTTCCTCATATAAAGTTGGAGTTTCTTTAATTAGATATTTTTGTGTTATTGAATACTTTTCAATATGCTTTTCAGTGGCAGGATAAACCACAGTCGTTTTAATGCCTGTAATCAAGAGCAAAACCAATTTAATGTAAAATATTTATAAATATTGTAGTAATATTTACTATTTAATTCTGAACTGGGTACGCATTGGAAACTGCCATAAATATTATTAATGAATTCCGTGTTCACTTGTAGAGAATCACTGAATATCCGGGGAGCAGGTTCTGAAATATTATCAAGTTGAGTTTGAACATCACGCTCTTTGAAAGCTTGTTTCTCAAGTAGCAGAACAGCTACGTCATTATCAGACACGTCAGGAAATGTACCCAGCAACTAAATATAAGGCAATTAATTACTCTTTGTAATACAATTATATATTTTATTTAATAGATTACCGCTATTGTTTTTCGGAGAGTATTATTTTGTAAAATCCGTGTCAGCTTGAATTTTGCTAAATTATAACTTGGCGCCGTCACTTCTACTTTTGTTGGTTTCTCCACAAGTTCGTCGGCAGCAACGTCAGTTTTTACTTCAGTTACTTCTTCAATGACTTTTAATGGAGATTCCCCGTCAGATGGAACTTTATTATTAACGTCTGTATTTGCAGGCATTTTTAATTAATTATTTTATTTTTAATCAATCGAAAAATAAACAAAAATACCAAAGTCTGACGACTATGCTTCTTCTCCCAAAAGTAGAAGTTCACAATTAGGAAAATAGAAGAGTTGCATACATCACTAAAAACAAGTTTTTTTTTAACAATTATATTTATTTAAAATATATTTACAATTAATTTTTTAATTGTCTCCCACTTTAATACCAAACTTATATTTGAAATATCCTTTAATTATCGGAATTTATCTCGTTAATTTGTTTTGCCCGTTTTAAATTTTCTATACATTTCATTGCTCCAATGTGTAACAAAATATGGCAAGGCTGAGTTCCCAATGAAAATAAAATTAATATCCGTTTGATTTCCGGGAGCCTTTTAAACTTGTAGGATATTCGTATTTTGGAGTTTCAGTTCCTTACATTTTCATTACGTGGAAATATTTCGGTTAGAGACTCTCCACTACACGAAACTCACCACGGTACAATTTACCGATCTATTATCACATCAGCAAATTCCGCTGACTTTATAACAATAAACTCAGAATGATTTGTATGTATATATGTATATGTATATAATTATTTATCCACTTTTTAATAGTATCAATGTTATATAATAATAGCTAATAATTAACCGAACTGTTGCAGGCGAATCACGAGTGAGTTAATGCGTGCACTTATTCATATTCAACGCGTTGTTTAACTATTGTATAATTTTTTCATTTGTATGTAGCGATTTCCAGTTTTTCTATTAATAATGTCCTTTTACGATCTATGTAATAACACAGAAGCAAAGTTACATGAACAGTATGTTTTTTTTTTTAATATTTAAGTGCATTTCGTTATGCGAAACGAACAGTCTTAACAGCTAGTGTAATGTTGCTGAAGCAACACATCTGGTATCTGGAGGAAAACAGATCTAAACAACAATTCCCGTGGAGGGTTTTGCGCCCAAAATGTCCGATAATCTTTGCTGATACGACGCCAACGCGTTGGCTTCGGTAATGCCCCTCGCTTTACAAGACAACTGTAGTGCATTGAGGTATTGCATTTCAGTAAACTGAGAGCCTTTCTCAACAATATTGGTAAGTATATCCTGGGAAGGGGCGAAAGTTCATAGATAAATAAAAGCTACTTTTTATAGACAGTATATGCAAGCTTACATCTGGTTCCATGCACAATAACTCGTAAAAGTTCTTCGCTTGATCCAGCGCAATCTCGCGCGAAGCTGTTATATTGCTTAACGTTTGTTGCAATGCTATCGAATTACGACACATGCGTTGCACTGTCGCTTGATCGATGTGCTCCAGATAGTTTGAAGCTTGTATGAGTATGCGAGCGGCCAAATGCGCCAAACCCTCAAAAATATACTAAAACATACAAAAAAAAAAGCAGTGATTAAATTTTTAAAACCAAAAGTTATATGTCTAAACTACGTACCCTTGTTTTACGTGGATGCAATGTTGCGCTAAACGCTTCATCCATTTCTGATAAACGTTTAGTTAGCATTTGCACTTGTCGATCAGGTTCAAGTATGTCATCGTCTTTAGCTCCCATGAAACTGCTCGATTTATTTGCGGGTTTGGAGCGCAAATAGTGAAAGCATTGCACGCGCACCTTTAACGAGGAAATATTAATTTTTATGTTCTGTTCCTATATTTAAATATAAAAGTATTATTATTTTCAACAAACCTCCAAGTGTAGCACCAGCAAACAAGTATTGGCCAGTTCATCGAACTCGAGTGCCAAATTGGTCAATACTTTGATAGTGCCGTCTTTGATTGCGGCTGAATGTGTGGCTGTGCACTCTGATGTTATGACATTAAGGCCATTCACTAAAGGCTTACGAAGCTCATTAGCAAACTCCGAGACACGACCAGAGAACCACTCTATGCTCTCTTGCAGCACAGCTAATTCTTTCAACACACTTATATCTGCTAAAATTTCCTGTTGTGTAATACCACCTTCGCCTAAATTACTGGTTAACATTTCAGCTTCACGTATATTGCGTTGCTGCACTTGTAGTGGACTTTCCTCCTCCGACGGTTCGAAAGAGTTGCGTTGCAGCTTCTTGCCATGTTTTACACGCTGACTGGACGATTTTAGATCGGTCCAATTAGGTAGTGTTCTGTAAACCAAAATTTAGTTATTACATAATGTGTTAAGTTAACAGGTTTTATGTGAACCAACTTTAAAAACCGACTGATATCTTCATCCTTCAACCAAGCTACACTGTATATGCGTTTATCTTCTGAATCGGGTTGGACGACACCGCGATAAGCCGCCTGTGCTATCTCACGGTATGTTTTCAATAATGCGCATACCATTTTCAATAGCTCATCTGAATAGCATGGCAACTCATGTATGAGTGTTTTGGTCTCTTGTAGACGACGCTCCACCATGGCTGTGGATTGTAGTAGTGGACGGGACAAACCCATTGCTTTTATCTCTTCAGGCGATATAATCGTACGCCATGCATCCTGATTTTTCGATAGCGATTCGATGGTTAATTGTAGATTGCGATTGTGGCCCTTCGATAGGAATGTATCCTTAATATAATTGTCGATGAAATCGTGTAAGCTGCAGGGTTGCCTAGTAAAACAATAAAAAGGACAAATTTAATGGCAATTAAAAGTGAGTTTGTTAATAAGCTTACCCCGGCTTGCACTTCATAAAGCCCTCAATCTCTTGTATGTAGTTCATAAGTGGCAAATATACTTTCGTTATCACATTCTGGTCGGCTTTGCAGATTAACACCTTGTCTCGTTGTTGTTTGGCATGCGCGAAATTGCCACTGCCATTTACACTACCGCTGCCACCGCCACCGAGTGCAGCTGTTGCTAGATTATCATCTGTAGACACGTCAGAAGCATTGCGTCGATGCTCCTTCACTGTGCCGCCTGCAGTAACTTGCGGTGGATAATGCGATGACTTATCGAATTTGAAGAGTGACTTTTTGGTGCTATAAAAATAATTGCATGGAGTAAAAAAAATAACTGTTTGGAATTTCATTGGCAGTATTATGATTAGTTTATCTTTAGCTGGCTTCCGGGGTTATTTACTACAAGTAGCGATATTAGGATTTACGTAGTGAAAAAAAACCTTATAATACTAACCAACGCACAGTGTGGTGAAATCGGTGTCTTGAAATATGGTAAAGTTTTAGATACAATATATTTAATCAATAACTTATATTATTTCAAATACATATATTATTTTGCACAATAAAACATTTTTTTTTTACAGAAAAAACATAAAAGTTGAGTCTATCAAAAACAAAAAACAGTTATTCGTTTTAATTAAAAAATTTGTTATCATAAACCACAATATTTTTAAACTCTATTTAAAAAAAGATTAGAATTATGTTCAAAATAGGAAACAGTATTGTTAGTTTTTTCTTATTACCTTGGAACTTTGCGCCGCAAAAAATACGAATTTATATTGTTGGATGGCTCAGCGAATGCCGACTGTGCTGCATCATCGCCAGAAGCATTTTGTATATCCAAATAATCAGTTAAAAGTAATTGTAGCTGAACAGATTTTAATTAAACTTTAGTGTTTTGCCATACCACATGGACATTAAAGTATGTATTCCAAAAGACTTACCACAGACTGTGCTTGTGCCCAAAAATCGGTTAAATCGTATGGTTGTGGTCCTACGACGGCATACTTTTGTACAACAGCCAAATAATTTTTTAGTAGTAGCGCATGGGTTTTTGCAATAGCTTTGAATTGCTTAAAGATAACTTCCAGCAGTGTTAATAAGGGATTCTCGCGCTCATTGGCATTAAAGTTGAGCGCAATTAATTGATAAGTTGTTTGTCGTACTACCTCTAATAGTTGAGTTTGTATTTGGACGCGTAATACTTCCAGTGATTCAGGCACTTTGCCTAGCATGCCGAAACACTCGACAATAATTGAAATAAAGTAAGTCATACTCAGCTCTGGATCAACTAAGTCTGCATCATCAATTACTTCAGACTTATCAAGATCAAAGCCTTGCGCCATTTCCATGAGCGCTTTGCGTATGCGTGTATTCGCTTCGATGCGATCTGTGGAACGTCGCGCTCCAATGCCACGTGTAAAACTTGAATTCAGGCGATTGGAATTATTACGTTGAAAAGTGGTGAATGCCTCCGCGGCGGAATTTTTATACAATTGTGTAACAAGTTCTTCGTGTAATCGTTGATAGAGTTGTTGCCGACGTGATTGTAAATCGACACGTAAGTCGGCTAATCCTTCAACACCGTTAAGAGGTCCTTGTATCGTAGCGAGTGCATCGGTAAGTGCCTTACTCGCATGCAAATATTGCCGTTTTGTCGTATAACTGACAACACGTTGAGGCACTTTACGCAATTCGTTGCTGGAAAAAAGGAGAACATATTAAATTAAAAATTTTTCGTTTAATGCGTATAATACATACATTTGTTCTAACATTTCCAGCACATATTTATGCTGCACCGCATCTGTCCACATCTTCTTTAACTCATCACGTCGACACTGCAGCAATCGTTTGCAAGCACCCAGATTCTCCTTTACACCATGAATGCGTTCACGGCTCGCTGTTATTTCTGTAGACACTTGGCTAAAAAGCGGCAGAACTTGTGTCAACTGCTGATCATGACGCGATACCAACTCATTTAGGCGTTGATCGGATCGTTTGAACTCCTTCTCAATCTTAAGTTTCTCCTGTTGTCGCTCCTCTGTTGTCTCACTAAATCCCAATGATTTGATGACATTGACGAGAAAACCACAGCCGGACTATGCACACAAGAAAAAGTGGACATTTTTTAGCAAACGACAAGAAAATTCAAATATAAACGAAAACGCCCTATATTTTGTTAAAATCAACACGACAAAGTACAAGAAATTATATTTTGACAGGTCTGATGACAACACCGAGCTACCCCCTCCCAATACACAATAATTTACAACTTTCACAGCACTTTTTAACATGGTTAACGTAGTCATAGATGACAAATTCTTCTTTCAAATAAATTATACTTATTTACAGGTTGATTTTTCAAAATTTCTTGTACGTTTTAATCATAATTACCTCATCTTTTCCATATTTAACTCCGCGCGGAGGTTTTGTTGGTGGTAACTCGTTCATTTTTCATTTCCCTACTGCTGTCATTTGGTTCTCTGCAGTTGTTGTCAATGTTTTTGCTGCGGCGGCTAAATGTGAATAGACATGCCACTATGTTCCGAAAATTCTAATAGCCACAATACAATGAGCTGGTAACAGTTCGATATTTTATATAAAAATTATATTGTCTAGTCACTTAAGCACACATACACATGATAATAACAAAATATAGCAAATAACTATATTTAAAAATTCGATACAATCTTCCGGATAGTGCATAATTTGGATACTCCATCAATCTCTTAATGCAGTTGACATTCTTCCTTAAGGCCTATTCACATACAACTTTCTTTGTTTTGTGTAACAGTTCATACCAAAACAACGAAGCGAAGAAAACGAGTATGTCATAATGAACGCTTTGTGTTTAATGTTTATCTGTAATAAAACTGGCGACTGTTGCTTGACGAAGCGTAAAAAGATGGGAGTTGCCCAGCATTTTGCTTGATTTCGCGTCGAAAACTTTTTATGTGAACGTACACATACCAAAGCATTCATCGAACTTTTCTGCCAAAACAAATGTCTGACGCAAAGTGAAGCAAAAGTTCTATGTGAACTGGCCATTACTGGTGATCCATTTTAACCAGTAGAACAAACAAAATTTCAAATTGTTCGTCGACTTACCTACACCGGACCATTGTGAAGAGACAAAATGAGAACACAAACACCTTTGGTCAACTACATCTTAAATAGTGTAGCAGTTCGTACTCCTGCCTATCTAGATTTTATATGAATTTATTAAAAGTACAAGACCGGCCCGATAAATACTTAGCAAATGTGTCCGACGACCCTTGTCAATTTAAGCCTGAATTGGACTCGTTGTTTTGGGCATTTTGGGAAAGAACTGTGTCAGCTGATTCGATTCATGTTGTTGCAAGGGAAAAGGCGCAGTGAAAGTAAAGAGAGAGAGTGAAAGCATTACACAGCAGGGTTTGAAGTCGATTGACTGCCATCCGAACATGAATCACGTTCCAAAGAAGGCGAAGCCTGCCCTATTATACGCAAAAGGTGATGGCTACCGTTTGGTTGTTATTAGCACTGATGTCCAAATGATTAATTAATTAAAGTTATCTTGAGGTAAATAAAAAGACATTTTTCAAGTTCCTTATAAACTTTTTCTAAACAATTTAATTTCACATTTCGCTAAACATCTTATCGTTACATAATTTTATATAGAATTCTCCTTTTAATGCAATTCTAGTTAAAGTTTGGCTTGGTTTTTATAGTTAAATACAATAAATTTTTTGATTATTATAATTTCATGTTAAATATTGATTTGTGTGATTTTATTGGCTTTGTGGCATTGCGTTCAGTGTAGATTATATAAGCATAATTTTAATATAAACGCTATACATTTTTTCTAAATATGCATATACAAGAAGCACATACCCTGATTTAACATACCTACATACATACATATGTATAGTATGTATTTTTGCAAATAAAATAAAATTTTATGTGAAATAATTGCACATGATTCGCTGCTTTAACGCAATACTTATCATTTTATTTAAATAAAAGTATATTTATATTTTTCTAACTGCAATTGAATATTTGTTATCCATGTGGAAATGAAGTTATGTACTGTTAATTGAGTGCTTGCAATTTTTAACTGAGCTTGCTTCTACATTTTCTTGTTTTCATTGAAATGAAAATTGCAAGGCTAGAGTTCAGCTTTAGCTTCCATACGCATTTTCTAATGAATATAATTATAGCATATATGTATACTTCAATTTATTATGGTTGCGGCGTGTTTGACTACATTTTTTATAACATCATAAGCATATAACGGGTTTTATTTAAGAATAAGTTGTTGCTACATTTACAAATTAATAATTTTTAGTAATCTCTTCGTACATTTTTTCTAACAAATCTACGGAGAATATTTTCTCTGTTCATAACATTTTTCTTAAGAATATTTGGAAATGTGATTAAAATGGCGTTTTAAAAATTTTGTAGAAATAAATGAAATTCGATAAATGTTTTCGGTGTACTTTGTTAGTTAATTGAAAGGTACTTTTTTCGTTAACATTTGGAGGTATTACGTGTAGTTGACAGTTTCCAAATCTTTCATGAGCTGCTCTTATTATGCTGAATTTTTGTTTTTTTTCGAAAAATATTTTTGGGAGATATGTTTGGTCACTTTTTCGTTGTAGGTGGGTTTAGTTTTTAATTTTAATGTGCAAAAAGTAAACATTATTATTTTAATTTATTTATGAAAATGTCATTTAGATGCTGCTGATGTAATTTTTGTGAAAATATGTATCATGCAATAAAGATTAAGTGCGTAATACGCTTCAAATAATTTAACCGTTTTCAGGTTTATGAAGTGATTTTATTATTCTACATAGCTGTGTATACATGTTTGTAAGTGCTGTTTATATGGTTGTAAATATCAATATATAGCCATGTAAATATGTTTACTACATTAACAAATTCAAACGATATTAGTTTTTGATTTAGCATTTAAACTTTGGCATTGTTTTCATATATATAAATATACATATGTATATATTTGCAAATTTAAACTAACAGCTTTAAATCTTTCCATTATGCGATAAATTAGTGAAGCATCAAATTATTTCTAATTAATTGTGTTTTTTTGGCTTAATAGTAACATAATGATTTTTGGGCGCATTGCATGTAATATTTTTGTCCCACACATTTCAAGCTTAACAATATTTTGAACTATAACTAGCATACCCATATATTTTACACACAAAAATGTGCATATGGATACGCCTGCACATACAATAGTTTCATGAATTTCAATATTTTTTTGTCTCAACCGCGCCATTTACTTCTTCGGTGATTCGTTGTTGATAATACTCAATCGGCGTATATTTGGCTTATCGTAATCTTCCATGGAAACACCACGTGATAGTTTGCGTGAACCATTCTGTCCGTCACCCGAACCACCGGAGCTGGTAGAGTAAGCACGTCCGCGATCAACGCCCGGCATAACCACAGAGGTTAGAATCCCTTGACCTTTGCAGAAGAGCAAAATAGACTGAGCTACTTTTGCGGGCTAGAAATGGCATTGCAAAAATATCGATATTTATTAATTAATGGGAGAAAAATATTGAAGTTATAAAAATTAGTTTAAAGTAAATTTTAAATATTTGGCTTAAGGTAGTAGTCTGGTAACTTATGCCTTTTTTCATCACTTCTTTGGAGGGTGTTTTTTTATAGGAAAATAAAAATGAATTATCTTGAATATTTAGGGTGTTTTTATTTACATATTGAAAATATAAAAAAAAAAATATATTTGAAAAAATTTAATACTTTATTACTATTATTATTGTCACTCGAAGTTGGAACCACAAAAAAAATGGACGTGGGTGACCCGGTTGATTTTGGCTCTTGGTGTTATCTGAAATCAAATATTCTTGTTTATTCTTAATCAATAGACTCTGGTCGGTACTACTGAAGTTAAATTTCAAGGATAAATAACAAAATGACGGACTTTGAAAAAGAAAGTCCTTTTATTTTAGCAAAGAAAGAGAGGACTCCGAGGCGCTCTAGGAAACTCGTTATAACTCCCGAAATATTTCGAATTTCTGTCTGAAATTTTCACAGTATATTCTCAAGACATTGTACTTTCCAATTATGCAAAAAAATATTTTTCGATTTTTTGAACCCAAGTTACCAGACTACTACCTTAAAAATAGCTTATTTTGAAATTTTTTTAAAGTGTTGTTTATTTGGCAGTTCGGGTCAAATATAATCAGTCAGTATAGGCGGACAATTTTTAAAAATAATATAGAGAAGTATATCTAAAAAATGTATATATTTTCGAAATGTTCGTTTTTCGTACATTTTTGGTCCTCTTCACTAACAAAAATATGAGCTCAAATACATTTAGTGAACAACAAACCAAGGCCCTTTGGGTACTTCCTTCATATTATAACCAAATGCAATTGCTTTAATACTCACCGCATCAGCCAAAACATCGCCAGCACGTTCTATTTTCAAAATAGTCACCTTTTCCTTCTCCACATCTTTGTGCAACTGCGCATAAATTTATATTATATAATAATTTACACACGTTAAAGCATTTTTTTTTTTTCAATTTAGAACTCACCTTCTCAACCATCGAAGCATAGGGGCTCAACATGCCCGTGATTAAGATGACATCAATCTTGCAACCCTTCAATGTAAGATCTTTGCGGCTGTGTTGTGATAATTTTTTCGTACAAATAAATATCGAATTTTTAACAAATGTTAAAGTTTTCAATATAGAAAACAATAGCAAATGCTCTAATTTAAATAGAATAGCTTACCTCATAAAAGCTTTGACATAGAGTCCCACATTTTTGCTATTCAAAGTGCTGTGCAATCGCTTCTGATATTCGGAGACGATCTTTTCCTTATCCGGATTATCGCCAACCAATTGCTACATATGTACAAGTTTTAGCGGATTTTTTGCGAATTTTGGTTTTTGAATTTGTGGTAAATGAGTTGGAATGTATATATATATATATATATAAGTGTGTGTGGAAGTTGAAGTGTCCAAGTATATAAGAGTGTTGGCGATTCGGCACGAAAGTTGAAAATAATGAGTGAAAGTAATGAAAATTTATACATTTTTGCAAGCAATTCAAGTATATAGTAGGTAAGTATGTATGCGATAGAATTCTAAGTATAAAAGATAACAGTATTAATATTATTTACTAATGATAATGAAGTGCAAATTTGAAGTGAAATCGAATAAGTGAAACGTTACAGTGTTTGCAGACATGCTCACATCAAAAAAATAAAAAAAAATAAAAATAAAAATAGAAGTAGTGTTCGTAAAAATTAGAAAATCATTCTGTTCTAATATCCACGTATTTAAAATTTGTATACCCTCGCAAAATGTTGCACAGAGTATAATAGTTTTGATTGTTTAACGGTTGTTTGTATCATCTGAAACTAATCGAGACAGTTAGGGAGTTATGTATACCATATATAAATGATCAGGGTGATGAGACGAGTTGAAATCTGCGTGACTGTCTGTTCATGAAAACGATAAATTGATTAAAAATTTAAATATTTTCATGAGACATAATACTTGTGTTCCTTGACACACAAGGAGGTTTGGTATTGCAGATGGGAGTAATCGGACCACACCATGTCATTAAACGAAAACTAATAAAGTGTCATAACTAAGCACTAAAGTTATATACAAAACTGTAATTTGGTTACTTTTCAAGGACGCAGACACCAAATATGTGAACACAAGTGCATATAGCTGATTTTTTGCCGAACATATGGCAGTCTGTGCGTTCAGTATTGAAATTCGTGCAGTATATTTTTGTGATAAAATCGGGGCCAACACTTCTCTGGGTGTAATACTTTCTACTTTTAATTAAAATGTTCCCGTAGTGGTCACGCAAAAGAAATCGAGTTCCATACATAATGGTATCGAATGTACATACTTTCACAGAAATAAAGAATTTCATTGAAATTCCAGACCGTTTTTGTTTTAATGAAAATCCCTTTTGCAGCGCTCTTATTAAAAAACCCGTTATCTATACGGACACGGAGTGAAGCATTTACCATTTAGCGTACTTATGGAAAATTAAAAGGGCAAAAATATTATTATATATATTTTTTTTTTTTTTTCAAAAGTTTATCCGAAAATGAAATAGTATACGTACTGTTTCCCCTCCAAAAAAAATCAAATTAAAACTAGTTGCTAAAAAACTTATGGAAAAATAGTTAAAAGAGAGATTTAGAAATATAAAACGCCGCATGAATTTTGCATGTAAAATCATGATTACGATGTGGCTAAGTTTGGGATAGAATTTTAAGTACAGTAATGAGTACTATTTATATATGGCACTATGTTATAAAAATCGAACAGCAAAATGTGCTACAAACACGACCAAGAGTTGAAAATGACAATGAAAAGGAAACTCCAAAATGTTCTTGTGTGGAAACGCGCGTTATTGCTGTTAGCTAAATAAGCTAAATATTTGCTAATTACCTGGAACTGAAGTAAAATTAAAAGTAAAATGAGTTTATTACGATATAATAAGTAATTTCAAGCAGTAAATATTCGGAGGAGACAATATAAAGGAACAACAAAAGGAAAAAATCGATAATGGATTTTTAATTTTTGCTATTAATAAACATTGCCATAACGCACAAAGCTTTATGAGTAAAAATTTTGGGACTTCCGGATTATTAACTTGGTAACAAACATACATACATTAAATTTAATTTGAGGCGTTTTTTAAATCATAACACTGGAATGAATAAAAATAGCAATAACAAAAAATATTATTATAGCAGAAATGTTTCATCTATAGAAATTTCGATGTAGAGTTTTTAAATTTAGTTTTATCATTTATGCACTGAATTTGAAATTTGAAATGTAAATATTTAGGCCACGCTAAAAATGACTGTAGTTTTATGTTAAATAAGGAGGAAGTAGTACAAACTCTATATTTGAACAAGTATGCAAGTAGAAAGATTATATATGTAGGACTTTAGAAACGCCAAATATTTATATACATAAACCGACATTTACATATATTTTCGTATATATTACGCCTTTATCAAAAATAGTATTTAAAATTAAATAAAATTTCAAAAACTCAAAAACAATATATAAATATAAATAAAAAGTAACATATAAAAAATTAAAATTAATTGGCGTTTCTAAAGCTTAACTATGTTTTTAAAGTGGTAATGTATTGGCAAACCACATGAAAGCTGATTTGTGCCAACAAGAAAATTATACTAAATGCTATACCTCCATAACCTGTAGCTTGTCAAAGAGTTTGTGAAGTTTCAAATATATTATTTAAGATGTCACATGATTTTTTAGTATCAGTAATTCAATACATTTTTAATATGATTTATTCATTATTGTTTACACCAACCGCGTTGAAAAAAAGAAAAAAAGGTTAAAGAAAAAGTTACTTCATAAATACGTATAAAATTAATTTTTCACTCAAAACAATTTACATATGTATGTATAGCAGCCACACCAATTAATTCATACCTATGTTAGCTTTCCAATTTTAATAAATACCATATACATATGTATGTGTACAATAATAATTTTTGCAATAATTTTGAATTTTGTGTGTCATATATATAATATAAAAAGTGCACACACAAACATACATAAACCTACACACATACACATTCATAACGGCATACTGGCCGTCGCAAACTTACATGTCCAAATTTGTGATACATTAAAAAGCTTTCGGCCGATTGTGCAATATCATCGTTTTTCCATTGTATTAGCTGAAATACAAATGGATTTTAATTGAAAATAGTTTTCTTTTGCTTATAATTCAACGTTTTACCTTAGTTTTGAATGATTGTAAAACGCTGGCGGCGCTGCCGGTAGCATTGATCAACACCAAACCGAGCACTCGCGATGGATGAGCCAAACCGAAGCGAGCCAAGACATTAGCACCGGCACCTTCACCCAAGCCAATCACATATTTGACATGAAGAAAATCCAAAACGGTGATGAGATCTTCACCCAATGTTTGCAGTGATGGAAACTGGAAACTGTGAGGGTAGAGATGAAACATAAAATTAAACGAAAACATAAAAACGTAAGATTTAACGAATTTTAGATCGGTGAGTTTGAAGGAGTATGGGCTATAGTTGTTCGATCTGAACAATTTATTCAGAGATTATAACGCTACATTGAAAAATAACCTATGCCAAATTTCGTGATGATATCTTTTCAAATAAACATTTTTCTACAACCGATAACAGCGGTTCCGACAAATGGGGTAAAAAAGAACGTTTCAGGTCAATATCTCAAAAACTTAGGGATTAGTTTTCGTATATACTGAACATTGAGAGCCGTGGCGGCATCCGATTGAAAGCCTAGGCATCCGCATAGATAATGTCCCAGCGCCTCTGTGCGCATGCTTTGCATTTACTACATTTTTCCTATTTTTTAAAGGTGGAATCTTAAGAGGTTACATACGAGTATATTTATGAAATCGAATTTTTATTGTCTAATTATACCGATTTTCACGAAATTTTACACAGGTCTTTGAGAAACAATTCTTAAAGAGTTGGATGTAGGATAATGTTTCAGCGCCTCATAATCCTGCGCGCATGTTTTACTTGATTTTTTCCATTTTTTTGTGATTACACGTTTAGTACTACTAAGCTTCCTTATGCCTAAAAGTAGGAGTTTTTTGGTCGGTCCACCATCAAAACTACTCCACAGTAACTGTGTGATATGACATGTTCATTTGCGTTCCAAGACCTATTTATTTATATGTATATATGAATATTTTTATTATAGGTATTCTGGATGGAGAAAAAGCGAAGTCAATACCAATTACCTATATTATTTTTACTCGAATTCTGAAAAGAGAGAGAATTTCCAAATACTCAAAATTGTTTATTTACCTGTCCGGTAAGGCCTCAGCATTATCAGCATGTCCAGGTACATCGATGTGTATGAAACAGGAACGCTCCTTAATCTCCGTCATGCATGGACTGCTGACAAATTCTTGGAATGAGTTGTCTGTCAAATGGTACAGATAAAAAATAATGATAAGTAAAAGCTAACAAACTTAATTGAAATGCCGTTATTTTTTAACAATTTTTCGTAGAAAACAGGAATGTGATATTTTTATGCTTTAAAGAAACTTTCAGCTCCTCGCATCAAGCAATTTTTAAGCTTTTATAGCATTTTACGGTTCATAAATCATTACGCTTGGAAAAGTTTCCCACAATTACTCTACTCAAATATGTATGTTTGTATGATTTTTTATTGTAACGCTCTTTTTATTTATTTAGGCGTGGAATTTATTACATATTTGCCACGAGTTTTCTTTTCTGTACTTCTTTTACGCTTTTTTATTTATTGATTTGCGCATTTCACTGCTCCCATAAATGAACGAGCATTTAATTTATAATATATGATGTAAAAAGCCACAAATGAATTTCAATGACTTACGATTGCATCCCAGATCATGGACTGTAATGAAGACTGCACGCTTTTCTTGTTGTGTCAAGTCGCCCTAATCGAAAGTCAAGTGGAAATTTAAATAAAATACACTGTAGTATATTTTAATATATATGAATATGTATATATAAATGGTGTATGTTCTGTAAAGAGCATTGTGATGTTTTAAAGATGTTTTTGGTTGTGATATTCTCCTCATACCTGCACTGTAACGGTCAATTCGCCACTTTTGTCCGTATTAACAAGATATTTCTGTAATGAATGGGGTAAAAAGCAAATATTTCTATTAAATTAATGGTAATTAGAGGTTTTTTTATAATTTAAGGTTAGGTTGGATTTTCTTTTAATTGACAATGCATTGAAGCAAGGTTTATAGCATTTGCAAGGTATGAAATGACCAGCATGAGATTCGAAATTTATTTGATATTGACTGCATGTAGTTGATATTATATATAAATCATATTTATTCTTTAGCATTCGAGGTTTCAACGGAATTTATCAAAAGGAGGTCAAATATGTTGTTCTTGAGTAGTTGCAACCTCCAATAAGAGAGTAAACGAGAAGAGAATACGATTATAGGCGACAATTTTCGGCTAATGTACTCTTGAAGTTCTGCTAAACTAGCAGTCCTTATATGTAAACAAAAATATTTTGATAAACTATTTTATAGATTTTCCACATTTCAATGTAATTATCTGACAGTTCTACAGATTCAGGATAAAGAACCAGGTGGTATTTTTATGGTGGCACATGAGCTTACGGGTTTCAAAAAATTTTTTATTATCTTATTAAACTCTAAAACACCTTTAGAATATTGTCCTAAATTTTTGAGTTGATCAGAGCAATAGTTTCGAAGATATAGCCTCGAGAACTTGTGCACTGGAGGCTAGCTAGGCGTCGCAGGTAAACTCGTTTTTCTAGAAAGTGTGTTTTTGAAGTGAGTTGGCAAAATTCCTCGGGAACTACTCAACCGATCTTCATGAAATTTTATACAGGTCTATGCAATACAATTTTTAAAGACTTGGACGAAGGATCAATTACCACTATTTGAAAAAAAAAATGTCGCGAAATTTTAATTTTTTTTTATTTCTGCCAAAAATCCAATTTTCAGTTTTTTCCCTTTGTCCAAGTTCTATTTAAGTTAAGGTTTTAACTAAAAGACTTTTTTCACTTTAGATGATCCTGTAATGAGATATCCTGCCAACTGCACCCGCGTTTTTTTTTTGAGGGGTTTGCGGAAATGGCGTCGCAATGGTCGAGTTTAAAATATTTTTTTCCAAAAATTTCAGAGTTTCTTTGTTAATAGTGTGTGTTTGTAATAATAAAAAATTCTAATAAAATATTTAATTTTTTATATGAGAAAAATTGTTTAAAAAAAACTCGAGAAAACCAATGTAATCCCATAATATTACTTAAGTAGAGAAAGGAATTAGTATGAATTACACAAAGCTAGTTGTAATAGAGTAGTGCTTCATAATCGTTATAATCCATCTATATAAAATTAACGAATTGGCAAAAGACCATACCAAGTGGAAACAAAAATTGGAGATCTTGTTGAATTGTTTATATTTACATATTTATAGACATATATTTATATTATATAGACCAAATATTCTAAACCAGTAAATTATATTTTATTTCCAATATAAAGGAGAAAATGTAGATTATCCTAAACTAATGACATAACCAACTCACATTTTATAGTTCCACAATTATTTAATAAGCTTTTATTAATATCTTCCCGTAATACTGACATAACAAGCCTTAGCAAGAAATGGTAGAGCCGATTCCGAAAACAACATATTAATTTATTTCCTGTCATTTTTGTTAAGCACTGCTTTGTCGTTATTGTTGGTGCTAATGACTGCCTTTGTTGTTTCAAGCTTTTGTCTATAACTGTACTCGCATTCATTAGCTTATTATGAGTATTAACTCATACACAACAATTTGCATTTTATGCTAATGGCAAGAAAGTGGTAATGTGGTTGAGTGAGGAGAATGAAAGAATGCATAAGCGAAATCACTGAAATAAAGCAAATTCGCAAGGATTTCTGTATTTGAACGCAGTGGGAAACCGCATTTCAGCAGCATTACATAAATAGCAAGCGCAAAGCGTTTTATAAAAGAAATCTAACTACAGAAATTCTAACTAAAAGGATACAAAATATTCTCTATACTTTTTGAATTTGTTTTTTTTTTTTTTTGGAATTTTTATTACGTTTGTACTTTCGATTGACTATTTCGAGGTTATTCTATTTGTGGAAAAGTTTTTGGTAGCAATTTCTATCCTGTTTTTTTGTTTGTTGCAAAAAGTCGTGTTCGCATTCGATTTTACCTCGTCTTGTTCGAAATAACTTTTATTGAAGCCTTATACGTGACAGTGTGCTGAAGCCAAGCTAATGCAACAAAACTGAAAAACTATGTGCTGGTGCCAACCGAGACGCTGTGGACTACGTGTTGCCCAACTTTTCTGTGAGCTATTCAACGAGTTGTGTGAACACGAAGCAAAATAAGTTTGCAGGCAATTTTTAGTTAGCCTTTAAGAAATCAAGTAACATGTAGCTGAAGGAATTATAATTCTGCTGATTAGAGATGGGAGAAGGAAGTTTCGAACAAGTAATTGTTTGGCCAAATTCATACAAAATTTTTTCTGTGTGTATGTATGTATGGAATATATTTCATTGTTGCAACAGAATGCAAAATCTTTCCCTATAAGTCTCTCTCATTATGATATGATTATAACTAACGAAAAGAACTTTGTGTTGAGCAAATTCTTTTAAAATTTATATTGCAAAATAAATTACTACGCTTTACATTCTTAAATATATTGGCAAGTGCAATATCTTGTAGCGGAAGTTATCGAACAAACTTAATAATGGGTCGAAAAAGTCTTTTCGTATTTCTAATTAAACTTGAACTTTTTTTTTATTTATAATGAACTTTAATGAACCAAATATGTACCATTTTGGTCAACCACTTTTGCCTTTTTTCCGCTAGAGACATTATTACATCAGTGTAAAACTTCGCACTTGTTTGTCTCGGCGAAAAACTGCTACAAGTAATTTTCACAGGGTTCTCTTGAAGCCAACTTTATTCCATTAAGGGCGTTCATTGCATTGCAAGGTCAGGGTTATATGGTGGATGCATCAAAACTTTCCAGCCAAGCTCTCCCAGTTTTTGCCGAGTCATCAAAGACGTGTGTGGTTTAGCGTTGTCCGGATAGAAGATATGCGACCGCAACAATCTCTATTGACAAAATACGAAAAGAGTATTTTGACTACCCAATATTATGAACTTATAACATAAAATGTCGCTCATGCGCAATGGATATCTGTTACTTAAGAGGGCTGCTTTAGAAGCTTCAAAAAATCAATTTTTTTTTGGTTTGCTTAAATCTCTTTAAAAATAATCTAAGAATATGTCCCCAAAGTTATAGATGGGAATTTGAAATATTTTCGAGGCTAGAAGGGAAATAGTGACCGAGTTATTGAGCAGCAACTTATCGGCTTTTTACTTTTGCACCGGAAAATTTTCGCAAAATGTAAGAAATCAATTTCAAAGAGTTGTTGAAAGTCTCTATTATCTTTATAACCTCCTTTTTGATATTCTAATCGTTAACAGCTGTGGATAAAATCATCATATGACCAAAAATTTACACTTCTGATCACCCTACTTTTAGCTCTTCAATCATTCACCTCAAGTTGTAATCAGTTCGGAAGTCTCACTTATTTTACTTTAGGCATACTTCAGCTGTCAGCTTTTACACGAATGTTCAGCATTAATTGCCTATATTACAAGGCAACGTGGTTAATGCTTTCAACTGTCAAAAGACAGGCAAGACAAGTTTAATGCTCCAACAGCAGTAATAAAGCTTATATAAATATGTTCATACAAAAAATATGAACACAAGTATGTGCAAAATGTATGCGATAAATTACAGTTGTATATAATTTTCTGACTGGAATAAATTTGCCACCCTCCTCATCCTATAAATTTCGTTTGCCCTTTTTTGTCACGAAGGAAGTATGTTTATTATTGTCACACTTAGTCTAACTAAGCTTAAGCGCCACTTGCCAAATATTTAAGCCGATTAACCGAAACTTTCAACTACAAGAATTTGACTTAGTTATGCAAAGTGTCTTCGAAAAATTTATGAATATTCAATTTATCACAGTGTTCTAAAAACAAACAAAATTGATGGCATTGGCATAAACGAATTGGTTTTAAACGTAGTCAAAAGTAGGCAAATATGTATATTTTATTTTGCAAAAAGTCGTTGACCCTTGGTGAGACTCCGCTACTAACAAGAAATATCTATCCTTCCCCTAGAGTATATAGACAACTAACTTTAATTAGAAAATAAAAATAGATTTTATTAGTATTTTTGTAAATATCTGCTTTCTATTGGGGGAAAATACTGTCCATGCAAAGAAATGGCTTGATAGGCAAATCTCTCTCAACATAAACAATGATCAAGTACTGGTTTAGCGAAATACATCGTAAGCGTACCGGTATAAATGGTGCAGAAAGGCTACAAGAGGCAATAAGATCAGAAAACTGTTTGAGAGAGAGAAATAAAATTTAGTTAGTTAGTTCGCACCATTGACATCTCGAAGTAGAGCGTGTGTCTAAGTTATACCCAATAGGGCTCGTAATACGATCAATAAATTAAAGACATTTTTCAACGAACTTGTCCATTAGCGAGTACTTCTTCTTTTCTAAAATCAAAAAGCGCTCGCTGGAAAAAGATTTCACTCAAATGAGTGGGTTAAGATGGACAAAAATTGAGTTTTGAAGTCCTCGCAGCTTCACCCTATCGAACCAGAATCGAAACGTACGTTGAAAGACCCTTGCAGTAAATGTGTTACTCAAGATGGAGATCATGTCGAAGTATGTGGGTTTATATTTGTCCTTACAAAACTTTTCATAGGCTTAAACATTTCTTTTTAGGTAACTCTATTAACGTCATATATTGTTTATGCACACATTTAAGCGAATAAAATATTGTAAAATTATATTGAAATTAGTCAATTGTATAAATTTTGATATCTACAGTTTTCTTCACTTTAGGCTCTATTTCTCTACATCTTCTTATAAAGTATGAACCTTTTGAGGTTCCCTACTTTTTTAAAGAAAAATACAGAGACTTAAAATTTAATTGGGAATGTTTATTATATTATATAAGCCGTGGCTATGTCTCAGATGGTGCATCCGTTGAGTCCGATTTTCTATGACTCGTTCGAGCATTTAGTAGACTGGTAACTGCCGAATGAAATGCGTGACGTTTTGCTCCAATGCCTAAATTGAAGCGAGACTGACGGCATAGACTTTAGACTTTACATATCCCCACACCTGAAAGTTTAACGGTGTGATATCACACGTTTTTGGTGGCCAATCGACCGGCCCAAAACGTGAAATTATCTGTTCACCGAAGTGTTCTCTCAATAAATCTATTGATTGATGTGATATGTGGGAAGTAGCGCCGTCTTGTTGAAGCCAAATATCGCTGAGATCACGAGTTTTAATTTCAAGCATCAAATAGTCCGTTATCATGGCGCGATAACGGTCGCCATTGACGATTACGTTATCACCAGCATCATTTTTGAAGAAGTATAGACCAATAATTCCTCCGGATAATAATTCTCTGGATAAGATGGCAGCTCTTGAATTTCTTCAGGTTACTCTTCGTATCATATGCGTCAATTTTGCTTGTCTACATATCCATTGAGCCGGAAATGAGCCTCATCGCAGAAAAAAAAATCGGCTTGAAAACGTCGGATCCTCTACGAACTTTTCAAGAGCCCTTAGAGCGAAGCGATGTCGCTTGGAAAGATCGAAAGGCTTCAGTTCTTGCACAAACTGTATTTTGTACGCTTTCAATTTAAGATCTACGCCAAGTCGTTCCATAGGTCAGTCCAAGTTGCTGCGAACGGCTCCAAAATCGCCTCTCCCCGGTCTTCGTGCTAGACGTGACTTATTTGGTCGAATGATATCTAATAATGCATGCTGGGTGTTAAGATAGATGATGGTGTTGCGAATTGTACGCTCCGTAGGCCCATTATTTTGAGCATAAGTTGAGCGAAGCGCGCGAAACATATTATTTAGAGAACGTTGATTTTCGTTTTAAAGTTGAACGATTTATTAACGTTTTTCAGGCTTAAGCCTTTTCATGGTGAAATGCCAAACAATACTGAACAAAAATAACATGACAGCTTGACACGACTCACGCGTCTGTCAAAAAAAGGCTACTGAAAAAAGTACGTCTACTTGGATCATCCGTTATATAACATAAATTCAATGAAAAGGCACTTATACAATTCAAAAATTAAATACAAAGACTGAAAATATACCATTTCATAAGCTAAGGCTGTGAACATAGTGAGGCGGTGAGTGAGTAAAGAGTAAAGCACACAAAAGCAGCACTTGTTACCCAACATAAATACGCACAACACAAGTAAGAATAAAGGTGCGTCAACGTCACGTTTTCCTTTACCTTTATCAATGCTTTAGTCGCTGCACCACTATGTGCATAGCCTTAGAGCTGATAGATTAACGTTATAGAATGAAAATATACAGCTAAAATAGCATTCCACGAAAGTGTTGCTATATTTGTACAAACACGTGTCTGCATTTAAAAGTACTCCAGAGGTGTACGTGCCAACTAAAGTAAATATATAGCTTGAGACGACATTTGAAAGACACAGCGAATAATATATACTCGTAACTGTACACCAGCTTTTGTATATATTTATTTATGTTTGTTGCAAATATTTTATTGCATTATTCCGTTGTGCTTTATTTGGCAAAGTTAAATAAATCAATACTGTAGAATTCGAAATTTTCCAACAAACAGAACACAGAAAGCAAAAGACTTGTGCAGAGATGTGGGTTTGGCAAGTGGCAAGCAATTTCGCAATTCACTGGAGGATACCTGCCATTTTACATATGTACACATATGTTGATACAACTGTATATAAATAGCACGTACTGCAAGCGAAAGTGGCTTAGGGTATACCTCACTGTATAACTGTTTGCTTGGTAACATCAAAGGTATTTCAATCGTATCAAATTTATGGTCTTAATTTGTTAACTGATTCCCTTGAATTTTCACTGATTTCCGTTACACAGGTTTAAGAGCGTTATTTTCTAATTTATATTTACATACCTTTGGTCTTTCGCTGAGGACTCCTGCCGGTTGTGTATAAAACACAGTTTGAATTAAATCGAGATACTAAGATACTACTCCCTTGAGTGGTTGTGATCATGGCCGAGACTATGGTATGTGCGAACAAATCTACAGACTATAAGATGCTTCAATGCTACGAAAGATATGCATATACCTAAATGTTGTGGAAAATATCTTTTAGGTTATAATTGTATGCAAATCAGTAATCAAAAAGGCTTAAACGTAACAACGCAATTTAAGCTTTTTTAATTTCATTCATACATATTTTATGCAATCGGTGTACAATAACTTGGAAACAAACTTGATCAGTAAAGTTAGGTTAGGTTAGAGTGACGCACTAACTACATTTTGTTAAATTGCTTCCAAAGATATAGGTTATGGCTTAACGCTATATAACAGAAAAGGCCTTCCCAAAAATATGTTCAATACAACAATTAAGAAATCATCTTTGAAATATTTAGACAACAATGATTTCAGAGATTTTTCAAAAGTCATATTCCTTAACCAGGCTACAAAAAAACTATATGTATATGTTATATAATATTTCTTTTAGTTCTTGAACACCATTTAAAAGAAATTATGAGACAGAAATAGTTAAGCCTTGAGCAATACCATATGCTTCATTAGAACCGGGAAGGAATTCACCGAGCCGTTCGATACGAGGTTTCAGACAAGGCGACTCCCTTCAATCTACTCCTGGAGAAAATAATACGAGGTGATGATAGTGATATTATTGGTGTCAACAACCGCGCTGATAGTTCGCTTTCTCCAGACTGGATAAGGCAGCGAAGCAAATGGGTCTGGTAGTGAACGAGGGCAGGACGAAATATCTCCTGTCCTCAAATAAACAGACTTTGTTCTCGCGACTTGGCTCTCAAAACACTCTTGACAGTCATAACTTCGAAGTCATAGGAAGTTTCGTCTATCTTGAAATCAGTATTGCCAACAGGTGCTAGTTCGGACTGATTAGAAAATTTAAAAGTAAAGTCCTCCCTCGTCTCTATAAGTCACTTATCATCCTGTTATATGGTACAGAGGCTTGGGCGATCACACCATCTGATGAGTCGACATTACGAGTTTTTGAGAGAAAGGTTCTGCGGACGATTTATCCTTTGGGTCCTTTGTGCATTGGCAACGGCGATGGAACGATGAGAAAAATGAAATTGACATAGTTCAGCGAATAAAGAGACAGCGGCTACGCTCGGTAGGTCATGTCGTCCGTGTGAAGGAAAATACTCCAACTCTAAGAGTATTCGACGCATTACCCGCCGGGGGAAGCAGAAAAATGGCAAGACATCCATTCCGTTGGAAAGACCAAGTGGACGTGGCTACACTTGAAATCTTCAATTGGCGCCAAACAGCGAAAAGGAAAAACGAACTGGCGCGCTATTGTAAACTCGGTTGAATTTCAATGACCATTGGGCCAACAGCATGTGAAATCCTTGCTTATAGTTCCATTTAGTTGACCAAGACTGTGTGGATTACTCGCATAAATATACGACATACAATACTGTATGTATAGAAAGATTTGAAACAACTAGGACTGACTATGCGCAGATATTTTTAGCTGTTAAACACTTTAATTAGCGTCAAGTGCGAGTCACATTTCAAATGCGTTTGACAGCGATCTGCTTTGTTTTTTGCTTCGCACATTTTCCAAAGCGCAACAATTACGTCACTGAATGCGTTTCCACGAGTGACTGACATGCTGACGTTTACAAGCGTACTCGGGCTGTAATTTGTTTACGCCGTGTTGTTGCTGCCATTGACACTTTTATTGAAAATCAATTAAACCGTGTCAGCACAATAGCTAGGAAATATAAATGAAAACAACAATTAAATTAAATAAGAGACAAACACAGCTTTGGATCACTTTAACAGCTCTGTAAGAATAAAAGATATGATAATACGCTTAAGTAATTTGACAGCACACATGTTTCTGACAGATAACGTAATGTGTTCAAGATGACGCAGATTTTATATTATTTCACTTATTTGAGTATAATTTGCTAGAAATAAAAGTTTTATGGCGCCAAAGAAGTAGCAGTAGAAAGAAAAGAGAAATAGCCGGGTTTCTTGAATATTTCTTTTGAACCGTTCCTAAAGTATAGCTTTTGAATATTACATTGTGGACATGTGTTTGTCTCGGCAAGAAGCTGCCCATTTGTCGGAACTGCTGATAACCGATAGCTATAGCTTATAGCTGCCTTACAAAGTGACATATTTCCCTTGTAGGGAACATCTTTTTAATTGACAAGATATCTTTACAAAATTTGGCATAGATTATTGTCGAAGGTAATGCAATAATCTTCCAACCAATTTAAATAAGAATATAACCTGTTCAGCTTTTTTCCAGAATTTCTTCAAAAGGTGGTCTGATCTTTTGCTTTATCAACATAGACCTAAAGTTGTTTTCATAAAATATCATAATCATATACATATGAACATATTTAAAAATGAATATATTTCGTTATGTACTCGCAGAACGTCCGAAACACAGCTTGGAATGACGTGAAGACTTGCACAGAAATTCGTTTATTTCTGCAGAAGATGCGAACGAAGACATTTTTTGCGATGAAATAAATTTGTATACAAGAAATTGAAATTTAATCTCTGTTTGTGATATAAATTTTTGAAATTTAAAAGTTTATTTCGGTAGAAAATTTTAAAAAATTATCAAAACAAAAATTCAGCAACTCGTAAATGAGACTATATTATTAGGTTAACACCACTACCACTTTGACTTCAGTTAATTGCTTTTCATTTTCTTTACATGTGTATTTATAAACTTTTGACCTCAGATTTAGCTTTTCAGACAATATTTAATTTATTTTTGCTCGAAAGTTTGTTTGGCGCAGCAACATACAACGTAGCACACATAAAATTTAGCCCTTGAAATTCATAAATGTAAACATGTTTGGATTATATGTATATCTGACAAATTGCGTATATGTATATATGTATGTATACAAGGTTGTCCGTTATTTTCCATGTTGATTGTGTTTTCTCTTTGCAAATACCTTCAGTTGTTGCCCTAAAAACAAGAATCCAACGTAAACAAGCTCCTTATTTACAATTTAAAAAATAAATTACATACATATATATCTGTTGACATATGTAAATATAGTATGCTTATATTGAAAATTGGATTGTTTTGGTCTTCTAAGGTTAAATTTTTTCACAGAAACATTCCTTTAAAAGTAATATAGTATGCAGTTAAGTTATTACTGAGAATTGATAAAAGTGATTTATGCATTCTGTGTTTTTTGATTGTTTTTAACCACCTTAATACATATGCGTACCTATATATGTAAATACCTTATATATGTATATATAAACATGCATACATATACTTATATTTAGCTAATATACATACATATATTTGCATTAGCAGACTTTTTATCTACCGAGAATTCACGCATGAGTTACTAAAATTGCACACATTATAAATACACACGAGCTTCCAACTAAGATTAACCATTCTGCAATTCGATGCTAACATCCCATTTAAACACTCATCTATAATATAATATATCTAGTATATTTGTATACCTGATCCTCATGGGTTTGCGCATATGAAAATGTAAATGTCGATGCGGTTGCAAACCGGTATAGTCTGGTGTTGCTCATGAATAGAGAAAAATACAAAAAAGAAAGAATAAATATATAAAAATTATATACATGACTGTATGTTAATGAAAATATAGGTTCGTGCTGTAAATATATGTAGTGATAATTTATGGTAGTTCCTAGCTAAAATTAAGTTCAACCATGATAGCTGTTAAAGAAGTAGAAATGTTCCAAGCCGTCTTCATACATACCAATCAGTCTTCTACCCTGTCTTATCAAAGATGTCTCCTTTCCTCCACAAAAATAACACAATACCAATGCATCAATTCGGATTTCGTGCGAAACATGGCACAATAGAGCAAGTACATAGAATTACTAACGAGATAAGGAAAGCATTTGATCACAGAGAGTACTGTTCACCAATATTTCTAGATGTAGCTCAGGCGTTTGATAAGGTGTGGCACGAAGGTCTTTTATATAAGATTAAAAAAATTCTACCTTTAGAATTGTATAAAACATTGGAGTCTTATTTAAATAATAGATAATTTATGGTGAAACTGGGAGATTTCATATCTGATGAACGACAGGCCCAACACTATATATCATATATACAGCAGATCTTCCAACAGCTAATAATGTACTAACTTCAACTTATGCGGACGACACAGCTATAGTGAGCCGTAACAAATGCCACATTTTAGCATCAAGAATATTAACGGAGCATTTAAGTTCTGTCAAAGAATGGCTAGCGAACTGGCGTATAAATGAACAGAAGTATAAGCAAGTTACATTTTCGCTAGACCAAAAATGTGCCCGGCAGTAAAAATAAACAATATTTTGATACCCCAAGGGACGAAGTAACATATCTTGGTATTCATCTAGATAGAAGACTCACGTGGAGAAAACACATATCTAGTAGAATAACATGTATGAAGATTAGAGCTGCAAATTTAAATGGGCTTTTAAATAAAAACTCCAAACTTAGCCTAGACAACAAAGTGTTTTTATATAATGCGGTCATAAAGCTAATTTGGATGTATGGCATTCAACTGTGGGGTACGACCTGTGCAACTAATATTGATCTAATACAAAGGTTCCAATCAAAAATGCTTAGAACAATCACGTGTTCACCATGGTACATGCGTAACGAAAATATCTATAAAGACCTTGGTGTTCCTATGGTAAAAAAAGAAGTAGAAAACAGCAGAATTAAATATATATCTAAACTCCGAGATCACCCAAACCCTTTGGCTAATGCTTTGGTACATTCCTGCGATCAAACACGACTTAAAAGAAGAGATATCCCTGCGTATTAAAGAGTGACGTATCACCAAAAAAGCTGAATCACTTGCTTGAGCCTGTCTAGTTTTTAAATAGATTTAAGATTTTATTACTTATTGTTAGGCTTTAAGAAAAAGCAGATACAATAAATAAAATAATTTTGAAAAAAAATATATATATAAAATCGGATATTTGAAAATTATTAACCGCTTAAGACCAGTCCTATAAAACCCACTTTTTTAGTACAACAAAATTATATAAAAATAAAAGCGTTAGTAACTTTGAAAAGTTGTTTGCATACCACTAGTTAATGGAAAATTAATTCCCTTTACGTGTTCATACATGCTGAAGAGTGTAATTGAAAATCCTCATATTCATTGACATACGCATACTATGGAATGCCACAAGTGATATTTCTTTACACATATAACGCGACGGAAAATGGAAACATCTCCAGGGAAGTCCGGAACAAGCTGTGCCTGAGACTACATACCACAGTGCGAATGTAACATGCCGTGAAGTTGTGCATGAATATACTATGTACTAGTATGCATTATATATAAAAGGAAATTAAACAAACAGATCGAGTTTTAAATTCATCAAAATTAATTCGCATATTCTAATTAAATTTATTTATGTAATTTTTTAATTTAATTGTTTGTTATAATTTATATATATAAGCATAAATTGCACTGTACTAACTCATATTTATGGTAAAAGAATATTTTACAATACCAAAGTTTAATGGTAGACTCCATTCAAATGTTACGTATACGCCATGTTTTACTTAGTATAGAACTTAATACATACAAATTTAAAATGAATGATTAAATTTATAAGAACCTATTTTTCGTATTGGAAAAATGAAACTTAGAAATAAAAATCCTTTTCAATTAATTTTTATCTTTCATTTACAAATCCAACAAATTTGAAAAATGTGTTTTTGAGCAAAACGTGAGCAGATAAACTGATGGAGCTAATTGAACTGAGCGGCAACAACTTAGCAGGCTGTAACATAAAAACTATTTGAGATAGCGATTTATAACTTAAATGTGTTTTATTTAAAGATATAATATATCTAATCTATTGAAATATAAGAGCAATCGCTTTTTTTTTTATTTCACACTAGGTCTTTAATGAATATGAAGGAAAAATCTATATAGATTTATATACGCCTATCAACAGAAATATGTTTCAACTTAAAATACGACGCGAAAAATATTTGTTTAGCAAAAGTATGATAGGTGTTCTTTAGTTTTAAAATCACTACTGTAAAATAATAAAAAAAAGATTTAAATAAATATAAAATTTTTTAATTAACTATAATTAATTATAATTTTTTTAATTTAATTATAAAATTTTTTTAAATAAAAAAATATTTTTTTTTTACATTTGTTATTTACAGATTTCATCGGAATAATTTATATATATGCACTATATACATATATAATAAAAATATAAAAGTAGGCTTATTCTTTTATCTCTCTTATACAATAAGCTTTTAGTCACACTCATTTAAAACCACAGACATAATTAACTCCATACTTTGCTTTCGATGCCTAATATCTAATATTTACATTCTAATTTGGCATATTTATTTGGTTACTTAATGTTTTTCACCCTTCCCCGCCCACTTTTCACTGGCAATACATAGAGTACAAGCAAAACAGCCGACGCAATAAATATATGCAACGAAGCGTCAGTCACTACGGTTTTGTTTTTCTCTTCTTCGTCGTCACTGTGCAAAATGAACAGCAACACATCAAGGCAGGCAGACAAATGACATGGCAAGATTTGTGGTTAAAAAACATACATCTGAGGGGTTCGTGAATAAAGGACTCATCTGCATAAGCTTGCTTAGAAGAGGAGAGCATATACATACATATGTATGTGTCTAACTGTTGCCTACTCACATAGCTTACATTCAATCGTATGAGTGCGATACAATGTTGTGACTGACATGCGGCTTGTTGCTGCTGATTTTAGCCGGTGGGTGTACACTTCATTTGCAGCTATCAGGCGCATATGTATGTTGAATACCCACGCGCACATACATACATACGTGAAATGTTTTAATGCTATGTGAGCTGCATTTTTGCCGATATACTTACATATATAGTATATGTAAGTATATAGTATATGTAAGTATGTAGACACACAGTCATGAGTTCATGTTACGATAATCCTTACTTAGTGTTGTACTACATATATGCGCCTACATGTGTGTGTGTGTACGTAAAGTGTGCAGTTGACTTGCCTCATTCTTTTATTAGAACCTTTTCTCCCTACTTTTACACTCACTGACCTCAATGAAGGATGTTTTAAGCTTACACATCGCTCACCCTGCTTTTTTACAATTCAATGGCGCGCATTTCACAGTCGATTTTTATTATCTCTTTTTATTTAGTTTTTTTATATTATTTCTTTTTGCCTCATTTGGTGTCTTGTTTTTGGGTATTGCGTTTCGTTTACTTTGTTTTCGCAACCATAAAGCGTTTGTTTGCTTTACTTTTTCTTTTTTTGGGTTTTCAACAATTTTAAATCAATTTTATTTAAAAAAAAATGTCTCTTTTATTCCATTTTATTTACGCCTTTTATATGTTAAGTTAAAATCAACAAATTAAGCGTATTTTTGTATTATTTTTTCAGCATTTAATTTTATCTTGATAAATATTTAGTATGCTGTATCTGAATAAAATAGACGAGAATATTTGTATGTATAACTCTAAAGTTAATAAAATATTAAAACAATCTATCACTTTTCTGGAATCAGAATTTAATAATATCTTACTACGCTTTGACACATTATCTAATATAAAATGGAAATTTGCCAGGCCGTAATAATTTCCTCAACTCACCCGACTGTTGTAGACTCATTCATAACTAAAACATTTTTATTCGAATCCGCCATTGGAACTATGAAACTTGTTCTTCATGCATACTGTCGGAAAAATATAGTAGACTAATCAATTTAAATTTTGCGCTAAAACTAATTCGTAAAAATATTTTTTTCTGGGTTGGTTGGACTGTCAGTGACATCTAAGCCAAATGTCACATCAAAATAATCATTAGTGCTTAGTATACGCTTGTCTTTCTCAGGCACATAAAGTGCATTCGACGATCAACAAAGAAGTTTCATTCAATTCTGTGTTGGGAATAACATTTCTGGTGAACATGCCTTCGGTGATAATTTTTGTCGCGAGCAATTGTTTTTAATCAATTGATGATCAACACGTCATTGGTCATACAAGAATTGGTGCTTGAAAATCGACCATTAACAGTCAGAGATCTTACTGGCATCGTTGGAATATCGGAAGCATCAGTTAAAATCATTTTGAAAGATCATTTGGGTCTAAGGAAAGTAAAAGTACGAAGCTAAAAATATCACGTCAAAGCAGAGCAAAAATCAAAGTTATGTTGACTGTTTTCTACCATTATCGAGGTGTGAAGCACTCCGATTTTTTTCTGACAGACCAAACTGTCATCAAAGAATACTATTTGAGTTTTAGGCATCATTTAAGCGAAGCTATTCAAAAAAAATTGGCCGGAATTATGGCCCGACAACTCTTGATTTTTGCATCACGATAATGCACCGTCGCATACTGCATTCATTCTTCATTAGCTTTTCGCCAAACTTTTAACCAATATCGTGCCGCAACCACCGTATTCGCCTGATTTAGCTCTGTGTGACTTCTGGCTATCAACAAACTGAAACGACCACTCTGGGGAAACCATTTTGCGTCATTGGAAGGCATTAAACGTGAATCGCTACGTACATTAAAGGCTACTACGGAAATTGTATGTATTTAGAGACTGTTTCGAGGATTTTAAAGAACATTGTCATAAGTGTATTTTGGCCAAGGGGGATTACTTTGAGGTGAACGACATAGTTTTTGAAGAACAAATTACGAATTTAAAAATTATGAACAAAGTCTTACTATTTTTTGCTTATAACAGCATAACATCAGAGTTATCATCATACATATTGTAATAATGACCAGAAACCACGTCGTGTTAATTTTACATCATTATAATTTTTGTAACATATACTTTACAGCATTAAATAATTTCTGGTTCACTACAGTTATTCCTGAAAGGTACTCGGACATGAATCCATTTAAAAACGAATGATCATCAATAATGTCTAATTATTTTAATATAACATAAAAAAATATTATAAATAACTGGCATACTGACACAATGTCTTTGGCCACGACCGTCACTATATAAAAATTAAGTTTATTATTAACGGGAATATCGATCGGCGCATCGAACACGTACTCGTATACAAACAGAATTTCACATTCAGATGCATAAGTGTAACGCGTCAATATATAGTACGGTATATAAATGTGTTTATATATACATTTCGTTATATGTATACATACATACATATGTATATATATTTTTATTTTATTTGATTTACATCTGTATTTAAGTTAAAAAATATAGTCACGTTTCTTATTGCCCCACCACAGCACGGAATTATTAAAGGAATACTTGAAATGTTTATCTACACGCACACATACGCTTTGCGTACACAAAATATTTTCTTTATATATGTACAAATATTCTTCATAAGCTTCGTAGACCAAGAATAATTTTTTATTAATAAACGTGTGTGACATTTTCGATACACTCTACACTCTCCTTCTCTTCTTCTTTGTTATTTCATATGTACAGTAAAATCATTTGGACAAACATATCAGATCTCACTGTCGCCGGAGCAGTTCATAATCGAGTTTACGAGCTGATGCTTGCTACGTGTAGCAGAAGCTGGGCCTGTAAGTGTCACTGTTGTACAGAATTCGTCATTATTAAACCTACATACTGCTTGAATGGCGTAGAATATTTGATATCCATATGCAGCTTAGAGAATACTGAAATTGGATCATACAAAAGCTACAACAGATGTTAAGCATCAATAATGTGGTGAATGATTTATGCATACATTGGCAAATATATTTTCATAGTTTTGGTGAAAGCATGCTATAATAAAGTTGTATGCAAACTTGTTCGATTTATGATGCATAGATTAACCAATTCCATATTCTTGTAACCACAAAAAATATCGACCAACCTTGATGGCTACAGTTATGAATTATTGTGTTGTAATGGATAGAAGTCATATGAAAAAGTTTATTTTTTGGTTGAAAAAACTTTAATGCTTCTACTTGCTGTGCATGGCTTTATTAAAAGTAAATAAATTATATATAAGATCAGGGGGTCCGCGGGACTTATTCTGTTTGTTTACTTGTTTAGAGGGCTAGGGGTAGTTAGAATTTTCAAAAAATTATTTTTATTTTTTGCATTTTTGTTAAGTGTGTCGTTTCTTAAAAATATTCTCTGAAAATTTCACGTTCATCCGATAATTAGTTTTTGAGTTATTCGAGAAATAAGAAAGAGAGCTCAGGCACTTCAAAGCGTTAGTGTGAAACTTTAAACGCGTTTTTCTCCAAACTATGTTTTTTGAAACGGTGACAACTGTAACTCGAAAACCGCTCAGTCGATTTTAATGAAATTTATTTAACTTTTTATTTTTTCGAAAATCTCAATTTTTAAGACTAACTGTTGATTTTTTCCCAAAAATTTAGAAATAAATTTCCTGAGGCTGTCATTTTGTTAATTTTTGAAAAAAAAAAAACAAATCTTCGATCAGGCCCGAGTTCATCTATTTATGAAACTAATTTTTTTTGTCTGATTGATTTTAGATGAATCTCCAAGGGCTTATAGTTGCCACCGCAAGTACCTTTTTTAGGAACTGGATCAACACAAACAACTATAACTTTGGAAATTAAATTTTTTTTTTGAAACTTTCGTGTCTTCAAGTCAATACATTCTATAATAATGCCATATTACTACTTATGTAAAATAACACGATTTAATAAAAAAAAACATACTGAAAATTCTAATTTTTTCGTGCCTCTGACTACCCCTAGCCCCTTAAATCAACTGTATATGGCATCTAAAATAGGAAACCGCCTATTTCACTATAAGGGGTTATATTCACTTGCAAGTGAGGAAACGGTTTCTTACTAAATTTTTACAAAAATGCATTTTTTAATATATTATATAAAAAGTTGTAATGTAAAATACGAAATTTAAAGTACTTAGATAATCTGCGATTAATTTTGAAAAATTATGGATTTCCATGATTCCCTAGCACATCTCCAGGGGAACGTTCGAAAAAGGGTATTTGAGGTGCATGCCCTTGGTGCCCATGGTAGTCAAAAAAAAGGGTCCAAGGCTGTTGTTTCCATTTCATTGAGGGCGTTTTTTATGTGGCAGGCGCAAAACCCTGGGAAGGAATTGGTTCGCCTCAGTTTAGCTCGCCTTCTCATATTTTTTTCTTCATACTATTCTGCTACAATTCTTCCAATACTCTTAATATACTCAAGAGGCACTCCTCCATTCGTATATAAGCAGCTATGAGAATCGGAAATAAAGCAATCAAAACAAGTCAATATTACGTCTTCCATTGGCCACAAAATTAACAAACAAATCTAATAAAAACAACAACAAATTTATACATATCCTGTTCAAAAACAATAATATTAACTTTCTAAGCTCATAAATGGGGAGGAAGGCGAATTGATAGCCTCCAGATACAATAATTTGTATAAGCCAGGCAGAAAGCTGCTGCGTAAACAATACTCGCCTGAAAAGAAAACAGGAAGGAAGGACTATCGCTTTCGAAATAAAGGCCGGAGAAGTCAAGAAATGATTGTGCCTAAGCTAAAAACTAGACAACAAATAATATATGTATATATGTATGTTAAATAACAAAGTGTGCTTGTCTGTGCGCTTGGAGCACAATTACGTACAATTGCGTTGGAGCTAAACAAAGCGCATTTATTATTTGTATGTGTTTAGAGGGGGTATAAAGGCCATAGTCACAAACAGAACCAAATGGTTGCAGACCGAAATAAGAGGAAATTCAAGCAGACAAAATGAATGTAAGTTTATAACAGCAGAAGCTTACAGACACCACCCAAGGGATGCGCAAATGATTTTAAGCAAATGGCTTTCGCTTTGTTGTTGTCTTCGACTGCCTCACATGGAACGATGTCAAAATTATGATGCGCAACGGCCATTACTCTGTATAAATGTAATTGAAACTAATGTAATGTCCGATTTTATTTAAATTGATGAACTTAATGACGCAAATGAATTCAGTGAAGTGAAAAAACTATGAAACAATAAAATTTATTATTTATCGAATTCAAGCAATGTATTGTATATAAAAATAAAAAATATTTGTAAGAATGTATGTATGTTTTGAATGTATATACATATGTAGGTATGTATATAGGGAATCAGAACATTTAAAATGCAGCAAAACTGTTTAGTTAAACTTTTTCATACAAAAGTAGCTGCAGAAGAGCATAACTCGATTTTGGTAAATTTTAAGGATATCATTCTAATAATTTATGTATTTCAATTTGCTGACGCGAGAGTTTAGATTTTCAAGTCCAAAAATACTTTTATCAATTGATTTTTGATTCGTTACCGGGTTTAAGGTAAATAAGAGATGTATGATATGCTCGTTGGAACACATTTGAGTGCAAAACTCTTAACATGTCTTGTACCACACTACAGACACGCTTAATGCAATTTAAATGAAGTAAATTTGAAACTAAAATTACAAGATTTAAATATTTCTCATTTAAAAGCTCTACAGTTAAAGTTTGCACTACGAAATGAAGTGCAAGTACTTCCCACTTGCTCTGAAGAAACCATAATGTACGCTACAGAATTTAGCTAGCTTTCTATTAACATCACTTTTCCAGTCTCGATTGTTTCTCCGGCTGAAACTTTAACCTCTACAAATCAAAAAGTCGATAAGTGAGGTTAGCACGCAGAAAATTCGACAAATAACTAATACCTCCAATGATAAATGTGTTGAAGCCTCTTTGACAGGCAATGATAAATGATTTTGGCTGACAAGGAGGTAAACCAATTAAGGAAGGGGACAGGTTTCGCAAACAAAACTGTAAGGATGCCGGTAGTTATCAATTGTAGGAGGGTCAGAGTGAGTGTGCGAAAAGTGAGTGTTGCTGTACACGAACAAGTCATATTCTTTCGAAAACAATTTATGAAAAATAAATGCTTTGAAACGCACATGGTGATATACTTTAATAGATTGACAAATGTTTTTCATTTCATTAGAAATATGAAATATTGGGAAATAGCGATAAAATGTCATAATTATTCGTAAATTATGCGTAAATTTGTTTGTGTTTGAAATTTCGGTAGCTCTTTAATCATCATTAAAATATTGCGTTACAAAATATAGGAATATTTTATAGACATTCATATTGTCTTTCATTTAAACGTTAACTTCAATGACTAGCACATTTTTTGGTTGAACGTCGGCGATAATTAGTTAGAGTAATGATGGAGGAGAGTTCATATGAGACATGAAGAGCAATTTGTTCTAAATTTTTTTGATGACGCTCCGGAAATAAATGTTAAGCAATAAGTAGTTTTATTCCAAGTAAAATTGTTGTAATCTCATTTTTAACCAAAATATCGCTGATATCTTATTTAAATCAAGAAAATAACGAAAATTGAAAGAATGAATTAAAAGCTGAAGCATACTTTATATAGAAAAGTTTTATTTTAACTCCATTTGTTTTTTTATTTAAGTCGACGGATTAGGTATATGATGATGTTTCCAAATTTTGTAAAAACTGCATCAAAGAACTTCGTATTCTTCCACACTTGAAATAAAGTCAGCCGGATGTTTGCAAATCTTTATACATATATGGTATGGTATGTATATGTATGTGGACTCAGGGAAGCATTGATTGGATACCACCATTTTTGATACACAGAGATGCTATTGCCAGAAAAGGATTTTATCCACATTTCTATTGCATATTCCATGCATTGACCGATATTTTCGGTCAAAAGTCAACAATAGATACAAGATTTCCGGTATTTGGGGGCTTGAACAGTTGAGTGGATTTGGACAAATGTTGGTGATAAGATGGCGTTTTTTAAGGGGATTTTATATTTTAACTCTGACATGAGAAGAATGCCTCGAGCTAAATTTTGTCGAAATCGGGCCGGGTCCCGAGATATGTGATTTTGGCGCTACAAAAAACACAATAAATCAGTAACTAAGATTTATTATGCTTTTTGTAGTTTTAAACAGTTTGTCTCCCGATTTCATCCATTTTCACACTGTTGGTGGGAGTTCTTATAATATTTGCGCTGAGCGTATTTGGTTGTTGTAACTTTAGTAATTTTAGAGCTATATCCATGAAACTATATAGAGGGCGGGGCCATGGCCACTTTTTCAAAACTTTTTACCCACAGATGCCCCTTGCTACTTCGATCCCCTGTGCCAAATTGAACATTGGCACTTTATAGTGGTCCGAATACGCCCATCTAGGAACTCTTTTTTTTTTACTATGAAATACGTATACCAAATAAGATATTAAGATATCTCAATTTTGACTCAAGTTACAGCTTGCACGGATGGACGGACGGAGGGACAGACAGACAATCACACGGATTTCAATTCGTCTCACCATCCTGATCATTTTTATACCCTGAACAGGGTATATTAAGTTTGTCACGAAGTTTGTAACACCCAGAAGGAATCGTCGGAGACCCTATAAAGTACATATATAAATGATCAGTACGTCGAGCTGAGTCGATTTAGCCATGTCCGTCTGTCTGTATATATACGAACTAATCCCTCATTTTTTAAGATATTCTTTTGAAATTTTGCAAACGTCATTTTCTCTTCAAGAAGCTGCTCATTTGTCGGAACGGCCGATATCGGACCACTATAACATATAGCTGTCATATAAACTGAACGACGATCGGAATCAAATGCTTGTATGGAAAACTTTCATATTTGGCAAGATATATTCACGAAATTTGGTATAGATTATTATTGTTTAAGGCAACAATTTAATCTCTAAAAAAACTTGTTCAGAACGGGTTACTATAGCATATAGCTTCCATACAAACTGAACACATAGTTACTAACAGAAATGCACCTGTGAAGGGTATTTAGCTTCGGTGCAACCGAAAGTTAACGTTTTTTCTTGTTATATATATAACCTTATATCTATTTCGATTAGTTTTAGGTGATGCGTACAACCGTTAGGTGAACGAAACTATTATACTCTGTGTTGAAATTTAGTCAAAAAACGTATTTTTTGGTTAAAAAACTGAAAGTCGATTTTGAACGGATAATGGATGCTAATATAAATATCCCCGATTCCTGCGTGCAGTTATAGTAAGAACTCCTCTAACCCCTCTGCAAAGCCAATAATTATAACAGTGATCACTCATCTTAAGATTTTGGTCGCATGTAGGTATTATCCTAACCGATAATACCCTAAACTGGGCATATTAAGTTTACCACGAAATGTGTAACATATTTGTATATTAGTCCCAGAGTTTTTGAGATATCGAACTGAAAATTTGTACATGTTTTTTTCTCTTTAAGAAGCTGCTCATTTATCGGAACCGCCGATATCGGACGACTATGTCATATAGCTGTCATAGAAACAAAACCAGCAAAATTAAGTTTTTTTATATTTGAAAAAGGTATCTTCACGAATTTTGACATCAATTATTCTTTAAGACAACAAAATAATATCCGAAGAAATTGCTCACATTGGAACACTATAGCATATACCTGTCATGCAAGCTAACCAATCGAACTCAAGTCCTTATTTGGAAAACTTTTGCATTTGGTAAGATATCTTGATAAAATTTGGTATGTGTATATTATTATCCAAGATATTGATACAATCTCCTCAGAAATTGTTTAGATAGGATAATTCTAGCATATAGCTGGCTGCTAACGACAGTTTGTGTTAACGTTTTTTTTCTTGTTTTATACTCCTACTTTCCGGAGGAAATAAAATCAAGCAACAAGACTCTTGACAAATTTTAATCATTTAATTCAATTTTCGAAGTAATTTAAGCTACAATTTAAGCTTAAGACAACGAAAATATAATACCGAGTAATACATATACAATCTTTTAAGAGTTACCGAATTTAGTGAAATGTCCAAAGAGAGACCAGCTTGCCTATCAGCAAATCGCCAATGCTTAAATATGTGAAATAAAAAATTACTTTCATTTTTCAACAAACAAACGAGAAAATCTTCAAACCATTCATTAAAGCAAACAAACACACACGAAAAGCAGATGAAAAAACCTGATGAAGCAAAAAACCAAAGCCATTTCATAAATGAGCGCATTAAGCAAAGACGCAAGCGAACGCAGATCAGATTGTTTATAAACAGCAGTAGGCTATACAAATATCTACATGATGTTTGTATATATGTATGTGCGCGCTAAGCCATTAAAGCGCGTGGCTGCATGAACTGAACGCCTTTCAGAGTGCCCACAGCCATTGGCATCTCTATGCAGGTAATAAAACGCCGACAAAGGATGCGCTGAACTGAGCAAAGCGAAGGTGCCTGCCAACGGCAAATAGAACGGTTGTACATACATGTGTGTGTGTGAATGTGCTAAGATGGAATGGTATGTGTAGGAAAACGATGTAAATAATTTTAGCTCGCCACTGAAGTAGTTGGACACTAAACGCTTAGCCAAACAGATGATTTGAGGGTTTTGTTCGGGTGGCTGTGGGTGGAGACTTGATGTTTGGTTGGTTTAGAGGGGCGAGTGTGTAGACAGATAAATGTGAGCATTTTCTAAACGCTCACTACATAAGATGTGAGCAGAACCATCACTTTTAGTATATTTGCGCTACAAACTTACGCTTATCTTGTCGGGGTGGTGGCCATGCTGATGATGCTGTCCAGCCGCAGCGTGATTCGGAGTTGCGTGTTTTTCCATAATGAGCTGATGCTTTGTTATTTGGGGTTTTAGAAATTTCGAAGACGCAAATGCGCTAATGAGATGGTGAGATGGCGCAGTGAAGCTTGGCGATTGCGTTTTAATTATAAATTAATTTGAAATTTATTGTTATTGTTGGTTTGAATACAATTTATTTCGAATTGAGATTTTCAAATTTAGATATTATCCTTCCACGACTGAGCTGAGCATGTAATATAACGTTCAAGAACTCAATTTCATTTGCCTTTGTGGCGCCAGAAATTTACGGTAATTGCGTTTTAGGAAATTCTAATTAATTCACCCTTCACTGTGATGCTGTGGTTGTTCCGTTACGTTTTGCTGATTCAGAAATAGCTAGTTTTTAGAAATATCATTGATATATTATTTAATAAATTATTTAACGTTTTTTTTTTATTTTTACATCAAAATATATTTTTTTTAATTTTTGCTGAACTTATTTTCAAAGTCACAATTTTTGTTGTGTTTCTAAAATTTATTAAATTTGTTTTGACTTAATTTCACTTTTAGAAAACGTTTCTCTCAATATTTCTAGTAAACATTAATTATGGCTCAATTGCAATATTCAACTGAGTGATTTCCAATGCTCTCAATGATTTCAAAGCGCACTAACATGCACATCCAACGAATGCTGAGTAACAACTGACAGTAGTTGGTCGCTTATCAGGCACCGCATATCAGCGTAAGCGCCAAGCCAGGCAGGCTGCCGAATATTTATGTAGTCACATAGGGCACAGCCAGCTCTCAAGCTCTTTCAATGGTTTCGTTTGCCCAACGATGGGTGGGAAATATTTTGCGCCATTAGCTTGTGAGACAGTCGAAAGAGGCGTAGGGAGAAATAAACTAGTGTTGACCAGCTAGCAGTAATGGATGGATAAATAGCAACAACAAATGCCATCAACCTTTGGTGTCTGTGCTACTCAGGTGAACAAAAGTGAAAATTTAAACTCCAATTTCAAGAAAAAGTTTACGATATTAAACTTGCAACTTTTGGGTAACTTATTTTACAGTCACATACAGCTGCTTATATTGAACCTGAATTACACACAGAGCCCAAGTCCCAAATCATCCCCAAACAAAAGCCTCTGTGTCGGCACGTAGACAGCGCAAACTTTTAAGCTTAAACAGAAATAGCAACACTCTCTGACACATATCCACCGATACATTTGTACACATGTTACGTGCATTAGTGTGTATGCGATATTACGCTTAAAAGTATGTTACAAGAATGTGAGTGGCATTAGCACCCTGTAGGAAATAAATGATGTCGAAATGCGATCTTGATAATGCGACTAAGTTTGTAGATCCAGACAAGTTGGACGCAAATTTTTTATTATAGAATATGTGATATTTAAATGAAAGAGAAAAGTATTTTTTTTTTTTGGAATTACATGGGTTTACGGGTTTCAAAAAGTCGATATTTTTATTGTCTTATTAAGGGGTTAGGGGTAGTCAGAGGCACGAAAAAATGAGAGTTTTCAGTATTTTTTTTTTGCTACTAAATCATGTTATTTTACAAAAGCAGTAATATGGCATTATTATATAATGTGTGGACTTGAAGTCACGAAAATTAAAAAAAAAAAAATAAGTTTAATTTCCGAAGTTATAGTTGTTTGTGTTGACCCAGTTCCAAAAAAAGGTACTTGCGGTGACAAGCATAAGTCCTTGGAGACAACAATCGGACAAAAAAAAATAGTTTTATAGGATTTTATTGTGTTTTCAAAATTAACAAAATGGTGGCCTCAGGAATCTTTTTTTTTTTAAATTTTTGCGAAAAAATCAACAGTTAATTGCTCTTAAAAAATCGAAATTTTTGAAAAACAAAAAATCATTCGATCAGGCCTGAGCTTATTATCTATTCTAAAAGCTGTATAAATTTCATTAAAATCTTCTGAGAGGTTTTCGAGTTGCAGTTGTCGCCGTTTCAAAAAACATAGTTTTGCGAAAAACGCGTTTAAAGTTTCACACTAGAACTAAACTAATTGTCGGATCAACCTGAAATTTTCAGGGAATATTTTTTAACGAAAATGCAAAAAAAATATATTTTTTGAAAATTCTAACTACTCCTAACGCCTTAAATCCTACAACATCTCTAGAATATTATCCTAAATATTCAAGTTGATGCGCGTAATAGTTTCGGAGATACAGCCTTGATAACTTGTGCTTCTTTCAAGTTCTAAGTTAAAGTTTTAAGTAAAACAAACACTTTTTCACTTTAGATGATCCTGTAAGGATTATCCTGTCAACATGGGCGCAATTTTTTCACCACACCGGAAATGGCGCCGCATTGGCGAATTTACAATTTTTTTTCAGAATTTCTTTGTTATTAGTGTATGTAACAATAAAAAATTCTAATAAAATATTTAATTTTTTATAAGAATGACAAAAAATCTGTTGAAAAAAACTGTTTTCTACCCCTTAATATCTCCAAGTCTCCAAGTCTAAAACAAACATCACTTTTCCATGTTATGAACTGGTTTTCCTACACGGCATGATTGTAATTCGGTCTTCCATTTGCTTTTCTGTCACTAATGTGTGCCAGTGTCACAGCACAAACATACGATTACATATGGGAGTCGCATACCCGTAAATAGCCGCATTTGTTTTTGTACATTTTTTGCTTTTACACCAATTTATTAATTTTCTTTTGCTTCCGTTTCGTAGTGCGTGGGTTGCTACTCACTACCCCGGTAAAATTTATGTGTATATGTATATGTGTGAGCAAAAAGCTTTAGTATGTAGAAAGCTTTCAAGTTCAGAGGTGAAGGGCATTTTTCATGGTAATTCACGCCCACGTCCCAAGCATAATGAAGACAATGCGAATATTTTATGTATGCACATGCTATTCATAATGATTGCACCAAACTATGTATATTTTATACGAGTGAAATAGTATCCGCTTGTTTTAAATGTTTAATTTTTATAAAATTTTGCTAGAGTTATAGTCAAATGACTTTGGGTTTTGGATTTCGAATGAACCAAAATTGAAAGCACAGCGTTGAGTGACGTCATAATAGCAATGCTTTGAGAGACTTCTAATAAAAAACTATCAATTCTCTTTGGCCAACCCTGACTTCAACAACTAAAAACATATACATATGTATGTATGTACACTATTCGACTCAGCTTTGCTATGGAGAGACTACGATATTGTGTTGTCTGAGGTTAGGGTTGACTTAGACCCAAAAAGGAATCTGGCTTTATGTATTTTCGATTAAAATAATAGTATAGCTAATGTGCTGTAAAAATTACAATAAAATTATCGAACTGCAGAAGAAATATAATTGATTAATTGACTACAATGTCCTTAAAGTTCGAACTGTTTCGTGCAATGGAAAGTAGAGTTTTTTAAAGTAGCGTATACGCCGTGTAGGACTTTAAAATATATTTTTTTTTCTGAAAGCTTTTATTAAATTGGTTTTAAACTTAAGTTTAATATAATAATAACATTAATTTTAGTTTTTTATTTTCAACTTTTTTGCTATTTGTCCTATTCCACATTTTAATTTTAAAATTCTGCAGGCAGCTTTTACAAAACTTAAAATGTTAATTGTCCATAGAAATGTTTATGCATTATATAATATTTATTTATTATTTGTCTTTTGTGAGTTATTTTTTCCAAATTTAATTTTAAGTATAAAATTTTCAATTTTATCGTTTAAAATTTTCAACACATTTCTATCAATTTAGAAAAAATTAGCTGCGCCCTTTGCCTAACTTCTTTTACCACTTTAACCTACAAACGATAACCACAGAAATATCATATTGTGGTTCAATTCATTGTACTCAAACACACATGTAATTGTAAGCTTTTATTGTTATTTTAGCCACACATATACATAAATACGTAGGTTGCTATATATATTTCTGGACTAGGCAACACTAAGTGTTGCCAGGTGCAATCTGACTTTTCCATTGGAAAGTTTGACATTTTTTAGCATAACATCACTCAGAACGTTTCGTCATTTAATCGTGAATTGTTTTATTTACAGGGAATTAAAAAATTCATCTCGGCCAAAAAATGGAATTAACTCGTGAACATTTTCGTGCGATAATTTTTCACAACTTTCGACGTGGATTATCACGTCAAGAGTGCATCGATGAACTAAAATCTATCCATCCTATAGCACTGTGAAAAACTGGTACAATGAATTCAATCATGGCCGACGCTCGCTCAAAGACGAATTTCGTGAAGGTTGTCCAAAAACAGCCGTTGGTGCCAGAAAACATCGATGCCGTACGTGAACTGATAATGCAAGACCTTCATGTAGCATACCTTCAGATAGAGGCATGCCTATGCATTTCTCCCACCAGCATACATTCGATATTGCATGAACACCTGGCCGTAAAAAAAGGTTTTTTCTCGTTGGATCCCGCACAATTTGACAATCGCTCAAAAAAAGGCTCGTGTGGATTCGTATAAAGAAATGCTGAAAAAATACGATCGCGGTGCTTCAAAAGACGTTTATAAGATCGTCACAGGTGACGAATCATGGATTTATGCGAAACAAAACAGCAATCGACCGTGTGGGTCTTCCAAGACGAGCCAAATCCAACGAAAAAAAAACCATTTTAATAAATATGCCTATTTTCATTATTAGGCCAGAAATATAAGTATACAGCAGCCCTCGTATTATTATTTTTTCTTTTTTGTAAAAATAGCAACAATTTTTGGCTGTCATTGACCAAGTGCAACATATTGTGAACTTGCCCTTCATCCATCTGCGCGGGCTTTGTAAATAAACATTTATTTTTTATGTGGTTTCATATTATGTTTTCATTTGTTTATTTTCTTGTTGTTTTCATATTCGTTTTGCTTATTTTCTATTAGCTTCCCTTTCATCATTGTATTGAAAAGCAGAAATGAGAAAACAATATAAAAATCACTTTATTTTTGCTCACTTTCCGCTGCGTGCTTAAGTGGTCTCACACACACTCAATTTTCACCAACAAACTGAAATCAGATACCTACTTGTGTATAAATGGTTGTTTTTAGTAAGTATTTATTGTTGTTTTTGTTATAATGACGGTTTCATTGTCATGTACGGTAGTAATTATGGGATAGTGTTTAATGAGTTCCGCCCAACACTTAACTTACAGTTACGCTTACAGATGTATGTATAGTATATATTGAGGAAAGGCTCTGTTGGGTTTTCCAATAGGGACGCTACAAAAGTGGACCTATAGTTTCAGCCAACGACGTCATATTTTTCCCCTTTTTTTGACATTTCTCTTCAGTAATGTTTGCCATTTCATCATGGAAAGATATACCATCCAACAAAGGGTGTAAATTATTAAAATTTACTACCGAAATTCGGAGTCAGTAAATTAGGCTGAGCAACAACTTGAAATAATGGGGATTTTCGTCGAAAATTCATCTTCTGCGATAATGAATTACGATTTGGTGCGGTTTATGGGCCGGCGGCGTCATTGAGCCGTACTTCTTCTGTGATGATCAAGACCGACACGTTACTGTGAATGGGAATCGCTACCGCTCAATGACAACTTAATATTTTTGGTCCGAATTGGATGATATGGACTTGGACAGTATGTGCTTCCAACAGGACGGCGCTGCAAGCCACACAGCGTATGTCACAATCGATTTATTAGAAATCAAGTTTGGTGAACGTGTTATCTTACGAAATGGTGCCTCGGTCGTGCGATTTGACGTCGTCAGACTATACCAACAAGCCAGCGACAATTGATGAACTTCGTACGAATATCGAACGTGAAATTGCAGCAATATTGGCCGATTTATGCTTGAAAACCGTCGAAAATTGGGTTCAGCCTGGACTTCTGCAAGCGTGCCTATGGTGGTCATACAGAAGAAGTCAAAGGCCATACATAATGACATCGAAAGTACTTTCACAGGAATAAAAAATTTCATTGATATCCCAAACCGTTTTAGTAGCGCTCTTATTGAAAAGTTTCCCGTTTTTAATGGAGAAAACTGATTGAAAATTGAACAATCAGATACGAATGTACCTTTTTTGCATTTTTGCATATACTAGGTGCTATTTGAATTCGCACATTATCAAATTACACAACAGAGGTATTCAGACCAGCTTTGTTAATTCGTTAGTTAGTTACTCGGTAGTTTTTTACGTGGGTTTTGTTTTTGTAAAATTGACAGATTATCGTTTTACCGAGTAACGAAGTACCAGACTGGCAAGCGATAGTTGTTTTGTTACTTGGTAACATCACTAAACTGTTTTGTTTGCGTTGTTGCCTCAAAAGTTAATTTAATTCATTGCGAAAAAATACATTTGCTGTCTACTACAAATGAGTTTCTGACAAATTTTTCAAAAGTAAGTATTTAATATAATTGAATCAGCTGTTTTGAAACAAAATTTACCCCACTACTTATGTACAGCAAAAAGTATGTTCACAGTTAAGTGTTTTAACGAAGTATCATCTAACGAAGTACCAGATTAACGAGTTCGGTCTGAATACCCCCAATATCAAGTTGTGTTATTGCTGCATAAATTTCAATACGCTTATTTGGACAACTACATAAATAAAAAATGTTCACCCCTGTGAGAAAACCATTCTTGTTTTTATATATTTACAGCACTGCTTCGAAATTATACTATTTTAATCCAAGTAATTAGAAAATTTAAAATGCAGAGCAGACTTTAAAAGTATGTAGCATAGTTACAGGCTGGTAAAAGTTTTCTAGCTCTCAGGTAAATGTAACGCATTACACCATCTCCGAAGTAAGTATAAATATGTTTGACTAGTGACTACTTTTCTCTTCAAGCATGAATTGCTAAACTATTTGTACCGCAAAAATATATGTAAAAATACATACAGATTCTTAGAAATAACAGCTGTTGGATATAATTTGTGTCGTAATAACATATTTCAAGCGCACCCAAAGATATACTATATTCATTTGTAAAAATGTTATGAAAAGGTATGCCGTGCTCTCCTTTAAGTGACAACCATTTGTGTATTATTTTTAACAAAAAAGGTTATGAATGTGAAAGCTGTGGGGACAGTCTAGAACCAAGACAAGCCTGGGTCCATACAATGCCGACAAGTGATGCAAACGTAAGAAACTTTAATGGCAAAACATATATAGTATGTAATACATATATATGTGCGTACGAGGTTTGTATAAAAAGTACAGCGAATGTTGAATTTTCTTCAGCTACGTGTATTCGATTTTCGATTGTTTTGTTGAGTTATGTTGGTACTCATATCCCACAGTTATACTGACAAGGTCGGCCATTTTGAGTGTTTAGTTAATTTTTGACAACTGTTTTGATGGGGCGTGTTTTGGATCGAAAAAAACATTTGACATTACTCAGGGGATGCTGAACTCAGTATGAGACGATCTAGAATTGCTCTAGGGGCTCATAACTGAAGGGGGTATTCTGGTCTAGGATTTTGAAAAAAATCGGTTTTTTTTTGCATGTTTTTATAGTTTAGACTTTCAAAAATATGATCTTGGAAGGATTTTTCAAAATTCAACATATTTTCGGAGATACAGCCGTGTTCACTAGAATTGTCTCCAAAACGCGTTTTTCTCGAAACTGACTTTTTCGGAATGATACCCACGATTTTTCAGGTTCTACTGGACCGATTTACTTGAAATTTTTATAGAGTCTTCTTTATATGCTTTTCTATGCTTGGAACTAGCCCCATCCCCAAATTTTTATTTTTATTATTTTTAAAAAATTCGAAATAGTCAGAAAAACTGATCCAAAAAAACTTTTTTTTCAGGCAGTCGCCATTTTGTGAAAAAAATTTGTTCCCACTTTTCCGTAGTTCCGGCCATTGCGACATTATTCTAGATTTATAATCTTTTTTTTTTTTGGTTTCAGATAACTAGGAGGATTGAAATCATGGGTATGGTCACGTGGAAATTTTTAGAGACCTCCCACTTCGTCAGCTCATAATTTTTTACTTTTTTTTAGTTTTTAATTTTTTTCTGCACTTTTCTAAAATTAACAAATAACTAATAAAAAAATGAATAGTAAAAATATTAATTGCCTTTTTTATGACACTTTAAAAATTACCTGAAATTCATGCTTCTAGACCAGAATACCCCCTGAAGACGAATCTTGGGGGTAAACCAAAGATCAATCATTCCAACTGAAGCTCTCGCATGAGCCAAGACCGAAAAAGTGCGTTAAGTTAGGTATGAATGACAAGGTTTTGCTAACAGTTATTCTCGATTGCAGGGGTGTCGTGTATCATGAGTTCTTGCCAAATGGTCATACGGTCAATGGACAGTGTGCGCGAAGCAATCCACCAGAAACAACCGGATTTTTGGAAGAATAAAAATTGCTTTTTGCACCATGATAACGCTCCTGCTCACACATCATTGCTTGTGCGCAAATATTTGGCCAAAAACAAAACATAAATTGGGCCGCAGCCACCGTATTCCTCAAACCTGGCCTTCTGTGGCCTTTTTTGTTTCCAAAGCTGAATAGGTTTATGAAAGGACGATGGTACGCTACGATTGAGGAGATAAAAACTTGTTTGGGTGCTTTCAAGATTGGAAAAAATGCTGGCAGAAGTATAAACAAACATAAACCCTTTCTTAAGAAACACAAAATTTGCGATACTTTTTGAGCAAACCTCGTAGCTGTTGCTGTTGCTGACACTAAAACATTAAGCTATACATATTCTGAAAATACAAGAGTGTCGGTGTGGCGCATTATGGTCGCTTCTATAGCGTCTATTGGTACTTAATGACAGATCAAATAAAATGAAAAAGAAATATGAGCATAAGCAAAGAAAAAGGTGTAGCAATAAATTTGATTGCTTAAGACGAACTAACTGCAGGGAGGCGTAGTAACAAAGGTAAATACTAAAGCAAAAGGAACAATTGGCAAACTTGTGGGAATAGCAAGGGAATGAAAACAAATTATTAGTCTATATATGTATACATATGAAACTATGTTAGTGAGTGGAGATTTATAAGTAACATTTTTAAATTGAAACAAATTTAAAATTATTTTTATAGTAATTGTATAAATGAACAAATTTATAAGCTGCACTTAATATAAAAATGTGTATTATACGGGCCATTCCATCAATTGGCGACATGGTTTTGTACCCGTGGTTCTCCGATGTTGACCAAACTTTAGAATATCATAATATAGACCAATAGAAGAATATCTGGTAACTTTTTAGTGGTCAAAGTTGCTCCGTTGTTTTTTGCGCGCACTTTAAATTGAGATCAAACAAAAAAATGACTTTTTCTTTTATTTTTTAACGACCTCAAAATTGAGTGAAAAAATTTTTAAGTTATCCAATTTTATTTAAAAAAATCTCAGCTTTCTGATAAAAATATTTTCAAAACCCAAAAAAATTTTCAAAATCCAAAAAAAACATTTTTTTTCCAAAAACCCGGTTTTTTGAGCTTTTCCCCCAAATATTTTTCAAAATTATTCAACTTTGAATTTTTTTTGCTGTTCATGGGATCAGAGTCCCATATTTTTGAACACTTATTCTTATGTAAAATTTAACGAGGAATCGAATGGAAAGGTCAATTTTGAAAAATAGTTGGGGGAAAAGCTCAAAAAACCGGGTTTTTGGAAAAAAAAACGTTTTTTTTGGATTTTAAAAACTTTTTTCGATTTTGAAATTATTTTTATCAGAAAGCTAAGATTTTTTTACATAAAATTGGATAACTTAAAAATTTTTTTCACTCAATTTTGAGGTCGTTAAAAAATAAAAGAAAAAGTCATTTTTTTGTTTGATCTCAATTTAAAGTGCGCGCCAAAAAACAACGGAGCAACTTTGGCCACTAAAAAGTTAACAGATATTCTTCTATTGGTCTATACTATGATATTCTAAAGTTTGGTCAAAATCGGAGAACCACGGGTACAAAACCATGTCGCCAATTGATGGAATGGCCCATATATTAATGCTATGTAACATAAAAACCAAGAAATACTTAATTTAAGGGGCTATTCTAGTCTAGAAGCATGAATTTCAGGTAATTTTTAAAGTGTCGTAAAAAAAGGCAATTAATATTTTTACTATCTATTTTTTTTATTAGTTATTTGTTAATTTTAGAAGAGTAGAGAAAAAAATTAAAAACTAAAAAAAGTAAAAAATTTCAAAAATTATGAGCTGACGAAGGGGGGGTCTCTAAAAATTTCCACGTGACCATACCCATGATTTCAACCCTCCTAGTTATCTGAAACCAAAAAAAGATTATTAATCTAGAATAATATCGCATTGGCCGGAACTACGGAAAAGTGGGAACAAATTTTTTTCATAAAATGGCGACTGCCTGAAACTATTGGAACTATTTAGAATTTTTTAAAAATAATAAAAATAAAAATTTTGGGATGGGGCTAGTTCCAACCATAGAAAAGCCTATAAAGAAGACTCTATAAAAATTTCAAGTAAATCGGTTCAGTAGAACCTGAGAAATTGTGGGTATCGTTCCGAAAAAGTCAGTTTTGAGAAAAACGCGTTTAAAGTTTTCCTAATGTCATTTGTTCGATTAGTTCTGGCCGAACCATTCAGAATGCCGGGTCAGAAAAATGCCTATATCTCCGAAAATAATTTGTATTTTGCAAAATCCTCTTGTACACATATTCTTGAATAGTTAAACTTTGAAAATATAAAAAATTAAATTATTTTAAATTTCTGGAATAGAATACCCCCTTAATATCAAAAACATACAGAAAAAATTTTCCGTTCCTGAAAATAATAAAAATGTTACAAGAAAGGAAATTACATATTCAAAATTCTAAAAACTGTAAAAATGTATGCTTCTCCAACAGTTAGGCAGTGCGTATGAGTAATTATTTTTTAGGTACGACTATAAATGTTACAAGTCGACTGTAAATTAAAGGTAAATGCACAAAAAATTGTATTCAACAACGTAAGTGCCTTAAAATGGTCTTAAAATTTAAACTACTCGTTAGCCTGTCGAAAAAGCTGTCAAAAATACAAAAATTAACTTATGTTGAACTAAAATCCCCACTCAATTACTAATAATTAATGTATTAACGCAATTTGTGTAAGCTCACAGGTATGGTAATATATTGTAATTATATATTTATATACAAAACGTAGAAGCCGCCGAAATAAGTCTCGTAAAGCTTTTTGAAAGCTCACTCATATGGCTTGTAATGCGCAAAATCTTTACTCACACAAGTCATAATGCGTACATATTTATTTGTGTATGTATTTGTCAATATGTGTGAGAATAATAAAAGCTCTCCTCAACTAGCATGAATAGCAGCAGCTGCCATGCCCCCAAAATGCGCTGCTAACGCACATACCAGCAGCTCAGTTTTTCGTTTGCTTTTTTATTGTTATTGTATGGTTTTGCTGACGTCGTCGATGTCTTACTTGTCTTACTTTATTACGTTTTTACTTTATCGCTCATTTATTTTGCTCGTTATATTCGCGTGCTTTTCGCACAAATTTTCGTGCAAAAGGCGTATAAACTCTGCTGCGTAATTGTGTATATGTATATGGAATAGATATATAGATATACACATATGTGTATCTTTTCATTAACTCTTATTTATCTCAGCTGGATCGCTTGAAATATATATGTAAGTATTATTAGGGCGCATAAATGTTTTATTATAATATATTGCATAGCCAATACACAGATGGTCTTCAGATATTTGATATGCATACATATACATGTATGTACGAATGTAAGTATATTATGTGTACAAGTATAATATAAGGGTTTGTTATGATATAAAATTTCTATTAGAACCTAAGTATGTATATTATAAAAAATTTATGATTTGATCACGTTTCATTTTATTTTTGGGAAAAAAATTTTAAGTACTTTATCTAAGAAAGCGTTGTAAGAGTTATTGCAGAACGTAGGGCCTGTCAGCTATGTTCCTATATACATACATATGTATGTATGTACACAAGTACACATTAACTGTTTTGTTTATTAATGGGAGATATTAAATATATTTTTTGAAACTCTTGAGCACTAACATATGTACATATATGTACATAATTTCGCTAAACATGTAGAGGAGTCATTATATAAGAACCCTGTAAAACTTGAAAGCAGTGCTTTGCTTAAAATCATATCATCTTACTTACATATGTATGTATATACTTACATATATCTCCATCATAACCCCCTCTATTATACTAAAAATACCATGCACCAGACGGAAATAGCAATCGTTGCTGTGCTAAATGAAGTATGACCTGGTGACAAAGCACTTCCTTCTATTTGGTATTAGCAATTGAATTCCGCCAACACCCAAATTAGATATCTGTATATATGTAATTACATGCATACACAAATATTAACAATAACTAGTACATACATATGTACATATGTATGTATGTGCTTACGTCAGTACTGAAACGCTGAACGCTGACCGGTGGTTCAATTAATTGTACGTCACCATAAAATTATGTGCTCGTTGCTGCCTATAAACATACATACTTATATTTAAACATACAAACAAATATACATATATACACATATAAATACTCGTACATATATATATATATGTATATTCTATGTATTATATACATACATATGTATGTACATATTTATTACATTTTAATTGAGCGATGCTCTACTCGCGGGTACTAGTTCAAAATAATTAAAAATGTGAGCCATTGCAGCCATTGAAGATAGGAAAACATACAACCATACATACATAGGAACATACATACAATTATTTGAATTACAATTAGATTTTGACAAGAATAAAAAACGCTCAAATTGATTAAGTGTAGAAACTTGCTCTTAGATTAAAGCGATAAAAAAGTTGGGTGAGGCGTTTCTTTCTTTTTAAGTAATATTCTATAGACATTGTTCTACTTTTTATATACAAATATATAATATATATGTAAATATGTATATATATGTATATGTATGCATATGTATGTATATAGCTAAGCATCCAAGTTGTTTCATTTTTATTGCCATTAAAATGCAAATAAATATAAATTAGCTTATTATAGCTTACTTGAGATTGTTTACATTTTGTCGACAGAAATAGATTCACAACGACAACTATCAAAACAAACCCTATAAATAGAAAATATACACACATATGTATGTAGATTTGTATATATAGTAAACACTAGGGTGGTTGCAGTTATTACAATTTCTTCGTTAAAGTTTAAAAGTTTAATTTTTTTAACAAGGCATAATGAAGGCTGAGCCGATTGTAATATTATTTTCTTAGTTCATTTCTAAAGAAAGTTGGCAACTGTTAGTAAACTTTTAGGGGAAATTAATAATTAAATGAACAAAATGAACCTGTCTATTTTTTTATTTAACGAAATTTATAAGAAAAACAAGTTAAAGCAAGTAGGGAAGGGCTAAGGTGCAAACGAATACTTTATACACTTCCTACGTGCAAGAATCAAAGCTTACTTTATGGTGTAAAACGTCAGCCTGAAGATCGGAATCTAAGCAATTTTATATACTTATGCTATACATACATACATATGTATAGTATAACTCATACGCTGCCTGATATATTCACCGTAAGATTTGTTAGAAAAATGAAAATTATTATGCGTAGTATATGGGAGTTGGTGTGGTATCAACCCGATTTTATCCATTAACTATTATCATGCCACATACTAAAAAATGCTCACCGGGTTTCATTAATGTATCTTATACCATGTTCAAACCGAAAATTTAAAGGGATTAGATTACACTTAATTATATTCACTAATCAGCCCGTTCTCACTGCCGTTAGAGAGATCGAAAAACAGCTGTTATTGTCATTCAAGAATTCACATCGCTTAATATTTATCAAAAGAAAAGATTCGTCATATAGTATTTTGAAATAAAATCCGTCTTTTTTTAAATATTTTCCATATAATGGAAATAATGGAAGCATTTTTTCATTTGTTAAGTCGATTTTCAGGTGAAATAAGATTCATTGCTTTAAAAAACTTTGTTTGTTTACATTTTTTCCCTTTGCAGTGTCTAAATCAGCTGTGATAATGTAACAGATTTCCAACGCTGACAAGTAGATGGCACAAAATCAGAGTCGCACAAAAAGATTTAGCGTTCACTTCATTGAAGTGATTTGAAACTATCATTTTTGTATGGCGAAATCTTGATTAATTTATAAGATTAGTGGGAGAAACCACTCAAGAGCCGAAATCGTGTGATTAAGTGTCGGTCTGAACATGGTATTACATACAATCACCAATCACATTGAGTACAATCAGCCGGACGTTCGAAAATCCTGATATTAGTTATATGGGCGTTAGGTCCAATTTTCGCCCAGTTGTATCTATTTTAGGCACAAATATATACTGTTATGAGTAAACTACGCTTCGTAATTTTCAATGAAGAGAAGAGAGAAGTACTCACCCGATTCAACCTATTTTAAATAGACAGAGATACTACTGCGAGAAAAGGATTCTCTCGGAATTTCAATTGTATATTTCATACATTGATCAATATTTTCGGTCAAAAGTCAACTATGGATACTGGAGAAAAATTTTTGGTCATGAGTTGGCATTCTCTAAAGGCGTTATTCGGGCAAATTCTTTCCCGTTATATTAATTACTTCTTGACTTGTACACTGTAAAATGAAAGAATCTAATGGAATTTAAAATTATGTTATATGGGAAGTAGGCATGGTTGTAGTTCGATTTCTCCCACTTTTGCACTGTGTCATAAAAATATGAAAAAAGTTCACAAACTAAATTTAGTCGAAATCGGTTTGGTCGGGTCCCAAGATATGTGATTTAACCAAAAAGTGGGTGGCGCCACACCCATCGTCCAATTTTTTCTTCGGCTCCCGTAAAGCCACCTCATACCATCTCGCAGGTAAATTTTACCCTCTCTGGCGTATTTAGTTATTGGTTTTTTGCGCTTTTAGTAGTTTTTAAAGGTACCGTTATGTGTGGAATGAGCGGAGTTATTCACATATTTTCACTGTCGGTAGAAATTTTTATAAAATTTGTACTCAGCAAGTTTGGTTGTTATAGCATAAGTAGTTTAGGAGATATGTACATTAAAGTTGTTAGAGGGTGAGCCACACCCACTTTTTCAAATTTTTTTTCCCACAGGCGCTCTTTGCTTCTGCGTTCTTCTATACCAAATTACAATCTTAATTTAGCTTAGTTATGGCGCTTTATAAGTTTTCGGTTAATGGTGTCTTGTGGGCGTGGCAGTGGTCCGAGAAGGAACTCCCATACCATCATCATGATATCGAAATTTTTACCCAAGTTACAGCTTGCACGGACGGTCGGATGGACGGACGGACAGACAGACTGTTACTCGGATTTCAGCATTTCCCGTCATCCTATTCATTTCTATATATACAAGTTGCGTTCCAAAGTAAACAGCACTTTAAAAAATAGAACAAATGGTTTTTTCAAGCCTTTTGAATGGTCTCTACGTTCCTTTTATAGGCAAATGCATTTTTCCGAAAAGGAAAAAGTGGTATGGTGCTATATCAGGTGAATACGGGGAGTGGTTAATGGTTAAAATGTGATTTTTGGTCAAACAATCGGTCACAAGCGTCGAACGAATGTTGGATACTGAGCAATTTATGGTCGTCAGTCAATTTGTGCGGAACAAACCGGGCACACACCTTTGGTAAGCCCAAATGTTCGGTCAAAATGCGATAAATCGACGTTTTGAAGATGTTCAATTCCATTTCCATGAATTTCAATGATGATTTCGGCTGATTGGATTGATTTCGGCGATGGAATTCCCGGTGATCACGGATTTTGATTGGCCCATATGTTGATCGTCATTTATGTCCTCACGACCACGTTGAAAACGTTGAAACTGCTCGCCCGCTCTGCTGCGGGATAGGCAATCATCGACATAAGCTTGTTTCATCAATTGAAACGTTTCGGTAAAAGTTTTACCAATTTAAAAAAAAATTTAATGTTGACTCTTTGTTCGAAGCTCATTTTCGCACCGATAACCGAAACATACTGACAGTTAAAACGCAATAACTTCATTTCCAATCTATGAAATGTCATGAAATTCTCACTGAACAATCGATAAAGATAGCAAATTCTAACGCACCTCGACCAGGGTGCGCTAGATTCAAAAAGGCCTTTTTAGTTTGGAAAACACCCTATATCTTATCTCGATTACGTAATACCGTTAGGTGAACTAATTCTCTGTAGAAGTATAAAAATTTTAATTAACTTATAGAGGTTAAAAATGCTTACAGTTTAAAACAGTTTTTAGCAGTTTTGCCACCTGCTTACAATTTCTAACTCAATAAATTCGATAAGATAAAAGAAAGATTAAATAATGTGTAAAAAAATTAAGTAGTTACAATAGAATTGTGAAGAAAGGTTGCCATATCTTTATCTATTTATTCTATTAAACCGAAAATAATAACTAAAATCTTACAACATGGCCATCAAACTAAAAATCGCTAAGCATGATTTCTGTTAAGGTACTTTTCAGCAATTACCATAATAAGATAAAGTGTAAACATTAGTAACATTTCAATATTATCCATAGAATATTATATTTAAAATATTGTCAAAAGTTATTTATATCGAAAAATAAGAATTTTTAAATAATGCTAATGCCAATCACTGCTTGCCGAGTGAAATTTATAAGACGATTAATTTATATGTATATTGTTTAACTCCCACCAAAACGATAATTGATTAATAACCTTAAATACAATTAAATTTGTTTTTTTTTGCCCTTAAAGCAAGTGAAATGTTTTTAAATAATTTTAAATTTTTTGTTTAAAAGCTTACAGCAAAACCCCAATGTGCAGTGCGATGATGAAGTGGCTGGCAAAAGATTGCAGTTTCGTCCTAACAAACAGAAAGAAAATTTTAAACAAATTTACCGATTTACAATAGAATTTCATTAGATAACAATAGCCAAGTTGGGGAACAGCAGTAATTTACAAAAACATATACATAGGTAAATATTTACATACATATGTGATCAAAAATTATACAAATGAAGCCATTTAATCAATTTTGTGGTATATGTTTTTTATTATTTAACTAGCTGACCCCGCAGCCGTTGCCCTGCGTGAATTTATGTGTTTTGAAATGAAAAGAGAGTTGAATTTATATTGTGTTGGAAATCATTTTTTTTTTAATGTAGCGCAGCTTGATAAACAAATTTTTTTGTTTTCTGTTCTGGTGCGTAAATATACAGAGAAGATGGGTTTCCAGTTCGTGAACACGAAACATAGCTTTTCCAGATTTATGCCACACTTCTATCTATCTATCCTTTTGTCCTGTAGATTGCCATCACAAATGCAATTTTCTCTCGAAACGGAATATATTTGAAACGAAATTACTGTCCCCTTATATTCGGTAACTGCGTCACAATTATTGGGATTCTTTACACAGTTTCGGTGAATATATGAAGATTGTGAAACATACTAATGACAGATCTAACTTTGAGATGCAAATTATGCTGCGGCATACCAAGCCTATCCAAAGAATTTAGAAATTCCACTGGATAATTCACGGCCTTGTCTTCATTGTCAAGACGATCGATCGATTCGTACGAGCGCAAACCCTTCTGAATTTGACTTTGAATCTTCCAGTTTAAGTCATTAACATCGGTATTTTTGGCAACTAAAATTGCGCGATCTCTCAAGCAATCGCAGTTATAACAATTTGCTATTTTTGGGGTATACGTGATAAGTTCTTCTTTCGTTGAAGTGAATTGACAATAGGCAGGAAAAATTTATATCAAACCAATGGAAGTATCAATCGAAATTTGCCCATTTCCAATCATTAGCAAATACAATGTAAAATGCCATCGACAATATCATTTTTTTCCTATCCCTTAATTGACGCGAATTTGAAGGATGATATGTCGAAATGATCTTCGCGCATCGTCCAGTTGATTCCAGTTATTATTCCAGTAATTGTACTTGCTGGCTTGCAAACACTCTACCATTCACAGTACGCAATGACTTAAATGAAGTTGAACCGCGAGGCGCACCATAGTCGGAAAACTTTCATGAAATGCAAAAGTAAATATCCTACAAAGCGCTTTATTGCAGTTCTCGTATCGACCCATTTGATACTTACTGATCTCATCGCATTCAAGGCCAATAATCGCAATGTTACTTTCTTTGGTGATGTAAGTTAAGAAATTTTATATAAATTTCTTTTAAAAAAAATTTTATTTATTACTTTATGGTTCGGGTACAGAACTAAGACTAAAGCTTAAAAATTAATTTACTTAAAATCTAAGCTACGTTGCACCGGCCAACTGCTGACTTGATGTTGTCAATTCTCCGAATTGACTTATTTCGGTTGCGCGTGTTGGATTTCCGCTTTGCTTTACTGTGGGAAATATTGTGCAACCAAAGATGCACTTCCGCTATGCTTTGCTGATTACGCATTATTATTATTTGGCAACTGTTAACATTTGCCATGTTAACACTTCCCCTCTTAAAAGCGATCGTCCCGAGAGCCTATCAAAAATAGGGGAGGTTGTTAAAATTGATGTAAGTGTTTTGATCACTGGAAAGATCTTTGATCTCCTTAGGATCAATATTCGCTGGGGGCATCTGGTTAAGGTCCAGGCTTGAAGATATGATTATTCTGTTTTGGTGCTTTCTCCAGAATTTCCGAAAAAATATTATACCGAGAATGATAGTTGCAACGGCTCCAAGTGAAAGGGAGCTATTGGATATCGTTGCTGCCTTCAGAAGATTTATTCTTCGTATGTTATCAATATGAAACTCCTTTAAGGCCTGGAGAGAAAGTAATTCAATTCGATTTCTTTCGATCGGTGCTGGTTGCAGGACTGCTGGGATTGCCGGCAGTGGAACCAAATCGTAATTAATGTAAAATTGATGATTTATTTTTAACGTTGAGTTATGAAAATTAATAAGGTGTGTCCCTGATAAATTTTTCTGCATTCCGTCAGCATCTATTACCCCTTGGAAGCCATTAAGTAATATGGTGCCGGGTTTTACTTCTTCGATTTGCTGGATATGTTGGCCGTTTGTTAAAGTGCAAGATGAATTTAGGCTATTTACTACTCTAGGTATACAACTACTATTACTTATATTTACTAGTTGAGTTTGCTTACAAATCTCAATTTTCTTATAATTATTACATTTTTCTTTAATTCCATAGGTATCTTTTGTACCCTTTAATATTTTATCAAATTCGACATTAATTATAATTTTGTTTTGTTTTACAACTGGTCTTATAATCATTTTTTGAAAATTTTCCTTAATAGTTAATGGTATTTTTACCATGTAAAATATTGTCATATTTTGACTAATTACATTTATATTTGATATTTCTAGTGCTTCTTCAGCATTTTTGAAAGGTATTTCGTCATTTTCTAAATTTTCTAATGCAATTTCGATTTCATTTTTATTTAACAATAATGTGTTTAAAATGTCTTTCTTTGCCCACTGTATGGCGTATTTAATGTTAATCAACTCTTCTTTTATTAATCTAATTCTATTTTGTAAGTTTATAATAGTCTCGTTTTCTATATAAGTATCTTTCCTTATGTTATTAAGAAGATTATTTACTATCATGCTAATGTTATTAATTTTTTCGTTAAAAATATTGTTAATTAGTACTTGTTTATTATTGTTATTATTAATTTCATTAAGATTTTTGGTTATTACATCCAGATCCTCGTGATCGGGGCTTCCGGCTATGAATTTCCAAGCCGTTCCTAAACTATTTATGGATCTTTTCTGTCTTCTTTCGACAGGTTTTATTGTATCTAAAATTTGAAGAGTTTGGGTTAATTCGTGTTTTAGGATGGGATAAAGGATTGTGTCCTTGGGTATGTCCGAAGAGGTGAATCTGTACATGTCCGTCAGAAATTGTTCGTACTTGTTGAGGTCGATTATGTGTATTAGCCTGAAGTCTCCATTCTGGATTTTTACTAGTCCGTCATTTATCGTGACTATTTGTGCCGCGGAGTAGTCATAAATGTCTATTGATGCGAATACTGGGTAAATAAGGAGCAGTCTGGAAACAAAAATTTTAATTTTGATTTTTTATATTGCGTTTATGAACTACTTTTCCTGATTCTGTCAAGACGGTGGAATTTTTGTCTTCCTTTACTACCTCTTTTTTAAATTTTGGAGTTATTTTGGTTCCTAGTCGTGTGTTTATCCTAACGTAAATTGTTTCTCCAGGGTCATATGTTTTAATTGGATGACGGGCTTTATTATGGTAGGAAAGATCTTTTAGTTGTCTATTTCTTAGTTCCGAGATAATTTCTTCCCTAGTTCTTTCAAATTGGCTTGGGTCTGTGGGGATTCTTCTCCCGAAAAATACCTCTATTGGTTTTTTCTTTGTGGAGGAGTGGACTGAAAAATTGTACTCGTAGACGGAGTTATCGAGGAGTTCGGCGAATGAGGTGAAACTTCGCTCTGCTTTTAAACAGCGCATTATTTCTGTGAGGGTCGAGTGAAATCGCTCTACTTGACCATTTACGGAACTTGCGTAAGGTGGTGTTCTAAAAATTTGTATATTTAGGGTATCTTCCAATAAAAATCGAATAGAAGCTGAATTCAAGGACGTTTCATTGTCTATAACTACCGTTTCTGGTACGCCAAATTGAAACAATAGTTCGCGGAGAGGTTCCTTAACGTGTTCTACGGCTCTGGAGCGGAGGATTTTGGTTTGGGCATACTTTGAGAATTTGTCTATGGCTGTAAGGACGAAATTTCGTTCAGTTATGTAAATATCAATATGCAAGATTTGTCCTGGAAATTGTGGAATAGGGGTTTCTCCTAATTTTGGTTTGGTAGGGTGCCGGTCGTACTTATTTTCCTTGCAAACCGAGCATTGCTGGATAATTCTTTTTATTGTTTTGGTCATGGCGGGAAAATAGTAATTTTCTAGAATTTGAAGTTTGTTTTCACGAGAATTCCTATGTGCTCTTTTATGGGTATTTATGACTATTTCTTCTTGTTGCTGTTCGTCTGTCACATCCTGGACTTGGAGTTGAGAAAACCTGGTTTTATAGTTACTAAAGTGGATCGGGTATATTTCTTGAATTTTACCCATAGTTCTTTCGTCGGTTTTGATGCAATTTATTATGGAGGGGTTTAGGTACCTTTTTAGGAGATTTATTAATATTTCTGAGTTATATTCCGGTTCTTCAATGACGTGTCTATGGTATGTGGGGAATACTATCTTGAATTGATAGGTGGAAATTGGGCCTGAATTTAAGAAGATTTGGTTTTTGAAAACGTTAATTGGGGATTCTACATGCCAAATTAAGTTATCGGATGAGCTCTCGTCACTATGCTGGGTTACTGACAAGGTGTTAATTGGTTCGGGAGGCGTTCTGATTTCTCCTATGACTTTAGTGGTATAGGTAAGTTTATCATTTGGTTCCGTAAAGAGATTAGAAAAATTTTCGACTAAATTATTAATTTCCTTCTGATGTTTTTGTGACAAGTTATCTTCCTTAGTATCAATTTTGTTAACAGATCTTGAAGCTAGCTGCTTGATTTTAATTTTGGTATTGCCTTCTAACTGCATGAAGTTATTCCTTACGTGGATGACTGCGTCAAGCTCTTTAAGGCTATCATTCCCAATAATACCATGGAATGATGTCAGAGTTGGGAGGAGGTAGAATTTCAGTTTTTTGTCTGAGTTAAATAGTTTTAGAAAGGTATGCTGTTTGATTTCTATGTCTCCTGCTATGGATTTCGCAAAAAAAATGCTTTCGTTATTTATTGGATTGGGCACAATAGAGGATCGTATATAGTTTTTCGTAGATCCTGTATCTACTAAAATTTTCACAATATCTCCACTCTTCAGCCTGCATTCAACATAGGGCAGCGAAGAGTGACTCATTCTAAAAAATGTAGGTCAGTCGTGTCTATGTAGCTATCGTCCTGATCTCTATCATTTCTGTTGCTGTAACATTCGTCATCGTAATGGCTAGAGTTGTCGTTCGTCTGCTCGTCAATTGTCGTGGTAGGATAGTAAGTTTGGGGTTGTTCGGAATCTATATGGAAATTCCTTTGGATTTTATTAGGGGGCACAGGAGCTGGAGGGTTGCCAGGAGGAGGTCTTTTGTTAATAGGGTCATTATTACGTGGCCTATTCATATAATTAATATTCCTAGTTCGCAGTGATGGGTCAATGTCCATTGGTTCTGGACGTGGCTGTGGTTTATTCAAAGGACGTGGTGGTGGATTGTAATGCTGTTGTGCATATTGGGGCGCCTGTTGCTGGCGTTGAACTTGATAGTTCATTTGCGGTGGTCTATGTGGAGTGGCTGCGTACAACCTTGGTTGGGGCATGTATGCCAATTCGGGGTAAAACTCGTTGTTCATCCTTCTGGGAGGTAGTGGTGGACGAAACTCTTGTGGTTTCCTGCTGATATTGTTATTATTGCTCAAGGCATAATGTGACCTGAAGGTTTGATTCTCTAGTTTGAGACACAAGTGGAGTGCCTGAGGGAGATCTGCTGGTTCCCTCATTCCAAGGAGTCTCGGTAGATCACCTTTGAGTCCACGAACGAACGTGTCTAAGGCTTTATCCCTATACGTACGGGTTAGAAGGTGCATGGCTTCTGCGCCGACTTCCATGCATCCCAGTTTGTTCAGAATTAGTGAGAGATGGGAATATACCTTTTGGTAAAATTCTTGAATTGTATTGCTACCCTGTACGAGAGAGGTCATTTGGTACTCAAGGGTACCAAGGTCGCGTTTATCCGCGTAATGCAATGTTAGGCAACTGGAGATCGCCCTCCAATCCAGTGGAGTGTTATAGGACTCCAAGGCAATGTCGGCATTGCCCACAATTTTGTTTCTAACGACATTGAGGATGCCATAATATTTTGGGGTACCTCTTAGAGGCTCGTATATCTGGAGGATCCTGTCCACGCTTTTTCTCCAAGATGTAAATTCTCCCGGATTTCCGGAGAACTCCCGAAGACATCGTACCACATCTGGTATTTTGTCTAATTCAGAGACATTCCCGGGTAGTCTTGAGTCTATGGTAATGTCCGTGAAATTTGAAAAATTGGAATTTGGGTTAAGGGCGGCTTGAACCATGTTTCGCCCTTCAGTCCTTAAGACATTGTTCACAATTCCTGTGATTACGGTAGTTAACTCATCCATAGAGAATGAATTAGAAGAGGCAAGAGGCTGACCAGAAGGTGCTGGTGGCCCTTGGGGTGCGTTAAGTATTGGTGGCCGAACGAGGTTGGCAGGATTAACTGGCATGGTTGATATATCTCTATTATTCACTTTTTTATTTTAAAAATTTAATTTATCCCTAGCTTATTTTGTTTTGAGTTAAAACTTTCCTTTCTAAATTTTTCACTTTTAGTTAGCTTATTTTCGATATATTTATTTATTTATTTATTTTTGATATAATATTATCTCGTCTAGTTCAATTAATTTTTTCTGAATTACGCTCTTTTTCTTAAATTATGTCACTATTCTTAGATTGTGTTCACATTTGCATTAAAGATTTCTTAAACATAGTTTGGTTTACATTAAAGAGTTTCACTTTTTATATTAAAAAAAATTTCGCATTAAACAGTTTCACTTTTTATATTATAAAAAAATTTCCTTTACATATATAAAAAATATTAATATATATTCTTAAGATTAGTTCTTACGCTGGTAACAGGAACATGGTCGTCCTGGGCAGGCGGCTAACGACTCGCGTTTCCCTTTTGCAGTTTTGCTACTGGGGGGCCTCTTTTCCCGCACTTTTGTTGTGATGAGTCTTAGCCCCAAGCCTTCGCCGTCTAGGTGATAGGTATTATCCGGATACACCCGCGAAATGTATTTATCGATTTAAGCGACTAGCGAAGGCCCCACGTTGGGCGCCAGTTAAGAAATTTTATATAAATTTCTTTTAAAAAAAATTTTATTTATTACTTTATGGTTCGGGTACAGAACTAAGACTAAAGCTTAAAAATTAATTTACTTAAAATCTAAGCTACGTTGCACCGGCCAACTGCTGACTTGATGTTGTCAATTCTCCGAATTGACTTATTTCGGTTGCGCGTGTTGGATTTCCGCTTTGCTTTACTGTGGGAAATATTGTGCAACCAAAGATGCACTTCCGCTATGCTTTGCTGATTACGCATTATTATTATTTGGCAACTGTTAACATTTGCCATGTTAACATGTATTTGCAAACGTATTTCAGTGATTTCACCAAACTGTAATACTCAAGTTTTGAATGTGAATTAGACAACATTGGCGAATATAGTACGATCCATGTGTTGTCAACTTCGATATTCACTCCTCTAAATTGAATGCTAAACGTTCTGCCATTGTCGTCTGGTGAGCGACGCCGATACAGTGGATATCCATCATTTCCAGTTTGCGTTTCCTAAAGAAATGCACGTGGATAGTGTTTCGTGCATTTATTGTCAGACATACAAACCGAAGAAGGATTGTGGTGTTCGCAATGTTCATGAACCATATTGGTTTTTACCACTTCGTATAATTCTGGATCTATCTCTGGATCAGGAATTTCCGCAAAAATGATTGCATCAATTTAATCTAATGTAACCACCATCCACCATCCAAAAAGAAGAAGCGGCAAACCTCTTCTTTGCCCCTCAACAGAGTACATCCAGCATCTAACAGCACGTTGATTCAAGATAAAGTCCATCAAACATCGTAACTGTTGATTGAAAAGTCGTGTTGTGACATCGTGACGATCGCTGAGTATCGCGGTCCATAATTCAGCACGTACTATATGTCATCGCATGCTGGGAGTACTTCCTGCATTGCCTTGCCTTAGGCTGCCATAAATTGATGCCAAACAGAACGCCGACCGATATTAGCGCGACCTCTTCGTGGCTTCGTAACAAATTTCAATCTGTAATTGATCTTTTTATGTGAAACACGCATAAAGTGTTCACTGAATAATTTTCAAAAATTTTTCTTTTGAATAGCTGGATTAAAAAAGCAAGCTACCGAAATTGAACGATTCAAATAATTTACAAATCAAAATATTGAAAAACAAAACAAACAAAAATTGAAAAAAAATTATATGAAAAGAAGTTATTTTTTGGAATTGTCCAATTTTCCGACCTTTCCTAATTAAAAGTATAGGGTATTTTTATTTCTAAACCTTCCCCGATCCACAACGAACACATTAAAAAAACAATTATCAAATTTAGTTCAGTCGTATGAAAGTTATGAGCGTACATACATTTTGGCGATTCATTTTTATTTATATAGATTTTAGCTCAATTCGCTCGTTGACAGTCAGATGTTATAGTAAACGAGTAAAAACGTTAGCTTCGGCTGAACTGAAGTTATAATATAAACCTTTTCTTTAGAGATTATATTTTTGTCTTGAAGAATAATCTATGCCGAATTTCATGAATATAGTTTTTCAAATAAAGAAGTTTTCTAAACAAGTATTTGATTTTGAACATTAGTTTGTTTGGTCCGATATCGGCGGTTCAGACAAATGAGGAAAGGAACGTTTACAAAATTTCAGATCTATATCTCAAAACTAAAGGACTGGTACATAGCAGAGACAAATGAACGGACAGACATACGGATATACCGACTCAACTCATCACGCTGATGATATTTTATATGCTCTCTGACGTTTCGCTTCGTGGCAAACTTAATATAGTAGCCTGTTCCGGGTAAAAATATCACACCGATCTCTGAGCTCATACATATTTTTGCAGAAAGGCATCGACCTTCAGTATGTATTATAGCTATACACTATAGATTTTTATTTCCAACACACCGAACCATAAATGACCGAGGAAAATATAATTACATCGCTAAGCAAAGCAATTAAAAATATATTTCACATTTTTCGCCAAGTACATATGTACATACATACACATAAACACAATTATGAAGTGATTTATGGAACATTTATTTTTATTTGGGAAACGTGATTTCCATCCTAATGGCCTGTTAATTTTCTTATGACTTGTGTTTGCAAAACTAAAAGTTTGGCAATAATTTAGGAAGCAGTTTTTAATTCTAAATTGAAATGTGTTTGGACCAATTTATTATTTGCATTTGATAGTCACAATCGAGTTTTTTACTTGCAATGCCAATATAATTTTAAAATTAGTTAATGAAGTGTCGCCATCATACCTTGAGAAAAAGACTTTGTCGCCGAGTATCAGTGGTCGAATTGATTTCAAATTGAAAAGGAGAACACACATCAAGTACTGCTATGTCGGGTAAGCACGGAAAGTACATTAATATCCGCAACGTTTATAAACATAATTAATATTATTTAATTTCAAGTAATTTATATAGAATAGAGAACACTGTCTTCATTTACTTATTAAATGACAAAAAGACATTCGGTGCATTTACATTTTATGACGTCAATAACCCTTTTGTTTATTTTAGCAAAGCCCACAACCTTTGTTTACATGAAGCCAAGTCAAAAACCTTTATTTACATTTGAGTTCAGTGACCCTTTTTTTCCATTTTATGGGGTCACTGACCTTTTCTGTTTACATTTTATAAAGTCAATGATCTTTTGTGATATGAGTATTAAACCTTTCAGAAGGTGGGACCGTTTTTTTTTTTTTAATTTTTAGTCCAGTGTCTCGTCCTCTCTTTTTTCTTAAGGAACTAGTGCACGGACGGATGGATGAACAGTTGTATATACATAATTCTACATCTATTTTGATTAGTTTTAGGTGACACAAACAACTGTTAGGTGCACAAAAGTATTTATCGCCTTAGCAGGGTGTATTACCTTTGCCTCGTAGTTTGTAGGAAACGTTGGAGTTCATATAAACTATATATACATGAAAAGATGTTAAGGGGTTACATGGGTTTGCAGATTTCAAAAAAAACTAATTTTTTATTGTCTAATTAAATTCTAGAGCACCTCTAGAATATTGTCTTAAATTTTCAAGTTGATCCGAATAATAGTTTCGAAGATACTGCCTTGATAACTTGTGCGCCGTCTTTAAACGCGTTTAAAGTCGGTTAATAAGATTTCTCAAGAACTACTCAACCGATCTTCATGTCAAATTTAAGGTCTTTATGATACGAATCTTAAAAACTTGCATGAATAATTTTTTTTCGATTGCAACTATCCTTCACTGAAATTTAAATTTTTTTTAATATGTCTGTCTAATATCCAATTTTCAGTTTTTTTTCTTCGGCCAAGTTCTAAGTCAAGGTTTTAAATAAAACACGTATTTTTTCACCTTAGATGATCCTGTAAGGAGTTATCTACCAACGCCGGCGCATCTTTTTTCCGGGGGTCACCGGAAATGGCGTACAATAGCCGAGTTCAAAATTTCTTTTTTCAAAAATTTCAGAATTTCTTTGTTAATAGTATATTTTGTCGTTAATCGTGTATGCCTGTAACAATAAAAAATTCTAATAAAATAATTCATTTTTTATATGAGAAAAAAAAATTGTTGAAAAAATTATGCTTTTTACCCGAAGAAACCCATGTAAGCCCTTAACTTCGGTTGCTTGTTTGTTTGTTAGATTATATCGCAGCTATACGCTATTGTGGTCTAATCTGTATGTATCTCCTCAAATGAAACAAGAAAAAACGTTAACTTCGGTTGCACCGAAGCTAAATACCCTTCACAGGTGCATTTCTGTTAGTAACTATGTGTCCAGTTTGTAAGGCAGCTATATGTTATAGTTAACCGATCTGAACAATTTCTTCGGAGATTACATTGTTGCTTTAGAAAATAATATATATCAAATTTCGTGAATATATCTTGTCAAATGTGAAAGTTGTCCATACAAGAACTTGATTCAGATCGTTCAGTTTGTATGGCAGCTATATGCTATAGTCGACCGATCTGAACAATTTCTTCGGAGATTACATTGTTGCCTTAGAAAATAATATATATCAAATTTCGTGAATATATCTTGTCAAATGTGAAAGTTGTCCATACAAGAACTTGATTCAGATCGTTCAGTTTGTATGGCAGCTATATGCTATAGTCAACCGATCTGAACAATTTCTTCGGAGATTACATTGTTGCCTTAGAAAATAATATATGCCAAATTTCGTGAATATATCTTGTCAAATGTGAAAGTTTTCCATATAAGAACTTGATTCCGATCGTTCAGTTTGTATGGCAGCTATATGCTATAGTGGTCCGATATCGGCCGTTCCGACAAATGTGCAGCTTCTAGAAGAGAAAATGACGTTTGCAAAATTTCAAAACGATATCTTAAAAACTGAGGGACTAGTTCGTATATATACAGACAGACGGACAGACGGACAGACGGACAGACGGACATGGCTAAATCGACTCAGCTCGACATACTGATCATTTATATATATACTTTATAGGGTCTCCGACGATTCCTTCTGGGTGTTACAAACATCGTGACAAACTTAATATACCCTGTTCAGGGTATAAAAAGGTTCCATATAAACACTTAATTCAGATCGTTCAGTTTGTACTATAGCTATGTTATATAGTGGACCGATATCGGCAGTTCAAGCAAATGAGGATGTTCTTGGAAAGAGAGGGACGTGTGTAAAATTTCATATCGATATCTCAAAAACTGAGGAACTTGTTCACGTATACATATACATATGTACATATGTACGACTGACTAAATCAACTCCGCTCGTCACGATGATCATTTTTGGGGTCTCTACCGTTTCCTTTTGAACGTTACAAATATCACAGCTAACTTATCGTACTCTGTTCAGGGTATAAAAAAGATAAAATAGATAAAAAATAAAAGCAAAAGGGAACTTTAAGTAATATTCCTTTAACGCGAGCAAAGCACGAATTCACTTCAACAAACGGTTGTAAAGATGAAAGCCATATTTTTCGATTTGCACCCATTACTCTGAGCACAGGCATAAGAAAATATTGCGAATTAACGAAGCAAATCAAACGATTATGTGCATGAGAATATATGTATTTAAACAGGTACATACATATATGTATACATGTCATATGTAATGAATTTCACTATTGAGGCAATTATTCAAGCGCATAAGTTCACCTAAACCGAGTCGATGCAACCCCCCCCCACCCAATAGTGAAACATACACACCTACATATTGTTAGTATTGTAATATGTAAATAGATCTGCAGTAGGCAATTAATTTAAGAGAAGCACTAAAAATAAAGACATAGAATAAGAATTTTTCAATTCATTCTTAATTATCTTAATCGCCCTGCACTTGACTTACGACACAAGACGAGATAAGCAACCATTATGGAGGGCAAAGGTTGGACAGGAGCGAAATATCCAACAGATGTGCGCACGATGGTTATCAGCAAAAGGCGCAGAGTCACAAATTTACATACTTGTATATATGTACATATGTACATATGTAAGTTAAGCAAGCCATAAATTGTATGAGTACATATAGAGCAGTAAACAAAAACAAACTAATCACTGAGTACATATGCATGTGCATACACCATACATCTCAATATTTATTTCTTTGCAGACTAAACTCGTACATCTTCATATTACGGTCTATGAAGTATTTACGTTCAATTTCGATTAATTAAACTTGTTACATATACATATACATATGTATGTGTGTACATATTTATATAGTACATATGCACTCGCATATCCATTTACGCGCCTACACAAACTCTCACACCCACCGACTTAATCAATTGAGTATGGCATCAATACGTAAAGTGTTAGAACACGGTGTTAGCTGGATAAGGCAATGCATTTTCTATTCAGTAAAATTATGTAATAGTAAAAATATCTTATCTGTCAATAAATCTAGCTTTAGCTAGAAAAAGTCTTTTAGAATTTTTCTATTTCACTTCGAAATAAATGGTTTTCTCGAGGTTCTCATTTTTTTGACTCCTTTTAACCCAAATCGCTTACTACCGTGTCACTTTCTCTTGACAAATAAATGAGAAAAAAAAACAATCTGGCATATACTTAAATCTGTAATTTGTCTTCTTGGAAGAGGAAAGCCAATGTGGGATCTGTCAGTTCAAAAAAATATTTTCTTCAAAGATCAATTTACTCCATTAATTTGGCTTCAAAATTGCGCTTAAAACTAATTGTATAAATTTTTTCAAAATACGAGTATAAGAGACCAAAACCATTCAAATGTGTAGTATTTCAGATGTTTTGCCAATGCTGGTGAGTCACCGTTGTTCGATGATAAGGTAAGCATATATTGAGTACAGGTTCTACGAAAAGCTTTTAACTTATAACAGTGACGGAGAACCTGAATAAATTATTTTGGTTTGATTCAAGACATATCACATTGGTAGTTTCGCTATTTTGAATAGCATTCACGTTTTTCGTTTATTTCACGAATTACAACATTAGTTGATTTTTAATAATTCCAAGCTGATTCAGTTACAAAAGCTTTGCTTATAATCACTGCACCTTAACTCTCCTACAATTTGAAAAAAAAAAAAACAAAATATGTATAAATATTATATTTTTGATTTTAATTTTTGTTTGAACTATTTATCTGATTTGTTTAGGTACTTGGCTTTCCGAGTAGATGGCTGCCTCTCTAAACTCTCTCCTCACATTCATACAAATACAGTTGAAGTTTGTAACCGTGAACCCCAAAAGTCCACTGACTTATCAAATGCTCTTTGCACTTTCATTTCAAAGCAAAAAGTTTATCAGCAATGTCAATAACTACCGTAAATGCATATATGTATTTGCGTTTCTATATATTCTTCTATATACTATATAAGTCTTGTATATGCACGCTGCAAGTCCAAAGTCAATTGCTAATTCTTTCTTCTGTTTAAGTCATTTGCATTAATTTTCTAAGCCATTGTGATTTGAATAATTGATTAGACTCTCAATTCAATAAAAATCACATTCAAACGTTTGAGCGGACCTAATTATCCCTGGCTTTTGAATGGAGGCGTAGTAATGTGCTTTCCCTACTTAGGCAGCCCAGGTGCTCTGCTTTATGCTAATTTTATAGTTAAATAGATTTTGTTATTGTTATTATTATGATTGTATGTAAAACAAAAAATTCATGGGTTTAGGTACATGTCGTTACTTAAAATGCAAACTAACATAACATCACTTTTTATAAGTTTTCATATTGAAAAAAACTGAGTTTTGATTATAAAATGGTTATATCTGAGAGGGACAGCTGAAAATTTTATGCAACATACATACTATTGTGCCCATAAAAGGTGACACTTGAATTTAAACTACGCGCGTCGAAGGATTTGGAGAATTATTTTTTTTTTTTAGGTTGGTAGTACTGTTAGTCATATTTATGTCAAATTTCATGTCAAAATATTCATTAGTGTTTGAGATACGTGTCGTTTTGTGAGCTACTAAAAGTGAGTTTTTCGTTTTCTGCGATGTCGAAATTTGTTGAGCAAAGAATTTGCATTAAATTTTGTTTACGGAATCAATTTTCTGCTGCGAATACGTTGAGGATGGTGCAGAAAGCCTTTGGTGATGAGGCTATGTCTAAAAAAAATGTTTACAAGTGGTATAGTGAGTTCCAAGCCGGCCGTGAACGTTTCGAAGACGAAGAGCGTCCAGGGCGACCATCAACCTCAATTGACGAAGCTCACGTTCAACAAATCAAAGATTTGGTGTTGAAAAACCGTCGATTAACAATTAAAGACCTTGCTGAAGAAGTTGGCATATCGAAAGGCTCAGCCAATACCATTTTGAAGGATGTTTTGGGCCTCAAGCGCGTCAAATCTCGACTGGTACCGAAAACATTGATTTTTTTGGAAAAAAGGCGTCGCGTTAAAGTGTGTGAAATGATGCTTTCCGACTACCAGGGTGTCATGAAATGCATTATAACTGGCGATAAGACTTGGATCTATACTTACGACCCCAAAACAACCGATCAATCGAGCGAATATCGTGCCAAAAGAGAGCCGAGACCAAAAAAATCGCGCCAAAGTCGCTCAAAAATCAAGGTCATGTTGATTGTTTTCTTCGATTTGAACGTTATGCGCCGTTTGCGTAAATAAAGAATTTTCAAAATAAATACAATGTCACCTTATTTTTTGGGCACGGTGGTATATGTATGTAACATGATGTAGTAATCCTACTATCACCATGCCATATCAACAGTTTTGCAAATATTTTCCTAAAATATACTTTGTAAATGCAAGATGTTTCCGTGACGCGCTTTTTTTACGCTGGCTGCTCAGCAATTATTTTCATTCGAACAAAATGACAAAATTAAAAATCACGTGAGATTATTTACGATTAGAGGTCTAAAACAAATGTCTGCCTGTGAAATTATGCCAAAATTAAAATAAGCAATTAAAAACTAAAATAAAGAATATTTGAAATAAAAATAAAAATAATAATTAAGACACTCAGTACATAAACTAAAAGCGAAATGCATTTTACATATCTAGCAGTCTATATACATACATACATATAAACGTAGATATAATTAGGCAATTCACAAGCTTTGTTGTATGTCTTATGTCATATTTTAATATTCTTAAAAATACGACACTTGTGAGCACCCTTAACTGTTGTATGTCATATTTTGTCATAAACATACCACGCAGTGCTGTATTTGTAAACAAATACAGCCGATAGAATAGTGAACTCAATAAACATACCGCGCAGTGTTGTATCAGTCATATTTTAATTTTGCATGTGAAACAACAACAGTGCTAATATGACAGTCATAAAAAAATATGACAATATGACGATATGACACAATATGACACCTTGTGAATACCCTAAATGAAATGTGAATTTCCGGCAAGAAGCCAAATCAACCTGTGTATGTATTGCATCATTGATATGTATTTCTAGGTACTAGCTGTAAGCATTTCAAACACATTTTGCATAACCAAACGCTCTCAAGCTAGGACTCGGTTGCCAGTAATACTTTGTATTCACTCTGCAGGGATGGCATATCTAAGCATCAATATCGGATAGGTTGGATAATAGAAACATTTTTAAATATTTAGAAAAATCTCACGCTTGGTCATTTGATACCTCGTATATTTGATTCAATACTCTCACCCGCTCCACCAAACTCTCAGCGCGACGCGCAAAACTCGCACGCCGCTGTTCGGCTGTTGTTGGTGTTGTGCCACGATTTATCACCGAAATAGGGATTGGTTGTGGTGGTTGTGGCGGTAGTGATGAATGGGACATTGTAGGGCTGAAAAGAAAAAGTAGAATATTTTATGACTTTACCAAATATAATTTAATTAGTATGGGTAATTTGGCACATATAATGGTTTTCTTTTCAAAAATTAAAATTTACATATGCAAATAAAATATTTTAAACATATTTTTATCAAATTCACCCAGCTAATATTCTTATCAATAATACCAAGTCGAGATAAATTTATAAAATTTTCAAAGTGGTTTATCAAATAGTTACAAAAATACAGTAAATATGTACATATGTATGTATATTTATCACATTAGAAATTAGGTTTGTGATTTGTCTACCTACTTATATTGAGAATATAATTTTTGGTCTGTGTTGTACTGTATAAAGAAAATTCCAAATATTACTAAACTAGATTAATAGAGACAATAGTGGGCACATTTCTTTAACCAAGGAAACTATAATCATAAGTTCAGTTTCTAATCTAAAATAGATTTTCAGTTTAAAAAAAATCATCCACCAGAAGCCATTAAGGGGTTAGGGGTAGTCAGAGGCACGAAGAAATGAGAGTTTTCAGTATTTTTTTTTTTTTTGCTACTAAATCATGTTATTTTACAAAGTAGTAATATGGCATTATTATACATAGAATGTATTGACTTGAAGTCACGAAAATTTCCAAAAAAAAATTTAATTTACAAAGTTATAGTTGTTTGTATTGACCCTGTTCCAAAAAAAGGTACTTGCGATGACAAGCATAAGTCCTTGTAGAGTCATCTTAAATCAATAGGACAAAAACAAAATTAGTTTTATAAATAGATAATCCTTGGCCTGATAGAAGGATTTTATTTTTTTTTTCAAAAATTAACAAAATGGCGACCTCAGGAAATTTTTTTCTAAATTTTTGCGAAAAAATCAACAGTTAATTGGTGTTAAAAAATCGATTTTTTCGAAAAAATAAAAATCCTTCGATCAGGCCCGAGTTTATTATGTATTCTAAAAGCTGTATAAATTTAATTAAAATCTACTGAACGGTTTTCGAGTTGCAGCTGTCACCGATTCAAAAAAGATAGTTTTGAGAAAAACGCGTTTAAAGTTTCAAACTAGCGCTTTGAAGTGCCAGAGCTCTCTTTGTTATTTGTCGAATAACTCAAAAACTAATTATCGGATCAAAGTGAAATTTTCAGGTAATATTTTTTAGATATTACACTTAACGAAAATGCAAAAAAAAATAATTTTTTGAAAATTCTAACTACCCCTAACCCCTTAAGACATAATACAATTAAGTACCCTTTACAGGCGGCAATATAGTCAAGACATACTTATATATACATATGTATGTATGCACATACCAGAGTTAAAATTATCACAGAATGGTTTACGTTTAGTTGGCTGAACGTTTTTTATAAAATGTTCCCACAATATTGAGTCGTGTAAGCGCTTACTGTTATCAGTAGGAGCAGTTTAAGAATTTTTTATAAGAATTTGTATGAAGATATTTGCATAAATATATATTTTTTGAATAGAGAATTCGTTAACTCATAAGCAAATACTAAAATAAAAAACCCGTAGAAAATATTTGAAAACCACTCAAAGTCCACAAGCCACTTAAATGCAAAAAAAATATAATGAATGAATACCGAACACAATTGCTTCCAAATCTAAATATAGAAATTCACCTTAGCAGTGACTAAATAATAATTTTTAGCAGAATTAAAGATAGTTTAAAAAAGGATTGAATCAATTTTTAGTTTTGCATTCTAATTCTTCGATAATAAAAAAGTTATTTATCTGGCATATTCATGGTATGGAACCCTAGTTATCAAGTCCATTGGAGAAGTTAGAGTCCGTTTAAAAAAAAGTTTACTTCTTGCCTTAAATCATTTACATACTAATCGTTTCAAACTTATAAATCTACTTAGGCTCGCTGGTCGCAGGGAAATGCTTGGTATAATATTTCTTATAAAACTTACGAATGGATCAGTCTGTAGTCCATCTTTGTTGTCTGATATTAATTTTAACATCCCCGTGCGCTCAACAAATCAGTTTAAACATTTAATTTTAAAATTTTCTCGCTCGCTTACGTATTGCGCCCCTCGCGTCGGTTGGCCGGGGGTAATCATTGGGTACTATTATATAACAATAAGTTGTTGAGAAAATATTGTACAATTAACAAAACGGATTTAGCATTTATTTCAGCAAAGTTTTGAATACCGCGTTAGTAGTATTTACCCAGGGGTTAATATCTATAAAAAGTACAAATCCTTGAAGTTTTAATCCCACAAAGCATGAAACCAAACCAATCAGCCGGCAAACTTTTTCTTTCATAAAATTTTCAATTTGGCTGAATTGAAGTTTTCCTATAACTGTCTACGATGTTAAAGAAGAAGAAGAAGTTTTTCGTACTTCACTAAGTGACCAACGTCTAAATATACATATGTACATATGTAGATATGAATAAACATACATAAGTATATACCATGTGTGTATGTATGTGTTTCAGTCTAAAAACAAAGAATTTCCAATTGAAAAGAATCCCAATATATGTGTAATTCCTACAGGCACTGTAAATTCTATGTCCCATGCTTCATATGCACTTCACTCTTTTGTAAGTCAAATATTTATACCCATATAATTTTGTATATATGTATGTATGTATGTATATCCTGGTATACATTTTTAGAAATGAGATATCATAATTTACCATTAAATTTCATTTTGAAATACGTGGGAAAGGTATAGAAACATTTATCTATAATTTATTATAATTACTTGTAAATTGCATTTACATACATAAATACATAATAAACTCAGGGTCAATGAAATTTGGTAAACATTGTAGATAATGTTACCGTTCCTTATCTACTACTACTATTATTAAGCTTAATAGCTTACAGCTATTACCTACAAATTAATATTTATATATTCACACAAAATTTGTGGATAACAATTTTTTTTAACTGTTTTCTACATGCATGTGATTCTAAGTGTACATATGTATGCATAACAGTAATATTGAATTTATTTTTATTACAAATTTTGTATTTTTAGCATTACGAGTATATTTCATTTTAAGTATACGAAATACTTACATAAATAGGGCATGACCTAGAATACATCAAAACTGAAATACAACACATAAAGATTTTACAATCCAAAAAAATATGTATAGTTTGTATATGTAAGTATATACTTATGCGTATTAAAAATAACTTTACAAGAACAATGGTGGCTAAAATATTGTATTCTTAATTTTTACCATATAATTTCTAATTTTTTCCAATAAATTCTATGATAAATTCGTGTGCTGTATTTATGAACATACACATACATATGTATGTACTTTGTGTAAACCTATATGGTATAATTAAAAATATCAATGAAGCGTTAAGTGGTATTTGAAATGTTTTTTTTCCATACAAGAAAATATCTTATGTGTTGTATTTTTGTGACCTCGACTGTTATTCCAAAGTAGTACGGATAAAACACAGATTTGGTTTTGGAAAATGGAAAAGGGCACAAGGGGTACATATGTATGTATGTACATATGTATGTTGCATATTTATTTAGTAAAGAACACTTGTTAAGGGTAATTACTACATACGTACTTATATATAATATGTATATATAAATTTGAAGTTTTAAGCCCACAAAGCATGAAACCAAGGCAATCAGCCGGTAATATTTTCGTTCATTAAATTTTTAATTTTGTTGAAGTGAAGTTTCCCTATAACTATCTATGCTATTAAAGAAGAGCAAGAATAAGTTTTCAGTACTTCAATAAGTGACCAACGTCTAAATATACATATGTATATACACATTGTAAATATACATAAATATATACCATGTATACATACATATGTGTATGTGTTTCTGTCTAAAAACAAAGAATTTCCAATCCAAAAACACAAGTGAGAAAAATACAAATATTTACATATGCACATACATACATGCATGCTTAGTTACATATTTATATGGTATATACAAACATTAAAAGGTAAAAAAACAGTTTTAAGTGATTTGTACGGCGATATTGGTGCACAAATATGCTCATGCATATACTTATGTATGTACATACATACATATGTTCTACATGTGTGTGCATTAAACGAAGAAAGGAAAAGTTTTTAGTAAAAAATATTTACACACATGCCCTTACTAGCATACGAACAAACATACTAACACGACAACACCTAGACTTGGCTACAGAAAGTCTTAACATTTGGGCCCTTTGAAAAATAAATAAAAATCACCATACGTTTTTCTTCTGCTTTTTTGTTGTTGTTTACATTACTTTTTTTCTACACCAGCAACAAAAATAGATAAAATGAAAATGCTGCAAAATCTCAATGTGTCGGTTGAAGTGATGGTAATGCTCGCCAACCAGGCTGTCAGGCATGATCACACACTCTTCTATTAAACGCCAGCCCAAGTCAATGCACATTATGTGGCTTTATTTGTGCAACTCGGTAGATATGTACATACATATGTACATATGTACGCGCATACACTAAACACAGAAGCCTAGTAAAAGCTATATATTTTTGCTTTGTTAAATGCAGCAACTTTCGTTGGCGGCAAAATACGTAAATAACGAATTAGACATACATAAACTTAAGCATCAAGCTGGCAAAATGGGAAAACAAAAATATTACCAAACCGAGAAAGTATAAAAGAAAAACAAACGAATTTGAGCAAAAACAAATTTTGCAAATAAATAACAATATTTTTAGAAATATTTTTGTGTCGGCAAACCGAAGCTTAGAAAATTCAATTAATACACGTACATGTACCGCCGAAAAATAATTACATATACTACTCATAATATTTTATTTCTTAAAACATTACAAAAACTATTTAGAATTCAAATTTAGCAGGCAAAAATAAAAATGTAATTACAAAATGTTATCATTTGATTATCTAAGTGAAATTGTACATTATACAACACTACATGTATGTATATAAAGCAAAGATTAAAAAATAATTTACCTTCAAAATGTTTACTTTTCTCGCAGAACGCCTAGGAATTTTTAACAAATATGAAAATATATTTTTTTACTACTACTACACTCTAGTATTTGTCACTGTATTCGTTCACTGTTTACTGATTTCCGATTAAAAACATACTTTTAATCACATTAACGCAAATATGACGTATTTAAATTAATAATTAATGTGTTCGTTTGTCTTTTACTAATTTAAATTCACATTTCACAATAAGAAAGACGAAAATATTACTTTGCTTTTTCGAAAATGATACATAAATACACTTAATTTCAAATTGTGTGCGTAATTTTCTTTAAAAATTATTTTAAAAAATATCAAACTTTCAAACGATTAAGAGTTGTTGAAGAGCGATCACTTCACGACGCCGCCAAGTATTCAAAAGCACTGAATTTCTAACTTAGTGAACATGGTACGACGACGACCACGTTGTTTGCTTTGCAGTCAAACGCTCAGCGCTGAGTTGTATATATAAAAACACATTGCAGGTATTTGCGGCTGCGGCGGCGGCGAACGCTGTCTAGAATGGCTAGACAGTTGGATGGGTGCACAGAACAACTAACCGATTGGTGCATTCATAACCATGGTATAGACGTCTACTCTTTATACAAATATATACACATGTTCATGTAACAATAATAATAATAATAATAAGCATTTGGTCAGTATTTTGTTTAAATGCAAATCTACTTCAAAATTTCTTTTTTACCAATATAATCTCTGTACGCACAATAAAAACATATGCAGCCAATGTTTTCGCAAAAATAATATCATAAATTTCTTAATTGTTTATTATAAATATTATAAAACGTGTCGGCAATCTTCTTAATTTTTATATTCCAAATTGACCTGACCAATATTCCAAAAAACGCGAGCTTTGCTGCTTTTACTGAAATAATATTGAAAAGATCGTTAAAGGAAACAGGTTTGAATGGAACGGAAACAGGAACATAAAAGCAATCCTGGAAATGAAAAATTAAACTATGTATATAACTCTTTTATAAAACTGATTTTTAAGAAATTAATTAAATCGAATTTTATTATAAATAGAAGCGGAAACATAGTATTTAAAAGATTTATTAACGCCTCAAATAGATTTATTAAGGTTTGCAATAAATTGTCACCCTGTTCGCAGTTGCCTGTTGCATTTTCCAATAATAAGAAACTTTCTAACACCCTGTGCGTAATTCTTTTCTTGTACATTTCATATGGTGTAGCAACTTTTTCTTTTGGCGAATACTTATTATCTTTTTGATTCGACGGTGATATTTTTTTCTTTTCCCGTTAAACAAAGTATACTCAAACTGTATACTTTGCATAAAATACCACCGATTATAATATTTTAAGCAAACGAACGAATTTTATATTTCTACAGTGCAAAGTGAAATGTTATTGTAACATACGAAAGCAGTCCTAGGAAAGGTATAGAACAACTTCCTAAGAAAGTCGGTTATATGTACATCAACGTTGATAGCTCTAACATAATCTGAATATGGCATCTCGTGGTGGACCTATGGTGGCTGGTACCGATGGCGCTGACTACGAATACAGGCAACGTGTGGCTGCACCACACCGTATGAGGTTAATATCCAACCTTTCCTTAAATTTGGTTATCACTTATTACCATAAAAGCTTATGAAGTAACTTTTCAATTTGTCATTAGTAGTTCAGGCTAACAAATAGTTTGCATAATTTAATAATATGTAGAGGCATGCAAGCGTTTGCTAATTCGATCGTGTTCACGGTATTTCGAGGGGCTAGACGAAGGCCGCACTTGTATGGGGAAAGTGTTTGTAGGCAAATACTTTTACAGGGCGCTGCTCCTATTGTCTGATTACTGTGCTCTCTCATTGGCCAATTGCCAGATTATGTTTACATTTTGTGATTATGGACAAGCGTGAGTTGGGAACTGTCGATAGCGTCTCCGCTGCTTAATCGCACACACGGTGACGTGGGCATTCGAAGCAGCGAAAGTGTGTTTAGTGATGCATGTGCGTGTGCTTGCTTATTTGTTGTTTTGGTTTTTTTTGTTTTGAATTTGGGAAAATCATAACCTTATTTTAAATAAATAAAATTTTTAGAAATGACATACTTTTTTAAATAAATTATAAAGCATAATAAAATTCTTTTATATTTTCTACAGTTTGCAAGGCAAAAAGCGTGTCAAATTTTGTATTTGCTATCATATCGTACTTTCTATTTTTATGGTGACCAAGTTGTCTCCGGATTTTTTGGATCGCATAGATGTTTTTTGGCTGGAGGTGGAAGAACTTGAGGTGCCAAAACCGCTGTGGTGGGAATACGTTTGGATGACATCGGTGTTTACAATGTATTTTGCTCTCTCGGCAATATTAAACAATAGCATTCGCGAAATGCAAAAATATATGATAGCCATTACGTTGACTGGTGTTATACCCGTATGCTACTGCTTTGCTTACTACTTTAGAGATTTTTGGGAATATATTAATTTAGATGAGAAAACTGATATAAAGGAAACGGATATATTTATATGGCGCGTAAGTAATGAACATTTCTTATTCATTGATTTTTATCCCAAACTAACCGTTTTAAAATTCTAGGGTATGCCTTATGCAGTATTGTGGTACGGCTTCTCGGCAGTCGCTATTCAGTTACATGGTTTTACCTTGTATTTCGCCTACAAATGCATTAGAGCATGGCGTATGCGCAGCGCTATAAAGAAGTCTCAATAGATCAAAACTAAAACAAAGGATTGACGCACTTTGAAAACGTTTGATGAAATAATGTCCATCTTATGCAGACGGTCAACTTAGGTCTGATTAAGACAACTGTTGTTTATGCTCATTATGGTTTTCATTCTCGGATTAAAGTGAAATATTTATAGTCTAACAATTATATTTTGTCTGCTTGCATATTTACGTTCATATACTCTCCACATTGAATATTTTTCCAATTGACTATCTATTGGATTTATGCTCAAGTTTTTTCGTAAAAACATTTTAAATAGAAGCCAATAAAAAAGTTGTTACTACAAACGAAAATTGTGCGCCATTCCATACATTCTGAGTATATTTTTGTCAGTTCATTCGACACGTTCACCCCAAAGTATAACTAGTCATACAAATATTTTATAGCATGCCATACGGTTGGATAATCCTACCCAATCAAAAATTTCAAACAGCTACAGTTTATTTGTTTAATCCTAGATTGTCTGCATAGATCAGCCAGATAGTGTGAATACTGTAATATATCGAAAAAGTATGGATTCCAGCACAATTTAATTTTTTCGCACATGGAATAGCGTGAAGCCGCACATATGTAGCTACTAATGTGTTATATCAAATTTGCGAATTAGCAATTAAAAATAATATATCTTACTTGGTATATCAACTGTAGTCTGCACAAAACTGTCTAAAAAATTAAGTAAATTTTAAAGGCAACTAAATACAATGTATGTGCATACATTTAGATTTTCTTCACAGCAATACCATAGTGTTTGAAAAACTATATTTTGATATCTTTGGCAAATGATAAATTAATTGAAAATTAAATTTATTTTTTAGCTGGCAATGTCATAATAATCGTCTGTGCACTTGTCATTGCGTTATTAAAATACTCAAAATATTTATTTTTAGCGTTTAAAGTTCCTTATAAAATATACGAATGTGTATTCTACAAACAAAAAACTCCGAACTGCCTAACATCATCTATAAGTTCCCATTAAGGGCCAACAACTATTCTTTTGTACAAAATATGCTTATACTTACATACGTACGTATGCCTGTATATATGTACTTATTTGTGTTCTAAGGCACTAGCTGTTCATTTTGGAACAGTTGCACTAGAAATTGCAAGAACAATATAAAAAGTATAAAATAATGATAACTTAAACAAGGAGTGGGTAACAAAATGGTTTAAATGAAGAGTTATTTAATAAAAATGAAAATATCAAAAATGAATTGTCAATTTGTGTAAATTGTTGTGCTGTTCAAATAATGTCAACTAAAATAATATTGAAAAAAATTAAGTTTATAATAAAGCTATTATATTTTGTGTGGGTTAAAAGCATTTCAATTGTCTTATTTTTTACTTGGAAATTGTGATAAAGTACGAGGAATAAAAAAAAAAATGATTAAAAGAAAATAGCCACGAAAAGTTGTTTTACCAGTAATCTGGTTTCAACAGAATACTCTCTATCAAAAATGTGGCATTTACAAGAAGTTTGGTTGGATCTGAATAACATATATGTTCAAAGAAGGAAGCGAAGACTTGGATAATAATCTATACCGAATTTCGTGAAGATACTTTGTCAAATAAATCAGTTTTCCATACAAGATAAATATGTTGGTTGGGTATAACTCGTTTAATATTTGCTATAGCTATTCAACGAAAATAAACCGTGCACGCTTAATATACATATGTATGTATATAATCGCCAGTGAGCATTTAATGACTCGTTTTTGTCACATTTATTTAGTATGGCAATTGGGATCAATGCCAAGACGTAAATAATTAAACAATCAATACTATTTATTTTTTAATTTATTTGTTTGTATACCTTGACCCAAAGGTGCGCTGACGCCTACTAAATAAAGTATATACTAGATTTAACGAGTTCACTACAGGATCCACTTCAGACAGAGAGCCAAGGGAGAACAAAACTGAAATGTACGAATTACTGCGACGAAATGGCTTCACATGAATGAAAGAAAATAATTGATAATATCCTTCCTTAGGATTTTTTTACCATATCAGAACAAAAACAAAAAATATTTGGACTCAGGACAGAGCTTTACAAAATGCGATTTCGTTTTCTGTTCTTACAATAATCGACCTAAACAGAAGGAGCCCAAGATTTATATCGAACTAAAGCGGGTCATTTAATATAACTTTCCAAAACTATTTTTGATCTTTCTGAAGCTGCTCTACAATGACAACAGCAGAAAAATTAATATACTTAAAACTTTTAACAAGATATAATAGAACGAAAGATGAAATTATGGATTCAAAATTTGTACACGAAAAATCTGGTTACTTGGAGATTGGTAGTATTACTAGAAACCGGGCGAGTTTTGCGACATAAAAATAAATTTTTGCTCGAATAAACGATAATTTTTATGAGACAAACTTTTTATTAATTTTTTATTTTATTTTATTTTATTTTTTTTTTTTATTTTATTTTATTTATTTTTTTTGCGAAAGTTTAGCGATATTGTATTTTTATTCAATCAAACATTTAGTATCAAAGAAAAATTGCGCTCCACACTGTATTTATTGCTCAATGTTTTGTTGTTGTACTTAACTTTATCAAAACATGCAACAACATCTACAAAGTGACATAATGCGCCAGCTTGATGAATGCGACCACCAACACCAACGATTTTGCTCCAACGCTCTACTCCGCTTCATTGCTGCTGTCACACTTTACCGTTAACTGACCAGCGAACAGTGGTCAGGCGATGTTGTCCCTTCGGTATAAACAGACAGACAAACTTTCGGATATTTTGCAACCCCAAACGATTAAAGCGATATGTAATACTTGGTACTAGTATTTATATGCATACATATGTATGTATATATGTATAAATATTGGCTAAACGTGAAGTGGCTTTTTCACTGTTTGGTCAGTAAAAAATCCTCAAAGCGCGTTGGACTGCATTAGTCGCCATCGGCACGTGCTGCAGTGCAACAGCGCCAAGTGCACAACGAAAAATAAATATACATAAGTTTTGCTAAATATTTACATATGTATGTACATTTACATAATTGTGAAATCAACAAAAGAAAAATATATTATTATTTATAATTAACAAAGGCTTTAAACTCTCTATTGTGAAAGCTGAGTGTAAATTATCCTTAAGTCCGAACAAAGCCTGCGCATAGGCAAAACTAAAAGTGTTTGTTGTTGTTGTCGACTTTGATTTCTTAGCCTTTTCGCATATGTATGTAGTATATATTGTTTTTCTTTGCGCTGCCGGCAACCAATTCGCCTTCGTCGTGCAGCATCCGCCAACGAAGCGTACATAGCAGCGCTGACTGTTTGGCGAACAGCCCAAATGTACAGACAGATACATATGTATGTATATTTATGTATGTGCATACTATGTAAGTATATTGGCCACTTCGCTGTTTGGCTTGTGGTGAAAATTCAAAACTACACCAGTATTGCAGTAGAATCGAGGGTCATAGGACATATGTGAGCGCAACTCGGAGCAAAGAATGCAAAACATAAAAATAAAATTAGATTAAAAATTTATCTATTGTAATAAAATTCGTTGTGTGTGCGTAATAATACATATGCAATAATGCATATGAAGATTAAGTGCATGGAACTAACCGAAAAATAAGCTTTATTTATTAAACTAAACTTAAAAAATTGTGTATAACATGAAAAAAGATTTCAAGTGTTTTAAAACATATTGAGTAAAATTAAGCGAAAATGTCTTCGAAGCAGCGCGGCGAGGAAACATATCGACGCATCACACGCGAAAAGCTGGTGCTGCGAGGCAATACTGCCATACGCACCTTGGATTCCACCACATCCTATCTGCCGCTGCTGCCTGGGTGAGTGCCAATTATTGGAAAAGTGATAAGTAACTGTAATAGGTAGAATAATTCATATTTTAGAATTGATTTTCTAATACAAGACATATCCATATACCTACATATACGCATACACAAACATCTGTGTGTAGAGATATTTAGATAATTATGCATATATGTGTGTGCATATCTATGCCTTGCAAAAAATTGATTTTTTCTCCGACACATTAAATATCAACATCTCTGCATCATCAACAGCTTTTCGCTCTATCAACATAACGAAGGCCATACACAACATACACAACAGCTTGATGTCCTCTTGCCGGCTGCAGAGCCCCTAGAGCAAGCAATTATTGTTATATGCCATTACGAAATCCCTGAGCGAATGACGCTTGAGTTGTTTATATACACAAATATAGTTTGTATGTGTGTATGCATTTGTGTCTGTGTGCCCGAAAGAAAGCAAATGTTCATTTCCATTTATTAATATTTCACAAAACTTTTCTAAATGGCGAAACGGGTACTAATATTTAACTTTCATATGTCTGACGCCTACAAATATGTTACACAATAGTTGTATTTGCCTTTAAGGACCTTGTAAACCAGAGCAAATAGTCGAAATCTCTCATTTTTTTCCTTGTACTTCTGCGAGAAAATTAGCAAATTTACTACAGTCACTTTAAAGGCGCCCCTGAAAACACATGTGAAAATGAAAATAAATACTAAAACACTAGAAAAGGTCATGGTTTAGTTTTAGTAATATTAATATAGTAAAATATGGGCGGTTCTGCAATTGTTTTTTTTTGTTTTATTACAAAAATTTATTTCAGCGGTCTATTTGAGCTTCCACCTAAAATGCTCCAACCAGTAAACTCAATCTTTCAAATATTTCGAAAAAAGCAGCGTTTTTATTTTTTTTTTTTTCAAATGGAGAAATTAGAGTTTCAGCTTTTTAGAAAGTTAATAGCATTATTCGAGGTTTTGGAAACAGGGCGCTTTTCAACTTTTCTAATCAGTTCCATTTTTTTTTATTTCTTATTAGTAATAGTCAGAAATTTGTGTATTTATGGATTATCATAGAGAACGTTGGCAGAACTCACTTGATTGCTCTATCTTCTAAACCTTTAAACTAAGTAATTAATTTCTTTGATCTGTAATACTTAGATCGCGATGAGTGTACGGTGTCAACTTAGCTTGATGTTAAGATAATTCTCTAGTATGGAACCCTAATTACTAAATCGATCCCTACAAATTAGAGTCTGTTCAAAAAATTTTTTACTTTTCGCCTTAGAACATTTCCGTTGGAATTCTAGGTTAACCATTCCTTCATACAATAGTCGCCTAAAACTTATAAATCCACCTACGCTTACGACTCGTACAGAAATGCTAACAGTTAGCCGTTCTTTTCTCCACTCTGAAGTTAAATATTAAAAATATAGAGTTCGCTGCTCTGGACATTTAGATTAGTTCAACGTTCCTGTTGTTGTAGTATCATAAAGTTTGGCGCACTTTGAGCGGGAGTTATGGTCAAATTTTCACATAGTTTTCGAACATTGCCTGGCACATCCACACACATGTTGGCATATTTAAAATAAAGTTAGTTGACTCAAGAATTTGCTAGTCACCGACAAATGCTTGGTGAAAATTATTTACTTCATGAAAGACGTCACATTGGCTAGTCGGCCGGTCGCATTTGCATGTTATACCTATAAAATGGTTTCATGTCAAAGCGCAATTAACGGTATATTTAGCAAAGTACGAGGGTGGGTCGTTGAGTATTTGATACAAAGTTGCGACCGAAACCAAAATATCATTTCTGAAAAGATTTTTCCTCCAAGGACCTATCAGCTCTCAGGCGATCTGAGCTGAGATAAATCGTGGGAGGCTCCTCATTTATCAGTTAATATGAAAAAATCAACGACAAATGGTGAAAAAAAAAAATCGATCAAGCATACAACAGAGATGAAAGAACCAAATATATAAATTATGGGGAAATATAGACTAAATTTCGCTAACTTGATAGAGACTGAGAGCATCCGCGATGACATTAAGAGCGATAAAACCGAAGAGAGTAAAAAAATTAGTATGAGGTAATGAGTAAAGAGGAGGCAGAAGAGGAGTGGCATAACTTCAGCGCTCTTCTCTGAAAAATCGTTTGCAAAAGATCAGCAACACCCAAAAATGACTCGATTTTTCTGAACAGAAAACCTGGAAACTGACAAGAACTTACTCCTTATAGCTTATGTTCATTATGAACTCACGTTGTTATATTTTTTCAGCAAAGAAAGATCTCTACAAGATCCACAATTAAATGCACCACTGGAGGAGTTCTTAAGGGGTTAGGCCACTCTAGAGGGCCACAAAATAGGCCTTTTTTGAGATTTTTTTCGGGAAAACTATAAAATAAATCTGCTTTTTAACAAAAGGGATTTATTATACATATAAGTAACTGCTTATAACTATTTTTCAAGAAAAATTAATTGAAAAATGGCGGCTACACAGCGTTCTCCCTAGGATGTCTCCGTTTTTTCGGGAACCACGGCCGGACACACAACTCCTGTAATTTTTTTATTTTAATAAGTTGTTGAACGGTTTCCGCTTGTAAATAGCTCTAGCTACAGAAGTACGTAGGATTTTTTCGATATAACGGGTGATTTTTTTGAGGTTAGGATTTTCATGCAGTAGTATTTGACAGATCACGTGGGATGTCAGACATGGTGTCAAAGAGAAAGATGCTCAGTATGCTTTGACATTTCATCATGAATAGACTTACTAACGAGCAACGCTTGCAAATCATTGAATTTTATTACCAAAATCAGTGTTCGGTTCGAAATGTGTTTCGCGTCCGTGTCCGATGAGCGATGAGGCTCATTTCTGGTTGAATGGCTACGTAAATAAGCAAAATTGCCGCATTTGGGGTGAAGAGCAACCAGAAGCCGTTCAAGAACTGCCCATGCATCCCGAAAAATGCACTGTTTGGTGTGGTTTGTACGCTGGTGGAATCATTGGACCGTATTTTTTCAAAGATGCTGTTGGACGCAACGTTACGGTGAATGGCGATCGCTATCGTTCGATGCTAACAAACTTTTTGTTGCCAAAAATGGAAGAACTGAACTTGGTTGACATGTGGTTTCAACAAGATGGCGCTACATGCCACACAGCTCGCGATTCTATGGCCATTTTGAGGGAAAACTTCGGACAACAATTCATCTCAAGAAATGGACCCGTAAGTTGGCCACCAAGATCATGCGATTTAACGCCTTTAGACTATTTTTTGTGGGGCTACGTCAAGTCTAAAGTCTACAGAAATAAGCCAGCAACTATTCCAGCTTTGGAAGACAACATTTCCGAAGAAATTCGGGCTATTCCGGCCGAAATGCTCGAAAAAGTTGCCCAAAATTGGACTTTCCGAATGGACCACCTAAGACGCAGCCGCGGTCAACATTTAAATGAAATTATCTTCAAAAAGTAAATGTCATGAACCAATCTAACGTTTCAAATAAAGAACCGATGAGATTTTGCAAATTTTATGCGTTTTTTTTTTAAAAAAGTTATCAAGCTCTTAAAAAATCACCCTTTATATCGAATAATTTGGCCTAAAAAATTTTTCGAAATTTGTTAATAAAAAACAAACTATGCAAGATAAAAAAAATCCTACGTACTTCTGTAGATAATGTATTTCTGAAGATGTTGTCAAAATTTCAAGTGAATCGGTTTTAAATTGTTGGAGTTATGTTTCCGGCCAACTTGAAAAAAACAGTTTTGAGATAAACGCGTTTAAAGTTTTGAGTGGGCTCCCTGCCGAACGAACGGCCTTCGACTAGATGACGAAAATTGGGCATTTAGAATTGTTTCCCTGTCATAATCTTTCGGGATAACATTTATGAGACCATAATGTATCATTTGAAAAAAAAAAAAATAAATAAATAAATTTTCCGAAAATTCTAGAGTGGCCTAACCCCTTAACTCACTGAATTTTGAATAGATTAATGAATGTATAATTTTTAAGCGGATTCCGAAAAGTTAGTGCACTTTCTGAAAGGTTCTGACATGTCCTGTTTAGCAGCATTCCCTTTAATTTCACTAAAATATTCAAGAAATCACAAACTAGTATGAGAAATGTCGCCTTTCACTCTCCGTGTGATTTCCGAAAGACGAAAACTAGAAAAAAATACATATTTTACATTTCCAAGAAAAAGTTACATATTTTGTAACAAATATTTGGCAATTAAATTAAATTAATTCAAATTAACAAAGTGCTACTGTAATTCTACGAAGTCCAAGAATTAACGAACTTTTATTTATTATTGCAAAAATATGGTCGAAAATATTATTAGTTTATGCGTGCGACAATAACCACAAGAACGATCAATGTATCAGCAACAATGCAACAACAATAATTAGCTACAACAACAGCTCAAACTTTCAGCTAAAACGAATCTGCACAAGTGGCAATGGCACGAGGAATATGGGTACTTCCGTTTTCATGTAAGCATACAATAAAACAACAACAGAAATTGTATTTTGCAGAGACCCAAGCATAGTAAAGCATAACACAGATTGAAATTGTAACAACAACAAGTCAAAAGCAGCACAAATGCCACTTCCTTTAACCTCAATACAAATTCAAGAAACAAACGAGTGTGTTTTGGCATACCCAGCTGTGTGTGTGTTGTTGTTGTACGTCTCAGTAGTATAGAGTAAACACAATAAAAGCTATAAACAAGTGGTCAACGGCTTCAATGTATCCAAGTGCTGCAAACCAGAAATATTCTCATGCATATGAGTTTGTGCATGTGTGTGTATGAGTATGCTTAGCCATGCCAGTGCTGCCACTAAATGTAAAGCGCATGCAAGCCGTTAAAGGGTGGTAATTTTGTATGTAGAATATTAATGGAGATCCTTCAAAGCCAATGTACCAACACATGTGCATGTGCATGTGTATGTTTGTGTGTGTGTATATATTTGTGCTTAGCATATACTTTTTTCTTCGACTGCTTGTGCAGTTAATGAATGCGGCTTTTTTGTTGTGGCACAACGCGGTGCGACGCAACGCCACCTCCCCCACAACCGTCACTCCGACATTTCTATTGTGCAAATGACCATTGTTGGCGCGACGCCGCCAATGACCGCTGCCTCGGGCGCACAGTTGGTCAGTTAGTGTTTAGCATTCGCGGCAAATGGTCAATAATTTGTGTTGTGGAGCTCGCGCGTACCACCGTTAACCATCGTTACGCACCACAACACAATGTCACAGCGTTTGTAGTGCAAAGTGTTGAAAATGTTTTCCTAAAAAAAAATTAACAGTTATTTTATTTTTATACCAGTAGTTAAGGAAAGTATATACAAAAAAAAATAATAATAATAATAAAAAATAAAATAAAATTGCGTAAATACGCAGTATGTTTAATATGAACGCTCAAAATTGGCTGGGCATGGCATTGGAACAGCCGCTCGGCGATCAAAATATCACCTCAGCCATAACCAATGCAAATGCAACACAATATAATGGGAATGTCGGTGTGGGTGGTCTAACGGCGACACCACCACCAGCCGCAGCGCCACCCCCAAACGCGCCCGTACATCACACTTTTCTGCAGAAACGTTCCGTTTACAATTCAAATCCATCGCTCGAACGCCCAATGCCCACCAACGATATACATGTGGAGTACGAAGTCGCCGTGCCGCTCTTGTCCACATTCCGTCATACACCCTATCATTCACTATGGGATCTACACGATAGGTAATTCCTATTTATTTGTATGCACTTATAAATATTCCAACAAAGCAGTAAGCCCAATCAAACACAAATACATCAAAAATACAAAAGAAAAGTCGTACCTGTTCGCGAACTCAAGTATTATGGACAACTATAGCCACATTCTTGAAGCGTGCCCTTCATGTGGTCGTGGAAAATTCCTTATACTTGCCTGCAATATCCATCACAATGCATTTAAGCGCGTGTAAATGTGAAAAATTAAGCCATTTCAATTGGCAAGTCCATCATTCAATGTTACAACTCTATTTTGTTTGACATTTATACAGTTTCCTTAAGTGATTGACATGGTCAGATGCATTCAAAATTGCTGATTACCACTTCATAACTTCTGTAGTACTCACCCATAGAGCTCATGATCTCAGATTGTTTGCAACCTTGTCAGTCAAGTGGCAAACTTTTACTGCGATAACATTTACGACCACAATGAGAGCTTATTTTCAAGAGGTCATTGTGTAATTGAAATAAAAATCATAACTATATATGCGTTAGATATACATTTATCAAATGAGCATTAAATTAATTTGATGGCTGGTCAAGCTTCTACTTCTAATTATTATATTACGCCATAAACATCGGATACTAGTAGCTTTGAGACATTTCCGTCAAAAAGTGATTTGAAGCATACTTTAACCATATTTTATAGCTTATCTCGTGTCGTTCTTTGAATCAGAAGAGCTTACTCTACTATCCCTATGTTAAGTATGTATATATGTACCTCTCAATGCTTCAATAAGTATGAAAGTTGTCACCGATCTCTCTCCAAAATACTTTCTATACCCTGAACAGAGTTTAAAGTTGACCAGCATGTAAATATGATCGCTGTGACAAGCTGAGTGGACTTAGCCATATCCGTATATCTGCTTTGCGTACGTCCTTTTCTCCCTGAAAACCGGCTCTTTGGCCGATATCGAAGCGTTATAGCTAGAGCTGTCATTCAAACTAACCGATAAAAATCATGTTCTCGTATGGAACACTTTTTAATTTAGTAAGATCGATTCATGAAATTTCAAAATTTGGAGTTATGCATCGGAATATATGTACAAAATATGCCGACGATGGATATTCTGTGCAGCTGCGGTTAACTTTTTTTCTTCTTATTTTTTTTAACGAAACTTCGTGATTCCATCGTTGAGACAAGTTATTCGGTTAATTTGGCTTTTTACGATTTTTCCAACTCCTCAAATTCAAATATTCACTAAAGTGAAGTGAGTAAAATTTTGTCAACTGATTTCACTTATTCTTCTTTACTGGCGTAGACACTGCTTACGCGATTATACCCGAGTTAACAACCGCGCGCCAGTCGTTTCTTCTTTTTCGCCAATTGGGGATTTCAACCGAAGCCAAGTCCTTCTCCACCTGGTTTTTCCAACGGAATGAAGGTCTTCCTCTTCCTCTGCTTCCCCCGGCGGGTACTGCCGCTGTCTTCTGTCCATTCGGACGTCATGACATAGCTAGCGTAGCCGCTGTCTTTTACATCACTGAACTATGCCAATGTCGTCATATATCTCATACAGCTCATCATTCCATCGAGTGCGGTATTCGCAATGGCCAATGCGCAAAGGACCATAAATCTTCCGCAGAACCTTTCTCTCGAAAACTCTCTCTCCATGCTTCTGTACCATATAACAGGACGAGAATAATAAGTGACTTAGAGAGTTTGGTGTTTGTTCGCCGAGAAAGGACTTTACTTCTGATTGCCTATTCAGTCCGAAGGAGGAGGTTGGAGTCATGTATAGAAGTTCACGAATGTGAGGAAAGTTCTCTGATTGCCATTCACTTGGGCGTAGCCAGGAACGATTCTTTTACATATGGCTCAAGCAGCTCACGATTTCCGGTTCTAGACCAAGTATCCTCTGGGTAGTCAAAGAAGATCCGTTTGCGTGGGAAGGCGAAACAGCTCCTCCACAGAGTTGTGCGTTGGGTTTGGAACCATCCACGTAAAAAACGCGCCCAATGAAAAGTAAAATTCAGCCTCGGAAGAGAAACCCCTCTTTTGGTGACGATAATATCATTTGGAAAATAACTAACCTAATGTTACTTTTTTGGAATTGCAAATACCGATTTAGTATCGAGACTTGTGAACATGAAGAAGCTCTACTACTCGCTAATCTAGAAATGATCACTCAATTATACTCAGTTGTAACTTATCAATTGCATTGCCAATCAACGAGACAACTATTTAAACTTGGTAAAAAAAAACACTCTTATCAGAACAATTGTCGACTGAAAGGCTGACCAGTTACAAATATACAATGGTTATTTATTAAAAACGCATAAATTTTTGGCATTTCTGCACTTCTCACTGAGTTAAAAAAAATTTCTTATATTTTTGAAATATGATCATTTTTGCATTTTCTGCTATAATATAGCAATTTATACATGAAACTATTACGAATTTTATTTAAATATGTTGCATAATAAAATTATTTTAACAAAAAATTCTTCAAATTATTTTGTTTTCATTATACTATACATACAATCGAATTTTTAATATTTTTTTATAATTGATCACTTTAATTTTATTCAATATTAATTAACTTTGCTTTTTTAATGTATTTAGTATTTATTTACCTTATTTAAAACCACAAAATCTTGATACACATATGCTTTTTTTGAAAATCAATAAAATCAAATTGAAATCATCACACTCCGTACTCATACGCCCCGTCTGCATTGTGAAATACATGGCGTATAAGTAACATTGTGTTTAGCTTACAATAACGCAGCGTTCGTTGGAAGAGAAATGCGAACAAATTATTACAAATAAATGAGTTAGTTCAGGCACTGACAATAGATTACAAGAAAAAAGAAGAAAATCATAAAGCAACATTTAGCAATGGAATGTATTTATTTTTAATAAATTATGAAGGGTATATATTAATAGTTTTTTCTGAACGCGACATGATCTAAATAAAAACGTATCTATGTATATATAAACAAGGTCATTGAAACCAAAGAATATGCAACTTATGAACAGTTAGTATTCAATGCAAATGTAAAACAGATTACAGTCGCAACTGCATGGCTGTTTTATAAAATGTCTGCGTTAACAATTGTGCCACTTTTGTATTGATAAGCATAAAACAAATAATTGCTTACAAGACTCGTACCACTTCTGCAGAATACAATAGGCCTAGCAATGACGGTCTCAGCGGTATGAGAATAGTCATTAACCCAAATTCCTAAATAAATACTGAGCAGTGGAAATTACCCAAAACGGAAATGCCAAAAAGGCAATGCGACAAAGTAATCATTTCGAGTACTTTGATTCGTACGCTCTAAAGGAAGGAAAAAAATGAAATTCATGTCAAACCAAACAGCATAGAAGATTAACTTACAAGTCAATAACTTATATTGTGCGCATATGTAGCAGCCCGTATTTAAAACATAGCTCTAACCGTAAGCATATGCTTTTGCATGAGGCATTTACTTATTTTATGAAAGGAAATGCTGGGAAGTCATAGAACAAAAGTAACAACTCACGATTTGCGATTAGGCCTATACACGCATACACATACACATGTAAATATAAATATATGTATTTAATTGTGCTTCAGCGCATAACAATGAGTGTAGAAAAAATTTTACTGCCCAATCTTTAGTCAAGAAAAGTGCGACGATTGATTTGTTGCACACGAAATAGCGCATGTCAAAAATTAAGATCCTGAAATTCGCTGAGTAGGTTCTAATTTTAAATGCAAATAGTTTTTATTGCATTATACTTTTAAAAAATTTAGTATTAGTCCAAAAATGTGAGAAAATTTTTGCAAAGATAATAAAACGAACAGAATCTGTGCAATGTACTTGCGAATGATTTTTTGCTATATTCTTTCTATATTTTGGAAAAACAAACACTACTTAAAAATAGATGGCATATCTATAACCACATTTATATGGCATTTAAACATTTTTAAGTCCAAATACATTTTATTGATCAAAGATCCTTTCTTCTTTGTTAACTATAACTAAACAAAGATCATAATTTAAATTAACTCAATTTAAAACTTAAGAACGACTAGACCGCTTTCGATGGCCTTCTGTTAAAATACCGAACATTTAACTTAAAAATTAATCTAATAAAACAATAACTTACGATTATGGTTAAGTTAGGTTAGGTTAATCTGGTAGGCCAATAAGCCAGTTTTGGTTCTTTGCGATACCAGATGGAGTTCAGATGCTAAGTCCAAGAGGAGTAGTTATCCTTTAGAAACAGACTCTGCGGCCTCACTATCGATACCTCCTCCAGTATAACATACCATAGGGACCCCAGATACTTACAGCATAGTCTTGCCAATACGGGACAAGTGCACAAGAGATGTTCCATTGTTTTCCTGGAGCCCTGCTCTGGAAATTTCCTGCAGTTTTCTCGTTTCGTCAGACCCATCGTGTGGGCGTGTGTCTTCACCAGACAGTGACTAGTTAGTATTCCCAACATGTTCCTATCGTCCCTTCCATCGCATGCCAATAGGAATTTTTGTGCTTCCGATCTACCGTTTTGCCCATAATTTTTGAAGTTTTGCGCCCAGGTAGCTGGTTCCATCGGGTTTTGATTTTCTTTACCATGCTTCTGTCTAAATGGTCGTATAGACAATGCATGGGTTTGCCAATGTTGATCATGTTTTTGGATGTTAGCCGTACATCATTCTTGGCAATCTCGTTCACTATTTCATTGCCTTTGTGACCTGGCACCCAGTAGAAGTGAAGTTGCTTGCTTCTGGCAACACTTTTCACTGCCGCCCTGCTTCCCAAAACACTTCTGGCCGATATGCGATTGCTGCTTGGCTTTCTACGTAGATTTTGACTCTGGAATTGCCTGCAGGTTTATTAGAGACCAGCTCCGCGGCTTTCGCAATGGCAAAGACCGCAGCTTGAAAAACACTGCAGTGGGGTTCGGCAACTTAAAATGTTGCTTTATACCTAACTCGTGACATTATATTTCCGCATCAACTCCATCGTCCATTTTCGAGCCATTAGTATAGATGTTTAGAGTGTTGTGCGTAGCTAACATACGTTTACGTCAGCCATCTTTTTCTATGTTTACTTTCAACCTTCTTCTTCTTAGTTAAAAAGTGGGGTCATGTAGTCGGTGTTTGACCAGCCGCCATTACTCATCGAGCTATGCCCGAAGGTTCTATATGTAAATTCTTCTCCCGCCGATTTTGCTGCGCAGTTTTCCCATTTTTCGAAGGGAATCTCCATAGAGAAATTTTGTGCTTTCTTGTGAACACAAGTAGATCCGTTTTCTCCGGGTTCGACCCCAGACCCGCTTGAGACTCTCAATTCTGGATTGTAATACTACTTATGGTCTCCAGGCACCTACCCGTTATTAGAATGGCAATATCTTCCGCATGTGCTACTATCACATGGACCTTGCCTTCCAAGTTCCTTAATAACTTGTTCTCCATTAATGTACATGGAAGTGGAGATAGCACTCCAACTTACGGAATACCTCTACAGACGTTGGTCATTTTAGCGTCGTTCCATTCTGCTCTTATCCGTCTTGAGGTCAAAAGGCAGAGCGCATTCTGTAGCATTGCAGGAATGTTTCCGTCCATACCGGGAGATTCGTATGGGTCAAAGAAGCAGATTGCTCATTCCTTTTTATTTTCCATAAAGATGTGATCGGAAAGGTTTACTGCAATACTTCCTTCGTAGCTAGAATTTAGCGTGTCCTTACAGTCAGTAATAGCAGTTGTTCGTCCACGCTCCGCTACTTTTGCGATTTAGAGCGAGGCGGGACTTTTGGATAATAGTTTCCTAAGTCTCGCCACCTTGTGGGTCTTTTCAAAACCACTACATAAGTTTTCTAGGATTTTCGCTTTGTCCTGCGCACCAACTTCTTGTAGTTCCTTGGAAGTTCGTTTTCGTTCCAACAGTCCTCGCTTTCTGTTAGCTTGCCCTAGCTGCCGCAATCCCGTACTTTGCGTCTACAAGATCCAAGCTCCTTGTTCCATCAAGAGGGTTTCGTTTTGTGCTTGAGTCACAGCGTAGTGGAGAGTTGTTTTTAGGGCATTCGTTAACACAGTCACGCCCTTTTCAAACTTCTTTCTAAACTAACCTACGATCATTAGTAATTTTATTATCTCAACCAAAACTTTGCTATAACAGTATCAACTAGCACTTTTATTATAAAGGTGTTTTTAAAAACGATTCCTCTGCGCCCACGGCAAAGTCGAGTATGTTTCTCAATACAACCTCTAACTCTAACCTTAGATAAAATACAACTTAAATAAACACTTTTTCGAACAAATAAAAATAAAAATAAAATAAAATAAATTAGATTTTTTCAAGACATGTTGCTCTATAAATTAATGGGCTCAATAAAATCTTATCAAATTAGAGAAATCTTCATGTGATTAACTAAGGAAAAATAAAACTCCAACACAGAGTACAAATTTCGTAATTGGAGCATCACTGCTCGTATAACGGCACCAAACTAGTGTATACTAAATAAGCCTAAGCTAGTGCCCACCGATGTTGTTTCGATAGCTGTTACGTCACCTCTTCAATTAATACTTGACATGTTCGTGTCAAGCCTTTGTCCAATATACACAAGTCAAATCCAGCACAGCAACAATAAAGTTTAGAGTAATAAAAGGCTCAGCTGAAAGCTCAATAACCTGACAATTCTTAGCGGAGTTTATTGAACTCGACGCAGTTTAAAATCATATGTACACATACTTATATATATATACAAACAGCAAAATGCTTATGTATTCAAATACGTATGTGTGTATGTATATGTGTACATAAGCGAATAGGAAATACCTAAATTATTTGATATTAAACGCAACACGTTTTCTACCGGCATAAAAATTAGACGTCATAACATGCTTGCTTTTAAAAATAACGGCATAAGTATACATAGTGTCCACCAGCGTGTAAGTATGTATGCATGTAGGCATTTGATACTTTTTTACTGTCAAATCAACACACGAGTGCTCGCCTTATGTTTTTAAAAATACTAAGGTTATTATTAACTATATTCAAGTAGGTACATATGTATGTATGTATGTTTGCAGGTATTGGTAATTGTAGCCGGTCACTTATTTGACCACTTATATGATAGAGTATCAAATATTATATATGTTTTTTATGCATTTTGTTAACACCGGAAGCTATATAGCTGTCATATACACTTGCATTCCTTCGATTTTATTATTCTTTTTGCCCATACATACATACATACATATTTGTACATTGTCAGCTAATAATAACCCTTTGGCGACCACACCGTGTCTACTGTCTAGACCGTGCTGACCAATCCAGCCAGTCCCTAAGGTCTAAGCCAGTTGATGGTTGGCGAGTTGTCGTGACTTTGTTTTTGTTTATTCGCGCAAGGAACTTTCCTATGTAAATATTTATTGTAATGATTAATTTTCATATTTAGTACATATGTACATATCTATGTGTTTATATATGTACATCCTTATATGAATATAAAACATGAGGTATAGTTTGCGTGCCGCTATTTATTTATACATAAAACGGAACTATACTTGACCTTACTGCAAAAACTGATAACATTTAGTATATACATATGTACAACCCTATACAGTTATTTAAATGGACTTATACATATGTATGAAAATTACATACGATACGATCTAATCGGGAGTATTTTTGCAACGATTTTCCAACGCAGAGTTATTGAATGGACGATACCCTTTAGTAGAGAATTTTATTTATAGATTGTATCGACGCAGAAGGCCAGAATCTCTATCACAGCAACAGCGTAAGGCCTATTTAGCGTCATCGGGGATTTCGTATATTTAGAATTATATTTTCGTTTTTTCTTCACAAATTTTATTTTTTTTAATTAAAGCGGAATGCTCTATTCTATGAGCTAAAAAGCTTGGAGCAAACAGCAAAGATAATCCACTACAATAAACACTAGAAGAGTTTATTTATAACTGAACTTATCAGTGTGGCTTTAGATCGCGAAAATCTATAATCGACCAGATTTCACCATTCGCTAAATCTTGGAAAAGACCCGTGAAATGAAGATCAACACATTCTATCACTTCGTAAACTTTTCTTTTCGACAGTTGAACTTGGTATTCCCGCAAAGCTAATACGGCTGTGTAAGCTGACGTTGAGCAACACCAAAAGCTCCGTCAAGATAGGGAAGGACCTCTCCGAGTCGTTCGATACCAAACAACTCCCTATCGTGCAACTTTTTCAATCCACTCCTGGAGAAAATAATACGAACTGCAGAGCTAAATAGAGAAGCAACTGCTGGCGTACGTCGATGATATTGATATCATTAGCCTCAACAACTGCGCGTTAGTTCTGCTTTCTCCAGACTGAATAAAGAAGAATAGCATATGCTTCTGGTTGTGTACGAGGACAAGAGGAAACATCTCCTGTCATCAAACAAACAGTCGTTGCACTCGTGACTTAGATCACTGTCACGGCCGGTGTAATTATCGTGGGGACCAGCTGACGACAGCCTTACCCGACGGCGCTGAAAAGCACAGCGGATCAAGTCAATACCAGGCATTTTCAGTACCAATTGGTAGAGTTCGAGATCCAACTAAAACATCTGCCAAACTTTGGGTCAGGCAATCAGTGGCAAAACAACTCCACATTCAACTGACAAAGTGTCAGTTCTTCCCGCATTCGGGAGCGAACTCCAAGCGATCCTGCACCCACCATTCATACAAGAAGCTAACCATAATTCTCAGCTAAACGCTTTCGCCGCCTAAAAAATTCAAGCGCAATCCCCATATCACCCAGATCCCTAATCTCCGAACACATCTGACATTCTGCAATTACATGCACCCAGTCCTCCACCCCCGTCCCACAAAAACAAACCCGCCGTATCAGATAGGTTACTCTGATGCAAAAATGAATTCAGAGGCCCATGCTCCGTAAGCAGAAAACCAAAACTCAGAGAGAATCTAAAGTCTGGATTACCCTCAACAAGCCCAACGTCCCGAATGTACTCAAAAGTCACTCGACCGTTAGGAATATTGTCTCAGCGGTCTTGCCACCAGCACATCACTCTAACATCTAGAAGCCTCCTGCTCCCTAGTTATCCCTCCCTCTTCACATCATCATCGAAAATCCAGTCGCTCCGCGCGATTTTATAATCATTTTCGGTTTTAACAACCCAAAACTAGCAAGCTTCCAACATCACAGTCACAAAATGACTGCAAGCAAGTATAATCCTGATCCGTTCCGATTACGTAGCCCCGACTGTAGTGTGAACGGAATTAGAATTTAGTCATACTTGATGGCTGGAGAACTAACACGGTCTTTGGTATATTTGAAAGCAAGGATATTTAGTGAGGACATTTTTGTTCTTATCATAATGATCATTAATCATTTAATTTCACGACCAATTCTAAATTTAAAAGCACTCTTTCAGTTTTCAAAATTGGTTTTCTTTACTTTTACACTTCTTCCTGACAGTACCTCCACAACACCGCCGACGGGACTCTCGCATGTGGCACGCATGATGGACTCATTGATACTAGATCAATATCCGCCATTCGCCTTCACAAAGATCACAACCACACATAGACCATCACGTGCTGGGAACAACAAGAAAACCGAAACCACACGCACAACCACTTTGACTGGCCTTTCGCCCGGCAGCGCAGCTACTTTTGGCGGTGGTAACGGCATTGCGGCAGCAGGGCTACGGAAAACGCGCATACCAACACAAGGTGTGTAGAAAAAATGCAATTGAAATGTCACACAATTAAACTAATCTATGCATTTCTTCCAGAAGTCCCCCCACAACCACGCCCCAACACAAATTTGCCACCCACAGCTGGCACCACAAATCCACTTTATCAAAATGCTAACGGCAGTACCAACAATACCGCTGGTGTTGGTAATAATACACACATACAATTCCCAAATCATAATGACAACCGATGGATCTCATCGTTGCGTCGATCACGAGATCCCGAACTACAGCCGACACTGCCTTCGATCAATTTGAGCCATCACGGTAGCGCACATAATGTTGGCGGTAGTCTGAGCACCAGCACTGATAAAGGGCGCAGTTCGCGCAGCATTAAGGCCTCGACTATAGCGGCTACGCGCAAAAGTCGCAGTGTGGAACGTATTCGTGCACGCAAACTTACCACACAAATTAAACTCAAGGATAAACCGAAGAAGAACTCCATCGATGAGAATTCCAATTCGGATGATCAGGAAATCACATCGCTAGAGGAGAATTCTACGTCACAGAATACACCGAAGAGTTCGCCGAAAACAAAAACGAAAATATTCTCGCCCATCGGTTATGAGCCACATTTGGTAGACACACTGGAAAAGGATATACTGCAGCGTAATCCAGGTGTCAAATGGAGTGATGTAGCTGGCTTGAATGATGCCAAGGCCATATTGCAAGAAGCGGTTGTTTTGCCGATAATTATGCCCGATTTCTTCAAAGGCATACGGCGACCTTGGCGTGGCGTATTGATGGTGGGCGCACCGGGCACTGGCAAGACTATGTTAGCCAAGGCTGTGGCCACGGAATGTGGCACGACTTTCTTTAATGTCTCGTCGGCGACACTAACCTCAAAATATCGTGGTGAAAGCGAAAAACTGGTGCGTTTATTATTCGAGATGGCACGCTTCTATGCGCCGAGCACAATTTTCTTCGACGAAATTGATGCTTTGTGTACATCGCGTGGCAGCGATTCGGAGCACGAGGCGAGCCGGCGCTTTAAAGCAGAGCTGTTGATACAGATGGATGGTTTGAATGCAACGCTGCAGGACGATAAAATCATCATGGTTTTAGCGGCAACTAATCATCCATGGGATATTGATGAGGCTTTCAGACGACGTTTCGAAAAAAGAATCTATATTGCACTTCCAAATGGTAAGTCAAAGGGAAGAAAGCGAAATGTCATATTTTTTTGTTATGTTGTTATTCCATAAATTTTGTAGTAACTGTTATTATTTTTATCACCTAACTCTGCGCTCTCATATTTACAATTCAACATATTTTTTAACCGTTTGAAATATGCATAAAAAATTTTAAATACTTATTTTAAACTAACAAACTTGTTTTTTTTAATATTTCCTACAGAGGAGACACGTTCCGCTCTACTAAAACTCTGCCTGAAGGAGGTTCGTCTCTCACCCAATTTGGATACGAACCTCATCGGCGATCAGCTGACAGGATACTCGGGCTCGGATATTAGCAATGTCTGTCGTGATGCGGCTATGATGGCAATGCGTCGTCTCATCGCCGGACGCTCACCATCAGAAATTAAGGAGATACGCCGTGAAGACATTGATCAACCCATAACAATACAGGATTTTCAAGACGCTATGGAACGTACGAAGCAATCAGTTTCGTTGGACGATGTGGCGCGTTTTGAAAAGTGGATGGAGGTCTATGGTTCATGTTAAACTAATATAGGCGCGCAGTGAAAAGAATGCTCTTAAATTATAATAATTGATCACATTGAAATTTAAAAATCAATAAGCAATAAATTGTAGCGATTTTTTTTAAACTAAGTGAGAAAGTGGTCAATTGAAAAAACATGCAGAAAGAACATACTACATTAAGGTCTCCACTATTTCTCCAAGTTGATGTTTTTTTTTTTTTGCAAACGCCTCTGAAGTATCAGTTTTTGTCCTAAATAAACGTACTATTTGTATTCATATAGTACACCACGTCGTATGAGCAACACAGAATGTACAAGTCACTTGCATGAATGCCGTTTACGTTGAATCCTTATTTTTAGGACCGGAACTGAAGTTTTAGTGGGCATTTGAAAAAAAAAACCAACTAACTCGGAATAACGGACACCCTAATACTACAAATTTGTAAGCAGTATTTAGTGCATGACTTGTGTAAATTTAGAAAAACTTCCATAGCTCATAACTGTTGTGTGGACTTGTAATACGGATTATGATTTTCGATCCCATGTTTGAACTTTACCATTAGTTAAAAACTTGACCTGGATCCGCTCAATATTTCGAAAACCCACCATTCCTAACCCAATATATTGTCCTATCTCCTACTTTGAAATTTCAACGATTGAACGTAGGTAAAATTCACAAGTGATTATTAGATAACCATTTATAAGCAATTAGTCGATAAATCAACATTTTATATAAAAAAAATTTATAAAATTAATATTAATATGGTAAATGTATGTATAATCGAATCAATAAATTCACAAACAGCTAATGAAGTGTATGCTTGAATGGGCTTGGTCAACTGTTTTAATTTTAATAATTTAAGTTTATTGTATAATTAAATAAAACAAATGCTCAAATGCACTGATTACTAGTTAACATCGACATTGATAATAAAACACAAATAACTGTACTGTAAATCGCATGCTTAATCGCGTAACTTCTCAATAATCTGTTTATAGGCGCTTTCTACTTGCTGGTACTCCTCATTTAACTGTTCAATGCGTTGCATTTGTGTGGGCAGACGCGCTCTCAACCATTCTGTATCCACATTGGCTTTCTCCATTTTCTTAATGTCGTTTATCTGCTTATAATGAACTGCGTTTAAACGTCGCTTAACATCCAAACGATATGCCCGATAATCCTCTTCGTCATTTAAATTTGTATAATAGAGGCGGAGTATTTCATAGACACGACGACACTGGCGAGGATTCAACTAAGCATACGACACAAAAAAAAACAAAACAAAACTAAATAACATTTAGAGATATTGAAGTTGTGGTGATTTACTTTGAATGTTTCCCGTGCCTCTCTAATCATTTCCTTGCTGAAGCCTTTTTTAATGGCATCTCTTCCGAAACTTTTCAAACCCTTACATAACCGGGCGTCCACAAAATTGCGTAAACGCTGAAAGTCGTCAGATGGATCTTCCACAGTCATATCCACCACGTTTTTCTGAGATTGGTAATGCTTATATATGGTCTCTACGAAGCTTGTGCCAATCCCGAGCTTTTGGAATGGTGGTAGCACTAGCACTTGACTGATACGGGGTCGTATGTGTTGTGGATATGCATAATACTCATAAACAGTTGTGTAACCAGTCGTTGCATACTGATAGTCTCCATTATCATTTTTGTATTTTTCGTAGCTAATGTGGTACGAAAATATTATATATTTAGTAAAAAATCTCATCTTTATGATTTAGTACATACCATACAAAAAAGCTCCACTGTGTATCATCAATGTCAATATACGATGCAGCATCAACAAACCAAAGTATAAATGTTTGCAGTCGACTGAAAAATTTTAGAAACGCCGGCACTTTATAATCACAGTGATATATTTCGAACAATCGCTCCTTTCCCTGTGCGTCAGTTACTTGGTGTTCGAATAATTTTTCGCCAAAAGGTTGAAATTTGTCGGCTTTGTCGAGGGTCTTTAAAAACTCATCCATATTGATAAAGAAGCAGCCTTCGGGTAACTTTTCAGCAATAGTGAGCACAACATTATCAGCTTTTATATCTCCCCCTGATATCTCATTTACTCGGCTGCTATATTCTGTACCAACATAAATGTGTAGTGGTCCGGCAGTATATAAGATTCGTACTCGTAAATCTTTATAGCCAAATATGCTCTCCGATTCGCCAAATATTTGATGTGCCATCAACGGGTGAAATACAAGACTATCATCTTCCAGGTCTTGCTTGCGACGTACTAAAAGACAAATAACACAAATGAGATTTCGTTAAATTATTTTTAACTTTAAAATTACTCAATTTAAATTCCACAACTTCAAGTGCGTCCAACACGAGTTCTTCATAGTCATGAATATGCGACATGCCGGCAACAATAAACTTCCCTCCAAAATATGGTGTCAATTTTTCCTTCTTGAAAAGCTTCAAATTTTCACCTCTCTCGACTAACTCGAGCACTACTATTAAATTCAGTTAATGTAATTAATAGAGCTTATTATTTATCCTTCTGTATATGCACTAATTTAGATATTAAATGAAAATACATAAGTCGTGATGTTGGTAAAAAATTTCGAGCGCAAAATGCCAATAGCAACATACCAATTCCAATAAAATTTGACAAATGCCTGGTAGCGCTGTGTTTCATATGCAAAATTACTATCACTATGAGTCCAAAATTGGACAGCTAAAACATGAATTGATTTTACACAATTATCCGGGCATGTTCGTTTTTTAGTTCAAGGAAATAATACATTACTTAAAATTTATGTTATTTTTTAATTTTTTTTATTATTTTTCACGGAATAAACAAAGTATTGTCATATATTTTTATGTGTTATAATACACCCTGCTTCGAACGACGTTGACATTATATTCTCAATCACAGCCAACTTAATTGATTAGTAAGCAGAATTATCCGAAGTCGATTTGTAGCCGCATTTCATATTATTTTTCTAAAACTTTAAACTGAATTAATTCAATAACTTGTAACTGGCAATTAGCTCGTTAAAACGTAATATATAATACACAGTAACATAAACGTTTACTTGTTCCTTTCTTATTAATAAAAAAGAGTAAAGTTATCGCATTTTTAGTTATCTTGTATTTTCATCGGTATATTGTATCTTTTGCTGCATTTGTTATAGTTGAAAAATCGCTAAAAAATGGATAATTACCTGTTTGAAGGCGGTCGCATCACTAAAATGGAGGTTGATTATTCACCTGCATGTGATGAGAAAATTCCATTAGCCAAAGACATGGCAAGAAAAAATCCGGAAGCCTTCCACGACGCCATAGAGTTACTACTGCAACTTGAAAAACAAACTCGTCTGGTACGTAAACTTTTTCAATATAATTTGATGATGTATATCTACAGTGTTTCTAATGTCCGCAGGGCGCCGATATGGTTTCTTGTTCGCGTGTACTGGTCGCAATCTGCCAGATATGTTTTGAAGCTCAAAACTGGAACGCTTTAAATGAGTATGTTTCCTTGTTGGCACGTCGGAGATCACAACTTAAGCAAGCTGTTTCAAAAATGATTCAAGAATGCTGCACTTATGTTGATAAAACGCCTGACAAGCCCACCAAGTTGAAGCTTATTGATACTTTACGTTCAGTAACTGAGGGCAAAATTTATGTCGAAATTGAGCGTGCAAGACTAACAAAAATTTTGGCCGATATCAAAGAAGCTGATGGCGATATTGCCGGTGCAGCTTCTGTAATGGAAGAATTACAAGTAGAAACTTATGGTTCAATGGATAAACGTGAAAAGGTTGAATTGATTTTGGAACAAATGCGGCTTTGTTTGTTGAAAGAAGATTTTGTTTCTACGCAAATCATAGCTAAGAAAATAAGCATTAAATTCTTTGATGATCCAGCACAACATGATTTAAAGCTGAAATTCTACAACCTCATGATCCGGCTGGACCGCGATGGGTCCTTCTTAAAAACTTCTCGTCACTATCAGGCAATAGCGGAACCAGCACGTCCCGTAGCAGCAGTTCCGCAATTAAC